>JAQMYJ010000036.1:19084617-19125005 GCA_030014305.1 Clarias laeviceps | reverse complement strand
TGTGTGTGTGTATGTTTGTGTGTGTGTGTGTGTGTGTGTGTGTGTGTGTGTGTGTGTGTGTGTGTGCGCGCCCTACAGTGGAATGGCACCCTGTTCAGGGAGTACCCGCCTCGTGCCCTAAGTCTCTTGGGATAGTCTCCAGGCCCTCTCGACCTATACATGATAAGTGGTATAGAAAATAAGTGAATCAATGAATAAAAGACATAGGCATAGTTTGCTTTACTTGTTGCCCTGTATACTGTAGATCAACCAATTTGCATCTTTTCACCATATTTCCCTCTCTTTAATCTCTCTCTATTTCTCTCTCTCTCTGGATCATATTTAAACACTTTGCTCAACAAATGTGACAAGAATTCCAAGTTCAATAGGCGTCTCTGATTTGCAATTTGTCATGCATGTGGCTTATTTCAAAAACCTTCATGTGCTGTGTACTTGTTATATTGATACATAAACACTGGATAGAATAAATGCCAACTAAAGTGAAGAACAAAATGTGGATAAGGTACAAATGTTCACAATCTAATTATCTTTTATGTATTGCTTTGTTTTGTGCAGCTGGTTGTCTTGCCACCCTGCCATGGTTTAACGTTTGTGAATTTATGGTGGGTAGGAAAAGCATGCTGAGGCTATAACTCATTGGATAAGACAAATCATCTTATTAACATTAAGAACACATCAAAAGTAATTGAACACACACAACATTTTTTTCTCATTCTTTTAAACGTTAAATCCTACATTTGGGAAACTACAACTTTGTTTTCATGAAGAGGCATCAGTGATCTGGATTAAAACCGAATTGGACTTGTACAGTCTTCTTTACTTGCTATAATACTTGAGGCTAAACAAAAAAAATCACTACACTGAATAAAAGTGATCAAATATAATAGGTTGAGCACCAAGAATATTCCCAAAATGGAAACAACAATGAGTACTCGCATAAAAGCGGTGCTACTCTTGTCTGTTTTTACAGACAGCACTGTGTTCTGTTTCCTCAGCCCAATGTAGCGAGACCAGTCTCTCATTCTTTCATTATGCCAGTCTCTTTTAATGCTGTACGTGAGCCGAGCACGGCTCCAGGGCTCCTGAGTTGAGGAACACGAGGTCCTGGCTGGCCTGATCGACTCTTTACTGCTGCCTTTGGCTGCCAGCCTCTATGTTCATTAGGCTCGATCTCCAAATCCGCATTATTAATGAATGGAGACATTCAGGGGCGTGAGCTGCTCATTCTGTAAATGGCATTACTGTTGTCCTGCCATGGGGCAAAGCTTATGGCTAATGCTTTGCACCATCCTTCTAATGGACCAGCAATGGTTGCCAGCTACCACATCAACATTTTAAACAGGACTCTTTCCCAACTGATTGGCCAGTATATCATAGAAAGACTGCAGGGACTTTTATATTTTTATGCACTTTAGACTTCATGTACTTTTGTGTCCTCTTATTTTGTTGTACAAACTTTTTCCCTTTGATATTTATAAACCTATATGACTGGATTTTATTGTGTTCATTCAATTACTGTATTGGCAAATCAGTGGTTTGGAATGTCCTGGGGCAGTAGTGTTACACCTGTGGATTTCTATTGCTCAGAATATTGCTCATACTATTGATCAGACATTGTGGTTTAATTTGGTCTTTGTGTTGGCTTGGACTTGCTGGAGTGAGAGAAAATCGTTGGGATATCAATAACAGGAAACAGCAGGGAGGAAAATAATGGAGCATTTCAGAGCCCTGCAGGCAGCAGAGTTACTGAGAAGGAAACTTTGGTTAAGACAGGTCTCTCTCTCTCTCTCCCTCTTTCTCTCCCCCTCTTTTTCTCTCTCTCCCCCTCTTTCTCTCCCTGTCTCTCTCTCTCTCTCTCTCTCTCTCTTTCTCTCTCTCACTCTCTCTCTCTAGCTGTGTGGTTGCATATGTACAGTATATGGGTGTTCATGTGAATATAAAAGATTGATGTGTGTGTGTGTGTGTGTGTGTGTTTGTTTGTGTGTGTTCCCTCTTCTCATGTCATGTGCTGAGTGTTTAATAGGAGTTAACCTTAGTTGTTTTTATTTTATCATTTGAGAATGTAAATCATGGACCTGCTGTTTTTTATTTTGTTGGCTTTTTATATTTACTGGCAGCCATCACTAGGGTTTCAACAGAAACAAGAACATAACCATGTATGCTCTTACTGACCTGTATGAGTACTCTATTGGACCTCATGCATGCACACATGTTCACATTTACACACACACACCACACATGCGCACGCATGCACACACAAGCGTGCACACACATGCAGACATGCCCAATTGTCTCTCTTCAATAAAATTATCCAATGATAAAATTATTAATGCAAATAATTAATTAATTAATGCTAATCCTGAATCTAACCATGATCTTGATGACAAAGATCACATGGATAATTTTATTATTATTATTATTTTTTTTATTATTATTTTAAATTGATGTTGCAGTATTTCCTTTTTTTTTTTCATGTGAGATGTACCCACAAGTTAAAATAGGCAAAACTGTCAGAGATTCCTATCCTTTATACAAAAATTTAAATAGAAACAGATTTATGGTTGCTGCACTTTATAAGAATTTGATCATCACTTGAAACTTCAAAAACCCTAAGCTTTACTGCATCATGTGAATGTTGTTTACTCATCATCTGTTTACTTGCTTTCTTTCTGTAGCATTTTTAATCTGCCTCTGGAGGACACATTGAAGCCCTGCCTCTCTCATTAACATGCAGAGATAGAGCTGTGATAGCCAATTACATTCATCTTGTCATGCTGCTTCGCCACTGAGGCTCGTTAATGTTTTATTGCAACAATCGCACACATAAACATGAACATGAAGTTGCGTGCATACACGCATATACACACATACATAGTGTCTTTCCTCTACTCATAGATACGAATACACCATTTTGTCTGATGTTACCCACTCCCCCTGAAGCAGCCAATTCTGGGTCAGCGCAACATAGCCGTAAAAAATAAAATGGGCTCACAAAAGTGCCAGGAGAATTTCTGCTGAGGATTGCTATGCATTAAGTTTCTGCATCTCAGAATGCAAATCTGCTGTTTTGCTTTCACAAAGCAAATTCTTTACCTCTGAAAGCTCCCTCCTCTCAAAAGGTTAGGATGTGAAAGGTGACTGCTGTGGGGGATTCACTGACCTGATACCAGTTTTCCAGTTTACAAATAAATGCTGAATTAGCTCACAGACTGAAAATAATTAAAGCTCTGGGTAATTCAGATTGCTACATAATTAATGCCAAAGTGCTATGAGAGGCATGATGGAGAGGTAAGATCTCCTCAGTGCATTATCTGCATCAGCAGATCTGATGCAAAAAATCTGAGTCAACACAGAGAGTGGAGGATGGAGGGGTGGTGGGAATTAACATTTCTGTTTTGTTGGTATAGTGCATTTTTCATGCTTTTTTTCTTTGCTACAAAGCAGTTTTAAGATTAAGTTTGTGGTGCTGCTTTAAAGTATTATAGATTTTCTACCTACAAAAAGTAAAACACCTGTTGTAGTGTTGTAGTTCATTTACATTGTTACCACAGACAAGCTCAGCATTTTGTTTGCATTAGATTCTTCATTTTAGATGCAAAAAATCGAATTCATCAGGAGTTAACAGGTGCGAGAAATGTATAAAAATTACAACACTTAAAAACATGTAAACTGACCATTGTTTTTCATCTGATGAAAACTATGAAATTACTACAAAATCATCTGATGAACAACTGCTAGTAATTACGTTATAATTAATTTTTTATGTGGGTACAATTGACACAACAAACACTAAATGCATTTTAAATAATGAACAATTATTTGTAATTTCCACCAGGGCTATAAAATGCAAAAATCTAAAATTTATTCCCTGGTTTTGCCCTCCAGGTAACATCACATATTTCCTTAGAAGGATTAAAAAAAAAACTTAAAAGATAAGTGAAAAAACTGGGACAAACTGGCACCACTTCTTTTTGGCTTTTCAGCAGGATCCTGGTTTATTATGGAAATATTGACAATGGATTATTGAAAATTTGATATGTAGATGTAGATGAAAAATAAATGTAACTAAGTTGAAGGATATATTTTTTAAACATCAAGTAAAAGTACTATGAATTGTTATGATAAAGAAAGTACAGTAAACCATGTACTCAAGTTCTGCAAAGACTTGCAATTAAGCAACTGAGAACTTGCTTACTGTCTCTTATCTGAACCATGACATTGTGCTTCTTTCTTGTGCTTTATTATTATGTGCTTAATTGATTATCCACTATCTTATTTTTTATTATCACTTAAATTTGAGGAATTTTCTGCTGAAATTTTGAGCAACATTAACAGCAGAGCATAGTCATACACTGTTTTAGGACCTTCTCTGTATCAACATAAAAAGTGTTTGTTTGACATGACTCATTGGATTGATCAACACACACTGTAAATTGAAAAAAGTCCAAGTAGCTCATGTCATATCCTAGAAAAAGAATAGTTTTTTTTTATTTTTTATTATTAAACAAAGTTCATTGAAATAGTCTTTTGAACCATTTCGAAACAATTGCAGATTCTAAGATCAATTCAAACAATTGTATGATAGTTGTACAAAGTCATTGAGATGTGTAGTCACTTTGCCAAAGTATGAAAGAAGACCCAGTCCATTGCCCTCAGCTGAGAGGAAATTGGAAGGTATGGCCCAGGAACCACCAAGGCACAGAATCAATGTCAGGTCAGTTTTAATTTGCCATAGACTAAAAAGCTGCTGTCCAGGAAAAGAACTGTTTGCTTTAAACTTAGATAAACTTTGCAGCTGACCACACTGATAAAGTGAAAAGCCTTCTGGTCTAAAATTCTGACCAAAGGTGTGTTTGGAGGAGTGACTGCCACAGAATTCTCCAGCATAACCTTAAAAGATCAGATAAATGGTTTAAACTTGGACTAAACAGAGGGTTCCAACAATATAGTGATGCCAAACACACATTAAATCTGACTATGGACTGGATAAAGAAGGTTAACTTTAAGCCTTCAGAGCCTCAACCCTATTGCAAATGTGGGCCATGCTTAGAAGTCATGCCTGTGCCAGGAAAGCAATACTACCAGTTATTCCAAGAAGAGTGGCCAAATATGCAATTCTGACAGAACCTTATTGATGTCTACCAAAGGTGAAATTTGAAAAGGGACATTCAACCAAATATTAGGTGCATATGTACAGTATGATGTATAACCACTCTGAAGTACTGCAAGTCCAATATTGCTGAATTGCAAAACATTGATTTATTAATTCTAATTATTATTGAGTGCCCATTAGCCTACAGTATATGAGTGATTACTTGAATTATTTGGTTAATCCAACCCTAAGTGATACTTGCCAAACAAACAAATATGTAACAAGACTAATATCTAATGCCTATGTCTGATATGATGTAAATGTACCCTTTTATTTATAATGCTCAATAGTTTAGCAAATGTACACTTATTAAATATTTAATTATTAAATAAAGTTCATTAAAATAGTATTTGGTTGCACAATGTTTGCATAATCCTTACTTACACTGCACAGTAATGCATTTGACTTTATTTAATATAAATCTTTAAAAAATAAAACAGAAAAGATCTATGCATAAATATGCATGCACCCAAATGAGGATGGGTTTCCTGTTGAGTCTGGTTCCTCTCAAGGTTTCATCATATTGCCATCTTAGGGAGTTTTTCCTTGCCCTATAGCTGTCTGAACAATCTAATCATTTGTATTTATACATATTTTTTCATGCATTTCAATCTCATTCTGCAAATTTTCTTTTTGGTTTTGTAACGCGGCCTTACTACAATGACCATTGTTAAAAGCGCTATATACTGTAAATAAAACTGAGTTGAATTGAATATTCACTGTATTCAAATGTTCAGGAGTTCTCAGCAAAGCAATGAACATCTCTATTCATTTTTCACCAAACACATCAAACTGCTTCACTTTTAGATATTGACACCACTGTAATAATTTAAAAAATCTTACATTTATAAACTCCAGTTGAAATGATTTGTTCAATTCAACAGAAAGTTTTCTGTATATCATCTTAAACTTTCAATTCCCTTAGAGCTTTCACAGACTGAAGCTTCATCTTATAAAAAAAAAAAAACATCACACACATACAGCATATCAACTATTGTTTTAATAAAGCCACTACCAGGCACAAAAGGGAGAGAAAGCCTCAGGAAATGAAATATGTTGTGAGGTTGTGTTGGAACTTATAAACGTATATATCAAACATTTATCTCTTTCTGTGTCAGACACACATAGTGTGTGGCGGCAGTTTGTAAATGAAGGTTCATAAGGTTTTGATAAGTTATAGTCAATATAGTAATACAGCCAGTATACCCAATATAATAATAACAGTCAATACTTTGAGGCATTATGAATCTGATCTCGCTAGTGTTGATGTAGGAATGTACAAGATGGTAAATGTTGAAGGGTTACGTTATGTTTCTGCGGTGTATTGCTAACACACAGTCCTAACAGAAACATCTGACAGACAGGATGCTGTTTATCTTTTCACCGCAGGCCATTTCGTAATATACCTAATGAAGAGTGTGTGTTGAATATATTAACACTGGACAGGGTACCATCTGTTTCACCAAGGTTATAGCACACTGACAACCACAGAAAGCAGAGCAATGCATTTGATCTTTCCATCACTGGGTTTAACTAAACTATGATCTACAACTAGTACACCTGGGAGACTCATGAGAGACACAACCTGATGTGCAGTTATTCACAACCTTCTGGCATGTGATGAGCGTCAAGCTAGAGGTGGCCAGTAGTTTAGTTTCAATTATATTCACATCGTTTAACTTCTGCTTTAGTTCTATTTATACCTGACTGACTTCAATCTTGACTCCATATCCTATCAACAATGTTGTAAATATCTCATTGCTCTTGTTTCTTCTCTATCTTTCTCTCTTTGTCTGCCACCCACTGAGAGCCAGATGATGCTCATCAGCTTTTCTATAATCACCTTAGCCTGCCTCAGAGTGGGTGAAATTAGATTCCTGTATTAATTATAATATAACACCATAAGCCCCCTGCCTGGGCTGGAGACACCGCCCTTGCTCAGGTTGCCAGATTGAGACCCCCTGATGAGGGAGAAAATACGATTTAGAAAGTGCTCCTTCACCCCCGCCCCTCTGTTCCTCTCCTGCTGAGCACCAGAAAAGCAATACAATATTGCTCACAGACACAGAGGGGGGTGTTTGCCCTATTTGCTGGGTCGGGATTAGTTTTTACCACCTGAATTTTGACTAGTCTCATAAATGGGTCACAGAGCATCGGTAAAGAAAGAGACATGGAATTATATGTGCTTTCCCACACCAGCCCTAAATCGCATTACAATTAATTTTTCTACAGTCCTATAAAGCTGTAGGGGTATAATTGCATGCACATTATCAGTGTGAGGTAAGGTGGATTTGGTACAGTGACAGTTTAAAAACTTTCAAATGTCTCATCATTATGAACCCTCTTCTGGGACTGGAGGTTTATTCAGCCTTGTTTATTCCACTTGTAAATAGAGGTGATCTCAACAGCAACCTTTAATGCTAGCTTTTTGCATTAGCACTTGGTGTGATTCTCAATAGTCAGAAAATTTATATTGCTGGCATTACATTACTGTAATTTGCTATATGCTATATGGATCTAACTCTTGTTTTCCATTGAAACACTGCTGGTGGATGGTTTGCTGTAGTGTTTTTACGAAATTGTATTAAATGAGAATCAACATCCTTACACATGTTCACTTTACTGCTGTTCAGTATTTAAATAGTCTTATTAAGACATATTAGCATATCTTCCTTCTCTAATAAATTAATATCTCTTGCTTGACTTACAGTTTAGGTCTGCTATAGGAAAAATGTGCTTCGATTTTGGTTTTGCATTTGCAAATCTGATAACATTAGAGAAATGCCACTCTTTTCCACCATCATAGTAGATAGGCTGGGTAGTGCCAAGCCAATGTATATCAGTAGAGCCATGATTCTTTTTTTCCTTTGCATTTGCTTCAAGAGACATGATCTTATCTCCCTGATTTGCCAGGATACTTTTCTCTCACAAATAGTTCCCATAAAACAAGGTAAACTTTCTTTAAAACAGAAAATCCTGAAATTAACCCTGACAGTAAAACAGGAAACATCTTCACGATTTTTAAGACTTTATTCGCATGTACTGCATGTACTGGGATTTGAAATGGTAAGGTATCATCCTTCTTCTTTTCCATCTTCTGCTCTTCCACTTCTTGTCAGCTATTGAACTGCATGTATATTAAATGCACTCTGCAAGCAATCTCAGTGTGTATATGGTGAATCTGATTGCAAGTTATTTCAGTATGGAGGTGCTTAATTTTTTAACCTAGAACAATTTAGCCTTAATTAAGAAGCAGGCCCATTTTTTTTTAATTTGGGAAAGCCAAGACATTCATACTGTTCATTAGAATTGTATATTAAAGGTATAAATACTATGCACACATCTTTTCTAATCTAATCTAATCTAATCTAATCTAATCTAATCTAATCTAATCTAATCTAATCTAATCTCACACACATACAGTACACATACAGATGCACACACATTTTAAATACATCTGTATTTGATGTGTTTTCTGCATTGATGGCAATATTTACATGAATACAGTTCACTTATTTAGGCATAGCAGCGTGTTACCAGGAAATTTCATGTTTTGAAAAGAGACACAATACCTTCATATTAGCTTTTTTCTTTCTACTCATATACTATAGATAATTTTTCTGTTTTAAAGTAATGAACAGTAAAGCATCTGCTAAGACAGCCTAGCCTGAGCACCGAGAGCTGACCCTAGGTTTGACAAGGCTATAAAAATGAAATAACGCTGTATACATCTGCTGACATATTAGCTGAAATCCAGCCAGACTGCTGGCATCCATACAGAGACAGTTAATTTCCATTACCTTTTTTTTTTTTGTTGCAAAAATCAGAATGAGCCCTCAGTGAAATCTTGTATGTTATCTAGCTCACTAAGTAAAAGTCATGCAGTAATAATAGGTGTAGTTTTTTATCATACAGTACATTTGTGTCCTGAGTTGCCAGTTTAAGACATTTCTTCCAAATAAACAGAGTGCAAAGGAATTTAACTTAACTGGGTGGTGCAGTGTGGTACTATAAACAGTTTCACATTTAGAAAAAGAAAAAAAAAACACTGAACATTCTCATCAGGGTTGCAATAGATCTTGGCACTATCCTGGCAGCAGTGAACATAAGGAAGCAGATTTCACCCATAGTCACATATTCGTTTGCACCTTCTGACAGGTTAATGTAGACAGTTTTTTGTTATTTTTTTCAAGCAGCAACATGCATATATTATAGTGTTGAGTAGCACTGAATAATTTTGCAACAGGGAGGAATTTGTTTATGTAGCTCTTTTCCCTAGATAATGTAGTATTAATTGTTATGGGATTTTCATTGCATATAATAACCCAGAAATCCTGATCTTCACACTCCTCCTCATACTCCCTCACTCCATGTCTCCAACTCTTTAACCGACACCTTTGCTAGCCTGTAAAACAGTAAAAGTAAAACAGTATCAAACTATATATATTGTTCCTGCTTTTCTGTCCATTATGTATTTCTCTCTGTATTATGCAATAATAAAACTAACTACTTAACAGCTCTGTTTGTATTAGGTCTCTGTAGAGTGAAAAAAAAAACAGAAAATACAAACTATATTCAGGTTAAACAAAATGTTTAGTTTACTTAAATTTGGCCCAATAGTTTGTAAGCATTTTTTCCTGTCGCATGACTATTTAGCATTGCTGCTTTACAGCCCACAGTCCCCTGTTCAATCTTGAGCTCTGGTTAGTGTCTGTGCACAGTTTTGCATGTTCTTCCTGAGCCTATGTGGATTTCTTCCAAGCTCTCTGGTTTCTCCCAGAAACAGGATAAAGCAGTTATTGAGGATGTCTTAAGTGAATTAATTTATAAGTATTTTTAAACAAGTTCATATTATTAACTCGTAAAAATGACAGAACTAAATTACACTGATATCAAATGTTTTCATTCAAAGTCGAATGTTTAAAGTTAAATTTGTTTGAGTTCTTCAACAAACGTTATGAGTTATGATCTTTGTTGACTTTGTTGATTATTACTGTGGTCACCAAGTTAAAATTCATGGGCTTCAATTGTTGACACTGATCAGGTGTAGGCTGCTCAGAAAGTGGATCTCCATGTAATAATTAATGATCGCTGATGTAACCCTACAGGAAATAATCTTAGATTTTGGTAAAACTAAAGGAATAATTCTCATCAGGTTTACATCATTCTACTTTATGAGATTCTAATGGAGAGGCATTGCATTGTTCTTTGTGGATAGAAATTGATAGTGCGTGCCAGAACTGCAGTTTTGTTTATTTAAGAGCTGTCGTCACTGAGTACACACATCATCTGCAGTCTGTTTGATTTCACTGCACCATTCTGAACCAATTTACATTTGATGGTCTGCATACATGGAGCCACTATCATTCCTAACGGTCTTACATTAAATATAGTGCCAATGTGTGAACTAGTCATTGTTGACATTTAAGAAAATGATGGCATAAACATACTGATTTCTGATAGCTCTTGTGGCTGTACAGTGGCTTAAGATATATTAAATCATGTTTGGAATAAATATCTTTATTAAGATCTCTTCACCATTTTTTCATTGAGACTGATTGTCTGGCAATACTGTGTATATTAAATAAGAGTTGGGAATGGTGCGGTTTGTTTGTATTGTTAATAGGCTGTATGTTAGAGGATCTATCCTGTGATTCCCTCAACAGTACAATTTGTACTAGAATAAATAACAAGTATTTTTTATTGTGAGCATTTGATGTATGTATATGGATATAATCTGCTTTAATTAATAAATAAATTACACAATGTTTTTACAAATGTTCATCACGTGTGACAGCCATAGTGCACATTAAACAACTTTTACACCAACTTTCTAGGTAAAATATTTCTCATAGGTCTTGTTGACATCACTAAAATGGGTCAAGTTCAACTAATTTGTCTTTATAAAAGCTGTCTATATATCCTACTACTGTATATTATGATTGTAAGTGTTTGCTTTTATTTATTAACTTATTTGTGCCTGGTATGACTAAAACATTTTTTAGATATGTTAATTACAAAAGCAGTTTCATGCTTCGGCTACAAATTTGTGGACACATCTGTGTGCGTTTGGCACAGGGGACCTAATGCTGGACCTGTGTGTGTCTTTAGGTCCAGGGGAGGCCATGCAGAGCCAGCTGCTGTGAGACTAATGTTAGTGAGCTCCACATGCTGGGCTGCATTTCAAAAAGCTTTCGAAAGGAACAAGATGTCTGCTTGAAAGGCCTCTGTGGACTAATGACATTATTAATTGGTGAAATGACTGTATGTGTGTTTGTTTCTGCAGGTGTATATAATGAGAGGATTAATAGTGCTTAGGCCTTGCATGAATCACCCATAATGTTTTACATATTGTCAACCAGCATAACCTAATATCGTTTAAACAAGCTCCAACTGAAAGCTGTATTCAGAGGTCATAGGTTTAAACTGCTAGCACAGTGTGGAGATGGAAAACATGGCTTGTGTCAGATGCCAATAGGAAATGAGAAGACCTCAGCTACCTGGCCCCTTATTAGCCATACTTCTGCGGAACAGGATCTGACATTCAGTGTTCAGCTCTCTCTCTCACACACACACACACACACACACACACACACACACACACACACACACACACACACACACATACATACCTACATACACACCGATTATTCAAACCATTCTGTACATTCTGACATTAAAACCAGAACTTACGACTGAAACTTGTGAGATGTCTTCCAAGTCATGCTTGAAATAAAGCGTATAATATTTTACATCACATATATGCAATAAAACAAAATCAGCCTGTTTCGTTGTCTAGATAACACCATCAATTATCAGTAAAAAAACAGAAATTTCACAATTTACTAGCTGAAATTTGAACATTCCAACAGTATTGAGTTTGGTGTATACAGTATATTGAATGCAGCTGCTTGTCCCACAGAGCGAGGGTAATTTGTCGAAGGCAAGAGTGGAGGCTCTCTGCTTGTCTCTCAGCAGGCTGATGAAAAACATTAAAGCCCTCTAATGAAAAGAACACTCAGGATGTGCCTTATTATTCCATCAGTCTCACCTAGAGAGCACTGGCATTGGTCTGAACACATACACACAGACACACAGACACACACACACACACACACACACACACACACACACACACACACACACACACACACACACACACACACACACACATACTGTATACACACACACAGGCTAGTCTTTCCCATATTTGTAACGTATTCATGTGGCCTGCCATTTTCTATAAGAGAAATCATGAATAAGAGAAAGACAGAGGTGGATGAACATAGTATGACTGAGGTGTGTTTGTGTGCATGTGTGTGTGTGTGTGTATGTGTGTGTAATAGTGATTATCTATTGATTAACTATTGTCAAAAGAGAATGAATTAGTTTAAAGGGCCTGTCTGGTTCACACAAAGCAGACATAGGGATAAACCCTCTAATAAACACACAGATATTAGATTCTGCACACAGGAGGGAACACAACTCTTAATTCATTATTTCAGTGTGGGCATTTAGGAGGTTCTTAAATTTTGTTCTTGCTGTTCAAATTTCAATTGTTGTTTAGGTATTAATATGCTGTTTTAGGCTTTCAGGTAATACCATATGAATATTACGTTGTGATTTACTGCAGAAGATACGTATTGCAGACAGGTTTATGGTGCACCTCGGGTCTGTACTTGTGGAGTTTGCATGTTTTCTCTGTGCTTGGTGGGTTTCCTCCCACTGTCCAAAGACATACTAGATTAGATTAGGCTAATTTGGCGTTTCCATAGTGTGTGCGTGAGGGTGTGAGAGTATGTGCTTGTGTGCCCAATGATGGACTGGCACCCCATCCAGGAAGTAGTCTGCCTCGTGTCCCGAGTCCCCTGGGATAGGGACCAGGCTTCCCATGACCCTGAACAGGATAAGCGATATAGAGAATGAGTGAGAGCGAGAGAGTGAGTTTTATGGTGTGCGTGTTGTGTGTGTTAGCTGTTAATTCTGTCTATCTGGCTGGGATAATTTGAATGATTTTTTTTTTGGTGTGTACTGGAACTATTTATGACAGTGTGGTTTGAACTCCAGCACAGAATTTTCCAATGTTTATAGCCTTCTTCAAACAACATACAACCTCTCCACCCAGCTTGATTTGAGCCAAATAAACATTAAGACTGATTATTGAGAGGTTTGGTGTTATCGTGCCATCAGGAATGTTTCTAAGCCCCTAGTTCAGTTGTTTATGCCTGCATGTGTATTTGTATCTGTGTGTATGAGAGCGAGAGACAGAGAGAGAGAGAGAGAGAGAGAGAGAGAGAGAGAGAGAAATAGGCTTATGGGTATCTAAGCAGAAACATGAAAAACGTTACATCTTATTCCAAATAATATAAATAAGACTATTTTCTGTCACACACCAAAACTTATATTTGTATCATCACGATATTAAATTGTATTTTGGATTGTTAAATGGTTAGTAAAAGAAAACCCCTTTTTTCATGTGCTTCCAAATGATGTGCCAGAGACTAAAACACAGTCTTTAGTCTAAATATTTAAAATAAATGTAGAAGAGTGATATTAATCATTATCAGCAACTTTCTGTATATGAAGGCTGCAGTGTGCCATGTCTCTGCGGTGTTGTTCTGTCCTGGGCGTATAGATATTGTAAAATGTGTCATGTTCACTGTGGCTGCAGCGTTCATCAAACTCTGCCACATGGGCACGGTGCCAGTGCTCAGTCGTCTACTCCCCCCTTCCCCAGCCACAGTCTCTGAGAAATGGCTGTGATTTGCTCCAGAGAAATACACATCCACTGTGTACATATATAACATCTTATTCTGCTCCAGACAGTCCTGCTCCCGAGAGCTGACCACAGCCACAGATTTATGAAGTGCATTTTGTTTAAATGTGTCGGAAATAATCCAGCAGCCACTGAATTACAGTCAACAGTCAACACCATCCAGCGTGGAGGCTTAGGATATGTCCATGTTTCCTTTGAATGCCGTTTTTTTCAGTCAAATCAAAACATTGGCTAATTATTTGGGAAAATATCAGGAACAGAACTTCTCTGATGTTAGGGTGGGTTACAGGGAAAATATATGAGCTACTTTAAATGTGAAGACAAGCCAGTTTGTACTGAGTCAAAACATCTTATTATATTTCCAAATGTAGTAATTAAAGTACAGTAAATTTGAAAAATGTTCATTCTTATTCTTCCGTACTTAAATTATCCAGCGCCCCTGGAGATACAATCCTGATAATAATTTTATGTATTGTTAATAGGCATGATAATTGTTGCTTATTATGAACATACTGTATATTTAACACTTTAACAAGCCATAAAGTTAGTGATACTTTTCTAACCCTCCACTAGAGGGCAGAATTCTGTTTCTGGTTTTATCACTGCTACAGTACATTAACTATCCCTGAGTAACAGGGAGCCTCCTGTCCTGTACAGCTTTGCTGTTTAAATATAAGAACTACAAATATTACTGCTACAATTTAAATACTTTTTCCATCCCTGGTCATTAAATAGTGAATTCATTTTGTTCAAGTTTAGCAGTGATTAAATCAGGGGCATGAATATATAGTCCCTGTGCAAATACAGTCTCTGTGTCTCTCCATACAAAACCACAAATTCACTGATATTTCTGGCAGAAATATATGGAGGACTAAAGCAGATAATAAGGTTTTGAGATAATTTAAGCACCCAGAACAGTTTCAGTGTGGCTTGGAATAGATCAGAATCACCCACAGGTATTTAGCTGGGTTAAGATCAGTTGACTGTGAAGGTCTTCGCTTAAAATTTACATCAATTTCCTACTCAGCAAAGCATTTAGTGATCCCTCGAGTCATCATGGAAAAGATTCTTTCATAAGGGTAGAAATGTTTCATCACAGGATACGGATCATTCATATTAACTTTATATTTATATTTGCAGAGATTCTTTCCTCTACTGGGACCAAATAGTAGTAGTAGTAGTTCCACACCATGCAGCAAAATGCCCCCACAGCATACCAGAGCTGTCAGGTTTTCATTTAATTTGTCACCTGTCTGTTTATATTGATTAAAATATACAGTATAAATACAGCATTTCTTACATTATAAATGTACTAAGTGTATTAACAATAAGTTAACATTATCTGTGAATGGTTCCTAAATAGGTTCTGATTGGAACATTTTGTTGAAAGAGAAAAAGAGCATTTACCCTTTAAATTTTTGGAACAAGGGATTCCCCGGGGAGGAAAAAAGAAGTATGTGGTACAGTTCCAGATTTAATGTAGCCAGTTATCTCACTGCTTTGCTGACTCTAAATAAATGTTTGCTTACATAATAATACAGTTATTCAATTACATGAATATTTCATTTCTATGACTTTGTTTTATTATTATTATGATTATGATTATGATTATTCCTAATCCTCCTCCTCCTCCTCCTCCTCCTATTACTACTACTACTACTACTACCACATTGTAGTGGTTAACAATTTTTGAATGGATTTTAAGTCTATGAAAACTATGCACTCAAAGGAACTATTCTTTTTAATGATGAGATGAGAGAATCTCACAGCAATAAGTGAGCAATATCTTTGATCCTCTCAGGGATCATTCCTAAAATAACATGCTACGAGTGGGTGAACTTATCTAGTTTGATACAGTCTTTAATACATAAATCATGTGTGTAGCCCTTAACGTAAAGAAACTGTCTAAAATGGTTACTGTTTCCAAATCCACTGAGACCAATTAGCTCTGGCGAGAATTTTATAGAAAGTGCGCAGTCTCAAAATGTCCGTACCATGTAGAAGTGTCTTCACTCATAAGTCATACTGTGCTGCTGAGGTCATTTGCATTACCCAGTTATATAGACCAGTTATAGATCATTTGATACTGTATTTGAAAATGCGTCACACATGAGTGACAGACCTGAGCCACTAGATGGTGCTGAATGTAGAGGTTTGGACATGATGGAGGGATGGAGGGGGAGGGGAGCGCTCCATCACATGGCCCACCTCTCTTCTGATGTGACACCACCTCATCTGGCTTTATGTTTTCCCTTTTTACAACCCAAAGTTGTAAAACTTGTGCACTCACGCACATACACACACACACACACACACACACACATGTGCATCCACAACACATACAATTGCAGTATGATACAGCAGCAGAAATGATGGCAAAATAGTTCATATGCAAAAAAAACAAACAAAAAAACAATTGCAATGTATGTGCATGTGTTTATGTGTGTGTGTGTGTGTGTGTGTGCGTGTGTGTGTGTGTGTACTTGCTAGGGCTATAAAACAGCAGGATGTGTATAGCTGTAGGCCCCTCCAATGGGAATGGCCTGGAATGACAGAGAACAATGCTGGGGGCAGTGGACTCTCGGTTAGCTTAGTGAGAGACCCCCACCTCTACTATATTCCTCCATTCCTCCCTCCATCTATCCCTCCACCCTGTACCTCTTCCTCTTCCTTTCTCTCCTGTGGTGTTTTTCACACCCACTCCAACCCAGAACAATTGCACAAAGAGCCAAGAGCACACCACTGGGCTTACTGCACAAGGAAGTCAATGACAATGTTAGAAGGACAGATGCCAAAAAAAAAAAAAAGAAAAAGAGAGTGACCATATAAATGACTTAATACATAAATGTACTGCTGCACATGTCTGACATATTAAGTAAAAACAATAAAGTTAGGAAAATAGTTATGGTATGCAGTTATCTGAACACCTATATCATGCAATGAAGATTTTATGCCTCATGAGTACTGTCACTTCCATGATGACAATGACTTCCTCCACAGGGCCCAATGGCACTCGAACTGGTTTTACATACGTATGAAAATGCAGTAATTCAAATGTCAACCCAATTGACCAATTACTGTATATGTTCGTCTCCCCAGTCCAGAGACTTGCCAAGGCAAGAATCTGTTCTGGCAGCTTGTAATGGCCCAGAACCTTACTAAAGCACTTTATTTAGTTTTTTGCTTTAATGTGTCACTATTCTATACATTTCTCTGCAAAGAAATATAGCATTTTTTATTGCTTTTATTGAGAGCCTTTTTTATTGCTGGGAGAAGTGTGTGAAGTCTGACCAGAATAGTTGATGATTTACAGATGTGTGAAATCCTATATAATTTTAGGCTTGTCGATCACTTGCTTTCATGCCTGAAATGTATGGCATTTTCATATGCTACTGATGCATTAAATCTTAGATAAAGACAGTGGCTGATGAAAAGGAAATCACTGCACATTTGTTCTCTGGTCTGTTTTTGGAGGCCCTAAACAGCTGGACAGAGCCTCGTCCATCAGTGTATGTTTACAGACAGAGGGTGAGTCCTGCTGAGAGAGGAACGTAGGGGACGGGTGAGCCGCCACTGCACTGATGGAGCATCACACTTGACCCAACATGTCTAATAACACACATCTGCAACTCATGTCTGCTTCACTTACAACACATTTCAATCTTGCTAACATATATATTGGATTGTATTTAACAGCTAAATTTGTGTCTTGTTTCATTTCTGGATTAAACTTTCATCCTTGCATAATGCTACATAATTCTGTATGTGCTTTCTAAAAAACAAACAACGAAAAACTCACCACACAATACTCTGGTAAAAAATTCAATCCTTAAACAAGAATAAATACTTTAAATGCCTAGATCGATGTTTGTATATAATCCCAAAGGGAAGGACAAATTGGCAATTGTGGACTATGAAGGAAGAAGCGTGTGAGACTCCCTCTTAAGTTTGTGGAGAAGTGTCTTGGGGTTGTGTGTTGTCTGGGTTAAATGGTTGTGAACTACACCTCCTAAGCAAGTGGAGGATTGTCAGTCTGGACAAATGATGCTTTCTTTCTGCCTCTAGTGTCTCTCTTTTCTTCTGACAAGCATTTACAACCCTGCTATAGCATCATAAACAGAGCCACAGGCAAAGCTGTAGCCATCTGCACACTGTGTGTGTGTGTGTGTGTGTGTGTGTGTGCGTGCGTGCGTGCGTGCGTGCGTGTGTTTGTGTGTGTGTGTGTGTGTGTCTGTGTATGTGTGTATGTAAAAGTTCAAAACTGAGCATCCGAATGGGAAAGAAAGGTGATTTAAGTGACTTTGAACATGGCATGGTTGTTGGTGCCATGCGTTTTGGTCTGAGTATCTCCGAAACTGCTGATCTACTAGGATTTTCACACACAACCATCTCTAGGGTTTACAGATAATGGTCTAAGAAGAGAAAATATCCAGTGAACAGCAGTTCTCTGGGCAAAAATGCCTTGTTGATGTCAGAGGTCAGAGGAAAAATGGCCAAACTGGTTTGAGCTGATAGAAAGGCAGCAATAACTCAAATAACATCTCGTTACAACCAAGGAGTGCCGAAAAGCATCTCTTAATGCACAACACATTGAACCTTAAAGCTGATGGGCTACAGGGGCAGAAGACCACTCTGGGTTACAATCCTGTCAGGTAAGAACAGGAAACTGAAGCTACAATTCACATGGGCTCATCTGACATGGATAACAAGATTGGAAGAACATCGCCTAGTCTAATGTCTTGTTTATTATTTGGTTATTCAGATGGTAAGGTCAGAATTTGCCATGATCAATGGTTCATCACAGTGGTCAGAGTGATCAGATGTATGAAATGATGTACTGTACAAACCACAAATATACTCATATACAGTACATAGATTTTACATCTTTATGTGCATTAAGAGGAGCTATATTTCTATTTCTTCAGTAAATGTTTTTACTCCCGTACACGAAATCAATTTACTTAATTTAATGAAAATAAATGAAGGTGAAGTGGTGCAGACAATGACTCAGTAGAGCTATGGATCCATGTACAGCTGTCCATTCAAGGGTAATGAAGGTTTTCTTTTTTTTACAAACTCCATGTTGATGTTCATAGCAGTGTTTAAAACATGGGAAATAAATGCAGACAAATCCTTGATCATAAACCAAAAGAGACAGGCTGGGATCAAAACCAGGACATACTAACTACAAGAATCCAGGAAAATAAGGGCCTAGATAATAGCTTAGGACTGCAGCAAGAATGTGCAAGTCCTCACAGGGACAGAAAAAGAGTTTAAATTAGTTATTGGATATTAGAAACCGGTGCAATCACAAAAAGCAATGTGCATTAAGGTTAACATTAAATTACATAAGAATATGAATCAGGAGAAGACCTAGGAAATTGATCCATAAATTGAATGAGATTGGATATTATATTGGAAGATGTAGCCTAAGTGTTTTGACCATGTCCTTTTCCCCAAACTCAAGAATTTCCTTAATTACAGTTTGTAATTGTTTTAGTTGGCCATAGTTTTACAAGTTTTCAGGGAGACATTATTTTTTTTGGGACAGAGACTTCCGCTCCTGGAGACTTTCCAGTTTATGACTTCCTTCTGCTGCAGACAGCCCATCCACTCGTGTGTCACATAGACACACACACATATATATAAGTGCAGATGTCTGAACACATTAAAGTCTTGGAGGCCCAATGTGACTGAGCTAGAGGCCCACTGTCTCCTACCTACAAACCAAGCAGACAGTGCAGACAGACAGTGTTCTTTCTGAAGTAATGTTCATTCCGAGTGTTGCATATGTGGACTACTGGCTGGCCCTGACATGAGCAACATCTGCTCCAGACTAAAGCACCAGGAGAGTTCAGTGAAATAGCTACGTGAGAGCCATGTGCATGTGAATGTGTGTGTCTGAGTGTGTGTATTTGCAGGAGTAGTTATTATGTTCAGACAGGGAGAGGGAGTGAAGGTGTGGAGGAAACAGCTGTTTCAGGCTTTAGGCAGTGCAGCATGGATGGATTTACACTGTGCACTCTCTCTCTCTCTCTCTCTCTCTCTCTCTCAGCCAAAATCTTTGAAAGTTTTATACCAAGCTTTTTTTCTTTCTTCCTTTCTTTCTTTTTTCTTTCTTTCATTCTTTCTTTCTTTATCTATCTATGAGATTTTTTAGACTGTGGCAGGAGAAAAATCCAACAGGTTGAAAATCCACCAAAAGTCTTACATAAGGTAGCAGATAATCCTCATCAAGCTAACATTTCCAATATGTTTTGCTAAATGCCATTTTTTTTTTTACTTTGAACAAAAAATGGGATAGCTTTGTAATGTATCCTAGCTAGGTAGATAAAGTGCTAGCTATTGTGTGATGTTTTTTTTAGTATATTTTACTGCATAACTTGATTCCAAATGTGCAATCTAACAGCTTATGTTTGTTCTCGAATGAAATGATTGTAATTAATGATTAATGAAATGATGATGTGAACTAAGGTTACATTAATACTGATTACATTAATAAACACAATTTATCACATTTGCTTTGTTAGAATTTTAGACTTCCTTAGTGCTGGTCCCAAACACCAATAAAAATATTAGGGTTGTATCAGAGAGGTCATCCAACATAAAACAAAGTTGTGCCAAGATAAATGTAAGAATCAGATCTACTGTTACACGCCTTAATGGGAACAGCTGAAAGGAGAACTAAATATTATCAAAAAGTAGGTACTTTTTGATAACTGTATATCTGTATATGTATATAAAAAATACATACTGTATAACTGTATATTTAAAAAAAACAATTTTGGACCCTGTTTAAAAATAATGTACAATGTTATCATAAGTAAAGAAATATTACTGAAAGAAAAAAAAAATACAGTAATGACATGCCAGGGGATTGCTTTAAAGATACAAAGAAATTATACATTAATTGCAAACTTATCTCTTGAACTTGAGACAACAACGGTGTATATACTGTATTTTCAAGCCTACTGTAACATAGGATTATTCAAATGCCTCATAGCAGTGGGCAGACTAAAACTATTGTAAATTTTGTAAATTGATAACTTTGTTATTGTTTGTTTGTGCACTAAAGAAAATGTATGTTACTGTAAATAAATAACGTACATTACTCATAACTGGTTTCAGTTCATAAACTGATGCAACTTTTCACTGTCCCACAAAGCTGGGGTTAGGAAAAAAAATTGAGAACTCATTATTTTGTGCCAGGGCTGTCTTGGCAATATTTTTCTTGTTCCTTATATAACTGGGAAATGTTTGGAATTTAAGAGGTTAATGATTGTATTTGATTAGCTCATTGTGAGCAGTAATTAACATAGATTTAAATGAATGCATACCTGTGGGATTAGGTGCAGGCTGTGGGTTGCTGGTTCTTGTCCTAACTGTGCAGTTTCTTGTCTCAATATCTCAGATACCACACACACACACACACACACACACACACACACACACACACACAAACACACACACACAAATAAAGAGTTTCGAAACTACATGTCAAATTACATAATCGGAACTGGATAGAGCCAGGACATTAGGGAATTAAGCTTTCCTTAAAGCATTAAGTATGTTTTAGAAAGACTACACATGCAACCACTGTCTATTAAAGATAACTAAATGAAACATATGCTAAGTTTGCATTTTAAGTTTCATAGGTTTGTCATTGTTTCAGTAATATTTTATCCTGTATGTTTATGTGAGAGAGCATGTGTGGTCCTGCCTCTGACAAGCTCTGTGTAGACTGTCACAGATCAAGGTGTGGTTCCACTGCCAACTGACTGAGCTTCACCACCAATCTATGTGTGTGCTGTTTATGTGTGTGAGGCTGTAGGATTATGTAACAGAATGTGTGGAAATATGTATGTGTAGACTGCATGCCAATATATTTCTGATGTGGTTTCAGAGGTTAAGTGTCCAAAGTTTCAACCATACCACAGACACAGTGATTGAAGACAGGAAGACATGATGACAGACATGACGTAGGACAGGGACACTATCTACCCTACGCTATATAAACAGTGACATTTATTGTTATATTTTAACAAGTAAATAGCAGCAAGTGATATGATAAAAATCATAATATCATGATTGTCGAAGACATTTTTGTGAAATGAATCATGATATATAGATTTATTCACAAACTGCCAGCAATACAGTCATGTTGCATTAAGTAATATTGTGTTATATTTTATTTTTCATTTTCTATTTACTTATTTATTACTATTTTAACGAACATAAAAGCAGTTGCATCCAATCAGATGCAATCCAAAAATAAATAGATTTTAACAACAATATTTTTATATAGGTAAATATCACAATATTCATTGTATCAGAAAAAGAGTTAATTTATCACATTATCAGTATTAGTTAATTAAAAAGCTCGGTTCTAACTTAGACTTTAGACTAAGACTTTTATGTTATACTTTTAAAGAAAAGAGTTTAGTTCTTTGACTAAAGCATAGCTCTTTTTATGAATAAACATTAATAAAAGTTTTTATATTACAGAGTTATTGTACACACATACATCATTGTCAACAATACTCTTATTCCTATAACAATTAAACGTTCTCCTGTAGCCTGAAATGAAAACATCACATTTTCACTGTGTGTTTATTCATTTAAGGCGCTCATATGAGGCTCCTCATATTTTGCCAAACTTCTTTCTCTTCGAAGATACTGAGGTTCAATAATTGTCAGCTGCTAATAAGCAGAATCAGGGAGGAGAAATTACAAGATACACAGAATTAGAGTTTGGGTGTGGGATGTTAAATCAATTATTCCAGTGAAGTGGCTGTATTTCGTAATACAGTGCAGGAGGTTAGTCTAAGCCCCATCCATGCATATACCGTAGTTACGCAAAAACCAAAACACACGACATACATGTCATAAGGTATTTCAAGTTCATTTCATGAATTTTGACTTGAATTAGTTCATTCGGAATGTTTTATTTTAGCTTTTTTTTTTTTTCAGGAAACTTTTTAATGTTAAATATTTTGTCCGCATTGTTAATTGGCAGGAACTGTGCTGGGAGAGTGGGGGGACATTGAAGAAATAATAGAAAAGAGATACACCACCAAAGGATGAGTGGTAAGGAAATGTTGGTGAACAGTTTGAGGTATGGTGGACAATTAATGTAAAATTAATGGATTAGCGGTATAAGACTGATGGAACAAAACTGGAGGAGTAGAGTACATTGAGCAACACTGCTGGACATACAGTAGGAAAGTGCTGAAAGGGGAAAGTCTGCTCAAACAGTTCTCCCTCCACTCTCACACTGAAAGCAGTTTGGGTTATAAAGCTCATGGGCTCAAACAGACACCCTGCCAGGGCCTTAGTGGCCTTATAAACATTAAAGTCGGCCTGTAAAAGTTTATTAAGTGCTAAAAGGTGCTACAACTTATTTTCTTTTTTTACTGTTTTTATTGTGAATTTTCTCTAGTGGCTAAGAGAATTAATTGACGTGTAATACCTGGTAAAGTGATAACGGCTGTTAATGTGAAATGCAAGCCTGGTTCTGCTCTCTGGTTGAACTGAGTACAGCTGAGCTCCACTGAAAGCCTCCTCTCTCCTTACGGCTAAACCTGTATTTCACTTATTCACCACAAGGGGGCAAAGTAGGTCCAGAAATCATTCTGTCTGTTTAGATAAAGATTTTTAAGATGATTTTGAGCCATCATCTCTAATGAGTATTCAGTTTGCTCAAAGAGCAGGGGGAAAATGCTTGGAAGACCCCTGTATGCTAGAAATAATAATAATTAGTTACAAAACAACCGACTATTAAAGTGATTCATAGCCATGAGTGTGTGTGTGTGTGTGTGTGTGTGTGTGTGTGTGTTTCCCCAGAGTGATGTATGTGATGATGAGTATCATGGTGCTTGGTGTCATCTTAGAAGTGAAGGGCTGTGGAAACAGGATTTGATGATTATAAATAAAGCATCACACATCCCTCATAAGCATACACAGTGCTGAGAGGAGTAGAGTGAAGTGTTTCCTGACTGTGTTTGAGGCTGTGTGTGTGAGAGAGGGAGTCTGTGTCAGTGGAAGTGGGCAGTGACATGGCACTTTGCCATTTGCACTGTGTAACAGCTGTCACAGCACACTGTGTGTGTGTGTTTGTCTGTGTGCATGAGTGGGTGGTAGGTATCCATGTTGGAGAGTGTGCACATAAAGCCATTTAACCATCTGACCAGGTGAGATTTAAAAACCTGCAACACATTTAACAGGTTTATACTGAAATCTCTTAGTGATTTTGGTAAAGTTTGTTGTTTCGCTTTGTATTTTCAATATTTGCGCCATAAATTAAAAGTGTGAGTGTGTAGTGCTGTTGCCACAAGTGGACATTTCAAGAGTGATTACAATGTTTGCAGTTAACTGGAGATAGAAACGAAAATTAAGGACCTGAGACCTGAAAGAAGCAGGAGCTTCTTTCCTTCGTTGCCATCAGTGATGTTAAAAGTCATAATATTAAAAACTTACTGCATTATTGTATGCTTATTGCATTTGGATTGAAAGTTTTAGAATGCCATACAGCTATATGACATAGTTGTGCTGAGTTACAGCAGAAACTCACCTTGGTTAGTGATCCAAATGATGACAGGAAAAATGGCATTGACAGCAGTATTAGCATGAAATTGACATTCCTGTGTTTGACCTCAGTGTATAAATGAGGAGGTGAGAGAGCTGGACAGATAAAAGTACTAAAGCACTATACCCACTGTTGCCAATGTCATCAGGTATTCAAAGAGTATAGTGGATAATATAGGAAACCATGAATCGTAATGAAATTAGATCAACTTGTTGATGAAAGAAATCAACTCAGAATTTACTACAGTACATGATACATTTTAGATGCCATTAAAGATCATTTATGAATATATTAAGCAAGTCAATCAGGATGGATGTTTTCTTTAACTGTGCAGATATTCTTTCTTTCTACTGGAAAACATTGGACCTGACCCCAAATAAAGAGTTTTTAAAGGGTACTTGTTGCGCTTAGATAATTTGTGTCTTGCACTAGAGTCATGTTACGTGCCTCCTCCCTGTCACTTGTTACTTTGTTCTTATTAATTCCATACAAATACAACAAATATGAGGGTATGACAAGTGATACAACACAGACCATGCCTGTAACCTGAAAAATTCAGGAACATGCTCAAAGCCCAGCAGGAGCAGGTGTGAATGACTCAGCCAGTCAGAGGCTTGTTGCCAGTTTAGCACGCTTCCAGATGCTGGTACAAAGTGTGAGCTAATACTCTCACCAGATATCAGCTGTTCAAGCAGGGAGACACTTAGCCAGCTGTTTGATTATAATCAGGTCATGATTAGATTTTTTTTTTCATGACCCAGTACTATTGCCTGAGTTATATTTTAGAGTTTGCCATAATCACATATTCTCACCTGGATATCACTGCATTCGTCAGAGCACTGTGACCTTTACCAGGCGCAGGGTTTAATTACACATTGGCATTTTTTATATGAGCCTGGATCTAAGATATCATGGTGGAACTCAATCAGATGATTATTATTAATATCCTGTACAGATAGAAAAGTATTTGTTAATGGAACAGATGTTCGAGTTTAATGTTTAAAGCATGTAATTTCATACGCCAGAAATAATTAAAAAAAATTAATTACACGCTAGACTAAACAGCTTCTACTTCTGAGGTGGCACTAGGGGGCATTTTGACCCATATCTGATAAGTAGTGTAATGACAACTAACAAGCTAATTTTGACATGTAATCCTTGCTTAAATAATCTATAATCGGACATGTGACATTGTTTTTACCATTGACTATTGATTTTGCCCTTCTCTTTAAAGACACCAAAATACATCATCTTATTTAGTAAAGATTTTTTAAACGCCAAATTAAGAGTTGTTTTACAGTAAAGATGGTATTATCGCACACTCTAATATCCTTGGACTGCCTTTTTCTTTTATTACAGCCATGGCATTGTTTTGATAAGCTTATGCAATGCCCCAATATTCATTTCTTTCCAAGATCTTGTATTGATAATCGGAGAGTCAGACCGCTGCGTAAATCCTTCTTCAGCACATCCCAAAGATTCTCAATGGGGTTAAGGTTTGTGGTGGCCAGTGCATGTGTGAAAATGATGTCTGATTCTCCCTGAACCTCTGTTTCATAATTTGATTCATCTTGAAGAATGCCTGTTCCATCAGGGAAAAGTGACACAGAGTAATATCTTTGCCACAACCACAGGATTGGCAATACTACTCACTGCATCAATTAGGGTTAAATAACTTGTTGACAGCTGAACCATATTAATCATTGCAGTAATTATCCAATGGAATTCTCTTAACTATTAGCTATAGTTAAATCCCAATGGTGACTTGGCAGTGTAAATTACTATGCATTTCTCACAATTGCAATATTAACAAAGTTCTTCTTCTTTCCTAGTCAGGCAGGAATACACCCTGGATGGGAAGTCAGGTCACTACAGGGCATCATACACACACATGCCAAAAACCTTCACATTCACATGCTCATTCACAACTAGGGGCACCATAGAGTCACAAAGAAAGTGTATTAGTTATTTTGATGACACCACCTGAAATGAGCTAAAACTCATAACCCAAAAATAGTTATTCCATGAGCAGTAATATTGTCTTGATTTATGACATCCTTAAATAATTTTCCTAATGCAAGAAAGACATGTATAAATTAATGGTATTGGGTTTAGAATGTAATCATGGCCGACTCTGTCTGTTAACCCCTTAATCTCCCAGGACACTTTGATGGGTTTAGCCTTGTAATCTGTCTTCTTGGTTTCACTTTATGTGCTAAATATTTTTTGTTATTTAATTTATGCACTTTAAAATTAGTTTTAATGGCTCAGTAAGGGCCAGATTTCATAATGTAATAATACATGAAGTAAGAAAACTTCCTAGACCTACAGCAAGTGCAAATGAGTGGTAACACATCTGCCTCACACTTGGCACAGCTATGACAGCTGCAAGTCTCTACACTGCAAATTTGTTACATGGGTGATGTAAAACTTAAATGGATACTAGGATTGTACTTGTCTACATGCTTGCATACTTAATGATGAAATATTACCCAGATATCTGTGTATTACAGTGCATCCTCTTGGCCTGTCTGTGTGCATAGATGTAATGGCAATAATACATACTGCTGAGATCACTGTTGACATCATTACTCAGGAGTTGCACGGTTCGCATCAATCTTTTCCCCCACACACACACACACTCCCGAGGTGAGTGAATTTTTCATCTCAGAGTTCATCCAGGGGTCACGCACACACACATGCACTCTGATATGAGATACGCTCAGCAGGTACACTAACGCAACTCTAGGGCCCATTTTTCTTTCTTTCATTCTTGCCATCCATTTTCCCCCCCATACATCTACAGTGCCATCTCAGATTACTCTGTTAAATTCTTCACAGCCGAAGAACACAGTGTAGGCACAGAAAATGGCATTGTATCGTTTCATTAAAGGCAGTTCTCAGCAACATGCTGAATCCTGACAGGTACAGAAACTTATGATTTGTGCCATGGGATTTCATACAACCAGGCAAACATCTTTTCCCATAAGCAAAGCCTGATGGTAATCATTTTGGATGCAGAGATTTATTATGTAGTAAAGTGTTAAATCTAGAAAAATATGCAAATATTTATTTTACTGAAAAACAAACAGCAAACAAAAAAACATTACAATAAGGTCCATTCAAACTGACTGCATACACTGTAAACCCTCAATACACTGTAAATGCTCAGTGTAATTAAACAGAGTACTGTTAACTTAATTACAATTAGTTCAAATTAATAGACCTTGAGTATTGAGAACTTTTTTGGTATTCATGAGTTTGTAGAAATTACACTTTTCAAGTTAGCTCAACAAATTTCATATTTTAAGTATCCATAAGCACTTAACAGTAACTGTCACCTTAAAGTTCCACCAACTTAATCTTTCAGACTAGCGATTTTACGTCTGACATCAGGGCAATAGGGCACTGGTGGCTCAGTGGTAGATGTTTCGCCTGCCATGCAAAAGGCCCGTGTTCAGTTTCCAACAACTGAATGAAGTGCCCATCCCAAGCCCATATAAAATTGGAGGGTTGCCGGAAGCAGCCAAAAGACCAACAACAATTTATTTGATTGGCAACAACTAAAAAAAAATAATAATAATTAAAAAAAATTGCTATTTGTTACGTCCCAGTCTAGGGTTGGGCCGTACAGCAAATGATTGGTCCAGGGTTCTATTTTAAACTGTGTGAAAAAGGTAGAATATAATTGTGTAATATAACAAAGAAATAGACAGACACTTCAGCTGGCAAAAAGACGAGGTTTGTATTGCTTTACACAAAGCAAATGCAAATAAAGATACAAACACCACACCAGGATTAGCTTCAGGGTAGACCAAAGCCAAAATAATAAACAGAATGGGTATCTGTATTTTATAAGCTAGTTTACCTAAACAAAACACAAACAAAAATACAGATAACTTGCCTATCTCCCTAAACCAAAAACAGTGAATAAATTCCCTTTTCCCCAAAACAAATGGCAGCCACACCCCTACTACTGGTGAGTGCACAAACAGTGAAATTATTTACAAAATATATATACAAAAAAAAAAAACAAGCAACCAAACCAAAAGGGACAAAGCAATAATCAAAGTCAAAGGGATGCAATAAAGTCAAAACCAGAATAGACAAGCCAATCAAAAACGCCAAAATTACAAAATCTCTCTCCAAACAATCAACACCTCGCCTACACGCCTGCCCGTTCCCGCCTCTCTCTCTGGTTTATAAATGGTCTGCTCGTTGATGACGTCACTCAGGGCGGAAGCGCACGTGTGGAAGGCAGCCGCTGGTGTAGTGGCAGTCGAAAAACCTGGAGTGGAATCGGGAGCGGAGCGCGACCTGGACACAATATACACACGTTACGAAACGGAAGCATAAAACACACACAGCGCGACCAACATGTTGCGGGTTGTAACATAGTATGAGTTAGGCTACTCAATAATGCAAGTAAAGAACGATTAATATGAATGAGTACAACAAACTCAAAAACTCAAAGTTCCGTTTACTTAAAACTGGAAACATCATTACTTAAAACATTTTATGTAACTGATTACCTCAAATTTTTTGAGTTTTTCCAACTTATTCGGGTTTACAGTGTAGGAATACTGGCCATATTTTAAATACCTGAAAATAATTTTATATTATATTTAAAAATAATATTTAATTTAAATAAATGTTTTCATGAAAACAATTGCCTGCAGTACAAAACATCATAACTGTTATCACCTGTTGTGGATCTTGCTTTGCTGTTGTAATGTGTCAAGGTGCAAGAAATTTGTGATTTATAAAAGCTATGATACACTACTAACTAACTATGCTACTGTACCTGTCACATCTATCAAAGACACTTCACTACCACTTTTCTTTATTTGTCACAGTCCTTTGGCCATGCATTGCTTACAGGAGCCTGAATGCTATGACCATCAAATAAATCTACTGTACCTGTTTCCACTCCTACCTTCAGCTTATCAGGTAAGAGGAGCAAAGATCTTCACAGAATCAGGTGTGTACATTGCATAGAAGCATATTCACATGAGACAGAGTGATTAATGGAAGACTGCATACATAACCACAGTGGGAAATTATAAATTATTAGTCATATCTTATGAATTGGTAAATGTTCCCTTAATTTTCCACGCATTTGTCAATTAAGTACTTTGTGAATTCTCAAAGCAATTTGTAACTGTGTACATAACATTCCTCAGAAATAAAACTTGCCAGCCCTTTGCATTAAATGCTAAAGAAAGTCTTTAGTAAAGCTTTAAAGATTTATTTTCTAGATGAAAAAGATGGAAATTGATAAGGACAACATAAAAGCTGTGGTATGGAATCTACCCTACTACAAAACTACAAGCACTACAAAAGTTTCTATCAGATTTATCAGGTTATTCAGCTCTGTCAGCTCCTCTTACCACCCTCCAAAAAGGTAACATGACTAAAAGGTAAAAATGGCTCCAGTGGAATAACCCATCTGTACTAACCTTTCAATACCTCAAAATTTTTTTTATCAGTACCACTATACTCCACCATCCATCAGTGCCATTCATGGTGGACATAGATATGTCTGAAATTGAAGTAAGAGCAGAGCCTTTTCAATGTCCTGGAAATCCTTCCAAACTGGATCTTTGTTGTTGGGAGCAACTGTGATGATGGGGACAGAGAACTGTTGGCCATTAATGCAGCTCTGGAGAACAAAAAGTACCATTTTATGACACATTATCATAAAGACCTGGATAAAACAACAGCAACAGAAAAGTAGATGTCCTGCCCCTGCTACATAAGTGATCCTTCCATAATCATATATTTCACCTTCAAATGAATGGGAGATCATGGATGGCATCATAAGGCCAAACCAGAATGTTTCAATGTGCAAAGCGTACAATGTCTTGACAAAACAACTTATACAGATTTTTCAAATTTGCTCCATTCTGGGTATCCTGGAATTTAATTCACCATTTATTTTTGCCATAGTGTGTGCAGCCTTCTTGAGACATCTATCCATGGGCTTCATGCCTTTTCCTCATTACCATGGTCACACATCTCACTAGAATGTATGATAGAACACCTTGTTTCCAACCATTTTGTAATTTTTGGTTCTATCAGATAAACCCCCTGTCATAGATACCTTACAGCTACTGTATGGAAACAGCCAGTACTCCTGGTATACATGTAGTGTCTTTCTGACACTACACGTATACCAGGAGACATGGTGTCAGGTAGGAGTCTATTACAGTTAGTGAAGTTATTACAGTGGTGGCCAAAAGTATTAAGACGTGTATTGCTTCTTCCAGTGCACAAGAAAAGGTGATTTCACTAATTATTTTGAGGCTATGTAACTGACAAGTTGTGTTAATTAACTGAAAAAAAAAAAAAAAAAACTAGTGAAACACTGTCTATGTGACAACGGCATTCAGCTTCTGAAGCCATGGCCCGGGTCCTCTCCAATCCTAAACGCAATAGAAAACTGTTGGATAGCAGTCAAGTTGACCGTCTTCTGTAAATGATCTTCCGGGTGCAATGAAGCAGGCATTGAATGAGCAAGTACAGTATAAACAGAGTACTACAGATGTCTTTTTGAGCTTATGCACAGCCAGATCCAGCAGATTTTGAAAAATAAAGGATTTCATAATAAATAGTGATTGATGTAGCAAGTTTGTTGCATAAATAACAAATTATTCTTATTATCTTGTCATTATTTAAAAAAATGAAATCGTCTTTAAAATATTGGAGTCACTTTTGTCTCGATAGTTTTGGCCGCCACTGTATCTCCCATGGGCTAAGTATGCTGCAAGCTTACTGATTCACTGAACTTGCACAATTCCAATGTGTCCTTGGTGACCAACCATCCCTGTTTCTGTGGACCAGAGAACCCACAGAACTGTTGACAAATTGATTAAAAAAGTGAGTAGATGTGAAGGGCGATGCTTTATAATCTCTTAAGAGTGATATTGCAGCACAGTATCCAGGTAAACTAACACTGCTTTTCTCACTCACATCTGTGTCTAGGGCAGATGGTTTTAGGGATGTGCACCACATTTTTGAGGGCCCCTGCTCTAAACCTGGAATAACGAACATTTCTCAGTGCATTCCAACTTATGTTGTTATATGCAGAAGTGATTTTCTCTTATGTGATTTTCCCCCCCAATTGTTCTGGGAGGATTCCGATAGACCACTGATTCATATGAATCCTGAAATAAAATGAAAACAGATTTTAGATCTGGTTTTAGATCTCGTTCTATTCAATCTTCTTTTTTTAGTTTTTTATCATTAAATTTTTATTCACTTATTTAAGTCACATAAGCCTAATATATAAGTTTATATATGCAAGTCAGGTAACTACAGGGCATCATACACATACTGTAAATGCCAGAAACCTTCACATTCATATGCTCATTCACTAGGGGAACCATTGAGTCACAAAGAAAATGTATTAGTTATTTTGATGGCACCACCAGAAATGAGGTAAAACTCATAATCCGGAAATAGTTTTTCCATGAGCAGTAATATTGTCTTGATCTTGAATTATGACATCCATAAATAATTTTACTAATGCAAGAAAGACATGTATAAAGTAATGGTATTGAGTTAAAAATTTTATGATGGCTGACTCTTAACTCTTTTGCTAGCCTGTTATGTATATATACTGTATACTGTAATATTGTATAATACATTGCATAGCAGATAATTTGCTTTTCAATTTGTAAACAAGCCTCGTATGTAAGAAGCATTAAACATTACTTAACTATAAAACAATTGTTTGAAAAAATCAATGTTTGTTCCTGGAAAACTGACTTGCTAATTAACATTAATTGGCATACAGTAACTTAAATAAAATTAAATTAAATAGCTTGGCTTGGTGTTCCCTGCAATCTAAACAGTAATGTTTGTCATTCATATCGGTAGAGCCAAAATCAGCTGTCATGCTCTATTGAAAGGGTTACTTACATGGTAATTAACTACTTTGATACATTAATTCAAAAGAAATACTTCTATAAGCACCTGCAATACTATCGCTTCTGATTATTGTCTTAAAATGCAGGTAATCAGCAACAATAACAAATCACAATAAATCTGTTGTTAAAGTTTTAAATGATGGTTTAAATTGGTATTAATGTTAAATGCTTATAAACATTGATACATTTGGTCAAGCATATTCAATCAAGTTAACTTGATTATATTAGTCTTGTTTTCATCACTGGCAGGAATCCATCCTCTGCAGCTGTAGTGTCATCCTGTTAATCTCCAGACAGGTCCATGCAAGCTGATGTTGTACACTGATTAGAACTGAACTGGTGTCTGAGGAATCCAAGTAATATACACAAAACATAGTATATGCAAACCATTTTAGTTAAACAGTTCACTTTTTAAATTATATTTGACATATTTTGGAATAGCCATATAACCAGTCCACACTCAGGAGAAAAATGTTACAGCAGGTTAACATTTGTCATTTTGCAGTTGGTAAAAATAGCATAACTGAGTCAGGATTTAGTGTAGAGCAGTATTGTCGTTTCTTAGGGTTTCTGAAGGGCAGTTGACATCGTCTATTCAACTGAGCTCTAACATTTACAAGCACTATTGAAATCATATCCCCTCTACATTATGTATTTTTTCATCTGTAAAATAGCAAATACACTGCCTGGTCAAAAATCGTCACACACTCGATCCTGAGGCCCCTAATGTGAATATGCCCTTACTTTCAATATTAAACATAGCTGTATTTTTTACTGCTGATTTTTTTTTACCATACAACTTTACCAAGTGTTTAAGTGATCTCTGTTCATGATTTTTTCTGATCACATTTTTGATCACACTTCCACAAAGTTGACAGTTCAACACTATCCTTCCAGTTTTGATAATGTGTTGAAGGATTCTTAACCCAGTAATTTCAGAACTCCATAGTTGTTTTCTTCTATTTTCTTTGATGCAGCTCAATAATTATATTCTTTTAAAATGTTGACTTTTATGGCAAGGCAGTGTATTATGTACTTTGTGAAAAATAAAACACAGCAGGTTGTGCTGTTATAGAAAACTCAACCATAGTTTTGTGGTGTGGCGCTGTTACATGTGTTACAGTACATTTACTCATTGTGCAGTATTTAAATCTTTTTATCTTTTTTTAAATATTCAACCTCATATTATATGATGATTTAATCATGATTCTAGATTTTGAACAGGCATTTAACTCTAACCAGTATTAGTCAATTTTAAACAGCAAAATGTTGCGATTTTGAGACAAAATAAAGCAATTTCCTGTCAAATGGCTAAAGTGTATGAACCAAATATTTACACAGCAGCAGAATATGTAAGAAAGTGAGCATTTGTAGCTCAAGTTTTCCGGCAAAAACTTGTGTGTTGTGTGTGTGCCTTTATGGTATGGTGGTATTTATCATCAGCATCCATGTGCATCATGAATTATCAAATGCTTTAACATTAGACATTCTGGAAGTTCAGATCGCTTTCTGCAGTACAGTTGCAAGTTCATGCCAACAAATGAAAAACTCCATCAAGAAGAGAAGCCGCACACTTCAAAGGTAGCGCACTGGAACGCTGCCTAGAGGATGCCAAGAAACTGAAAAGGAAATAACCTGTGCACTTTGTCCTTCGACAAACAATACAGTATGTGCTCCATGTTACATGAATGATCTCATCCCTGATTCTCATTTCAGATCCCACCACAGGGCCATGGTCTAAAATGTTAATTAAATCTGGCTATAATATTAACAAAAACAGAAATAAAGAAACCATAATCTGGGATTCAAATTCAAGCATGAGTCATGTGGGTGTGGGTGTGTATGCATCCTCTGCTGGAATCATGTAGTGGGAGGATTTTCTGACCTAGCTATGAACTTGCCCACTGATCTGAGGTCATCTTAAAGGTCAAAATGCAGAATTTATGCTGGCCAAATGCAAAAGTCAGACTTGAGCTAGGGAGGAACATGGCTTAGACTTCCTGCTGTTGCGTTAATCTCAACGGTCTTTAGACAACTGTGTTGTTGAAGCCCAGTAAACTGTTCTTTTTATTACTTTGTCCTTAGCTCTAAAACCTAGTTGCAATGGCATAATTATTATATTTAAAATAAGTGCATAAATGACATAATAGTCACATGATATACATATGAGAAATGTATATGCACAGTACAATTTGTTGTATCCTGTATGCTTGTTGAATTGTGTCTACAGTATATCCTCTGTAAATTCGGAATTACAGAGGTCCAGTCCAATGCAGTTAACTCCACTGCTCCAGTTCATACTTTACAGATTCCCATGTGAAGAGTCTCTGCCAGATTATTTAAGCAACTGGCAAATTAACCTGCTTAGATTAATGCTCATTTCATTGCAATCACCATTCAGTTCTGATCATCATTGGCTAGTGAATCCTGCACTTGTTTGGGGGCCTTTAAAAATTTTGCTCTTCCACTTTGGTTGTGACATTCGTGTGTTTTTATTCTTTGTGTACATATTTTAGTGTCATTATTTTAGTGGGTTTTAATGGGTGTCGACATGTAATTTGGGAATTGGATTTGTATGTGTTTTTTTATGTTAAAGAAACAAAGACAATTTTGTGTCTGTCTTTTTCTGTTCTAGATAATGATCTAATAATTAGCTTTTTTTCTTGGTCGTACCCAAAGTGGAAAAACTTGGTTGTGTTTGTCCACAAATTATTCCCATTTAATATTCCCCCTGCACAACTGTGTTTTCTAATATTAGTAGTCATCCACTACTTCCATTTATAGACATTTGTAATTCACTTAACAATTCTATGTTAACCTGACCCTAGACCTGGACATCAATATGTGAAGAGGTTTTACTTTGACAATGCCAAAGAGTCTCATGTTTCTTGTGTTTGACCCACTGTTTTTACAATAGCTCACTTAAGGAGTGAAACGTCCTTTCTGTGAGAAAGTCATTACAGCTGAATTTCTCCCCAGCAGCCCATAATAACAACCAAGGGAACTGAATGTCCATTCCGAAACAGGGTCCACAAAGACATATAAACCCCTCATTGTAGAAACAAAAAGCTATCAATATGCAAACAACTGTACTGGAACACTATTATGTTGAAAATTTGGCATCACGTTATTTATTTATTTATTTTTATTGCTAGAATGCTGTTTGTTCTATAATAGAAAAAAGAGTACTCTGACAGGAGCTTCACTCTTCTTTGAAGCTGCTTGTCATTACAGTTTTCTAGGAAAAAATAGGAATAAAGGAGAAAAGGTTTTATCACAAAAGTCTGTTTTGCAAGAGAGATGGAATGGATTGTTGAAATGGATTATTCTTCAGTGTTGTCATTTAGAAAGTTGTAAATTAGCAGCAGATGACCATTAGTGTATGCACGCGGGAGTGCACACACAAAGATTGCCATTTTATTAAAGCTTAGTCACTACTATTGTTATAAACCAAACTAAATACTGTAATACAGAATAAAAATCTAATGATCTTATCAGCTGCTTACTTTCAGATCCTAATGGGAGTTGAGTGATTTGCTAAAGATGGGTGTATTTGGGAGTAAACCTGATAAGTCTCTCAAAGACAGTGTTAGTGTTAACTGCAACATAAATATTTGACTTGTGTAATTAAAGTGTTAAAGAGTTGATCAGTTCTGATTCCAATACAGTTGTAATTTTAATTTTATCTTAATTCACTTAACATTTACACTGGACTAAACATTTAATAATGTTACTTAGATTTGAAATTTTAGGGTCTTTATAATGAGATATTTTAAACAAAAATGCTGACAATGAGGCAGAGAGGATTTCAGATGTGACTTCATTATATCACTGATGATGTACTTCCGTGTATAATAAATACTTTAAAGCTTCTTTTGGACTAATTAAGTTTTATTGCATTTCTAAATATAATTAAATTATAATTTATATATTATTAGATGTTTTTGATTAATTCTGTAAATCTCAAATTGTTCTAAAATATTAATATAAAAAAAGACTAAATATTAGATTAACATAAGCATTCAGATCTATTGTTTAGTACTTGGTCAAAGCACCTTTGGCAGCAGTGACAGCCATAAGTCTGCTTGGGAATGATACTATAAGCTTGGCAGGCCTTTCTTTTGGAGGTTTCTTCCATTATTCTTGGCAGGATCATTCAAGCACAACCAGGTTAAACAGAAAGAGTCAGGGCATTACAGGTCTCTCCAGAGATGTTCTATTGGGTTCAGTTCTGGACTCTGGCTTGGCCACTCCATGACCTTCAGAGACTTGTTCTGCAGCCACTTCTGTGTATTTTTTGGCATTATGCTTTGGGTCTTGGTCTTGTTGAACTGTAGATCTTTATCCCAGCTTGAGATCCTGAGCACTCATCTACAGGTTTTCACTCAGAATAGCAATTTAACCTCTATACTAACTAATCTCCCAGTCCCAGTGGCTAAAAGAAATATCCCCACCGCATGATGCTGCACCACTATTTTTGACTACAGGGAGGGTTTTAATAAGGTGATGTGCAGTGTGTGATTTCCTGATTCCAAATAGTTAAATCCTTGTGTCATCAGACAAGAGGATTTTTTTTCTCATGGTCTGAGAGTCCATTAGCTGATTTTTGGCAAACTCCCAGCCGGCTGTCCTGTGCCTTTTAGTGAAGAATGTCTTCTGTCTGGCCACTTAACCATATAGGCCTGATTGGTGGAGTGATGCAGTGATGGCTGTCCTTCTGTAAGTTTCTCCCATCTCCACAAGGGATCTCATTTATAGCAACCTTTATGTTCCTGTTTACCTGTTTGACCAAGACCCTTCAACCCTGATTACTCAGTTTGGCTGGCCAGCCAGATCTTTTCCAAAATCTTTTCCATTTAAGAATGATGGAGGCTACCATGCTCTTACAGTTTGTGCTTCCAATGCTGCAGAAGGTTTCAGGTATCCTTCCCCAGATCTGTGTCTTGCCACAATCCTGTCTCATGGGTCTACACATAATTCTCTAGACCTCATTGCTTTGTTTTCACTCTGACATACCTTACTATAGAAAGGTGCGTTTTTTTTTTTTTAATAATGTTGAATGAACTCACTTAGGCACAGGTGGACTCCAGTAAAGTTGTAGAAGCATTTCAAGAATCATTGATAGGAGTAGGAGAAGCCACAGCTCAATTGCATGTTCCTTTACTTATGTAAGTGAGATACATCAGTCTTTATTTTTTAATGAATTTTAATTAATTATGTTTTAAAAAAGAATGAAACAGTCCAACAAACCTGTTTTTACTTTCTAATTATAGAGGATTATGCATAGAATGATGAAAAAAGGATTTGAACCCTAATCTTTAAGATGAGTGTGGAATATAAAATGTGGAAAAAGGGTGTGAAAACTTTCCATTGGAAAAGTTGTATGTATATGGTCTTTTTGAGTCTGAGACTTTGCAGCATACAGCAGAGCAAGTCTTCAGTTTGGCTTTCTGAATAAAAATTATTCAGAAATTGTATAAAAATAACTTACTACTAAAAATCTTAAAGATTTTTTAAAAACAAGCATGTTGAAATGGTTGATAGTAGTTTCATACTTTCTAATTTAAAATTCTTTTGAGGTCCCTGGGTTCTTTTTAGAAACAAAGTAGAGCATTGTGAAACTCGCACTCAGGACTTTCGGTACAGTTTTTGACAGAAAAACAGCAAAACCTCTTTGACTTATCTTAAAGGTCTGATGCAAGCTGGTGAAACAGTCATTGTTCTGGACTAATTGTGGGAATCAAGTTGCCCTCAGTGGAGTCTAAAAAAAGACAGTGTTCCAAATGTTCCAGAAGTTATGTAAGCCACAGACGAGTCAAACTGTGAGTGCTAAAGAGGCAAGCAGAAGCCTCAGCGGTACAGAGAGGCAGAAAGCATCTCTATGTGAGCTTCAGCTTATTAAAGCCCAGTCAGAATCTGAGAAAATAGTGAGAGTTTATTGTCATGGAGTTTATGGGCATGACACTTTTTATTATTTTTTTTTAACTTTTTTTTTTTAATAACCTTTTGTTGTTGCAGTTATAAAGACAAGACAGTAATTCATTATGTAGCTTTATAACTTCTCTACGGCTTTTGGTTGTTTTGGTTGTTATAGCTCTGTGTGTGTGTGTGTGTGTGTGTCTGTGTGTCTGTACTGTATGTCTGTGTTTTCATGACAGACACAAACATGCATTCTAATGAAGATATCAAACTGTGCAAGAAGAACTTTTGCAACCTGAATTTGGTTCATGACTAAACTGCAAACAGTTTGGGTTAATTAGTAGAAGATATACTTTGAAAGAAAGAAAGAAAGATATACTTTGTTATATATAGATTAAAGGAAAGCAATTTTTTCTTCATATGTAACAGCTAAGTACATGATCTAGAACATACTCTTTGAAGAGAGATGTTATATGCCATTTTTTTTTAGTGTGGAAATCTAACATTATGTTTGATATATGTTCTGTTCAATAATCATGTATTTTAACTCCAAAATTGTAAAGTTAATCTCAACTTTCTTTACTAGATGTTTGCATTTTATAATACAAGCACTTAGTTCTCCCTTTGTCCATAGGGGTTTCTTCTGGGTTCTTTGTCCTCCCAGCTTCCAAAACATCAGTGATTGGCTATACTGAATTGCCCCTAATAAGTTGGAATGCATGTATACTGTACATGGTGCCCTGTAAAAGATTAGTATTCTATCCTGTGTGTATTCGCACCTTACACCCAATATTCCCAGGATACAGTAGGTATCAGAACCACTTCAACATGTCCAGAATAAAATGGAATGGAATGAGGGTGAAGAAATTAGGACTTGGAGGGCATGAATCCAACACGTGTTGATAACTTGACTTCGGAAAGTCAAATGGATTAGGTCATCATATAAAGTTACAGAATGTAACATTTGGGAATTTTGTCCTTTATGGTAGCAAAAATGCTATTGTAAGCTACTTGTGAAAGAACATTGTGTGTAGTGGGTTGTGTTGCACACTTATTCCCCTGCCAACATTAATCTCAAAGCTGGAAGTGCACACATGTACAGTATGTGTGTTGCAAACCACAGGGTGCACACTAAGTATCTCTAAAGTAGTCTAGCTTTGACACCAACTGTCATGATATTATGCATTTTAGGTCTCAGACTAAGCATTCGAAATACAAAATCACGCCTGGCTATAATTAGTTCAACAAATGCTCTGCTATGGTCTGATAGAAACTTGATAATAATTTGGCTGATTATCCCATTCACTAATTCCTTAACTAATAAGAGAACAAGTTCCTTAACTGTTTGGAAAAAAAACACCGTCAAACTTTATCAATGCTTCAACAACCTATTTTGCCTTTATTCAGTGGTGGTGATCAAAAATATTAAGACAACATATGCTATGTACGAGGGGCAGTCATAAAATTTTTATTATTGCTTATAAAAAAATAATTGAATAAAAACGAACATTGGTGGTGAGCTTTGTCCTTCTTTACATATCATCAGGCAACACATTTCTCCAAACGATGGATTAGCTGGTGAAGACCATCTTTGAGTCTTCTTTTTGTCTCTTAAGGAAAAGTTCCACCTCGGTAATCACCTTGTTCTCATCAAACGGCTGCCACAAAGTGGTTTCTTCAAGTGATGGAAGAGGAAGAAGTCACTGGGTGTGATGTGGGGGGAGTAAATATGGAAGTATATTAGTGCCAAAATTCCTCAAAGCAAAATAGCAGGTTGAATTACATGAAAACAACTAAAAAAAAACGTGTTTCAATAAAAAATTTTGAATTTTTCTGCATTGCAATTTGATCTGAATTGAAAAAAATTCTGAGAGCATTTACAATGTTTGAAATTTTTGCCACTGCAATTTATTGTGGTTGTATATTTCAAGTGAAAATGTAATTCAACCATTTAAAATTCAATGCAAAAATATTCAAGTTACTAAATTGCAGTTCAAAAATATTTTCAAGTGTTAAAAATACATT
>JAQMYJ010000036.1:19058164-19068004 GCA_030014305.1 Clarias laeviceps | reverse complement strand
CTGTAGAGCTCGTCTGTCCTGCATGGTGCTGTTCCCGAACCAGGTCGTGATGTTTCCCGTCAGGATGCTCTCTATGGCTCTCTATAATCTGTCCATAAAACATTCAGGAAAAAAAAACGTGATGGTTTCAATAGATAGCTTAAAACTATATCAAGATGGTCTTACAGTTTTATCATTTAAATGTTGTCAAAATGTTGGTCGTAGGAAGTTTGAGACCCCCAGCTGTAGAGTATCTCCATTAGGTCTTCTTCTTCTCAAGATCTTTCACACTATTCTTTTATTATTGTAGTTATTTAGTATTTTGAAGAGACCTTAAACCAGAAAATACCTTAACCCCAGTACAGGTGTGTTGCTGTATTTGATAGTTCGTATGACATTGGGTTTGTATCCTGTGGTGCATATAGGAGATGGGATACATTGCACACTGGCACTTCAAGGGCTCTATTATTGACTTGACTGTATTGTTGCTTCCACTTAGAGGTACTGTATCTATGGTTGACTCACACACTGAGACATTTAGTCCAGAGACAAAGAGGCTTACATACGATATAGACACATGCATTTAGATCCCATTATTCATGAATAGGAGGCTGATAAATGCATAGACTCATTTCATAACAATGCATATTAAATAGGTCAAAAATTATTTCTAATAGCTTTGACTGGTAATTCCATGAAAACAAAAATCTCAGTTTCCCATGTTCCCCCGATGTCTCTGTGGGTTTCCTTTGGGTTCTCTGGTTTCATCCCAGCTCCCATAAACATGCCAGTAGGTGGAATAGTTACTCTAAATTGCCCCTGGGTTTGAATGAGTGTATGCATCATGTCCTTCAATGGATTAGTGTTCAATCCATGGTGTATTCCTTGCGGCAATTGTTCCTGGGATACAATCCTGAACCATTATGTCCTTGACCAAGATGAAGCAGTTACAGAAGATGAATGAAAGAATGTGGTTTATGTGTATTTACTACCTTAGCAACTGTCATTATATAATAAGTGAGTTTATAATATAGTATTATTTGATTATTTTTATAGCTTTTCTGGCTTTATTTGTATGAAATCAAATAAAACCCTAACACAATCTACTTAAATTCATAGACTCTTGCACAAAAGTCAGTTTAATACAAACAGGCTTAAATTTTTATACTTTAAAATTAGTCTGTGTTTATTCATATTGAACTGCCAAAATATAGTAAGGAGTGTTATGCTGATGGACAAGTGTGTATATGCATTTGGGTGAAGAATCTCTCTGTATAAACACTCTGAGCTAAGTACAAAGATGAAAAGGGGTTTTTATCTCTCATCAAGCACTAACATGGAGGAGGATAAACACCACACTGACACCATAATTACATGATTTATGTCATTCTGCCGCCCAAGATTGCCATGGCACTTTTTCTTCTGCTGATTCATGAGGAAAACTCCAAAGGAAGCTTCGGAGGGCACGTAAAAAAATGCATATAGTAATGTTGCTCTAAATAAATGGTTGTGATCAATCTTAAAAGCAGTCAAGAAAGTTTCTGCTCCTCCTGCTCCTGCCAGTCTGAGGGATGAGTTTAAAGGATGGGTAGAGAAGAGTGCATTGTGCAGTCAACTGATAAACACACACAAAAAAAGAAGAAAGAATATAGTTATATTCAGTCAAACCCCTATTTACTAATCCACATATCTCTAAACTCTGCCTAAGCTGAAATGTGTTTGACCTAAAAATAAGCCTAAGTTAGAGAACCACTGCTACAGAAGTCACAGAGGGGCTTGTTTCTCAGCTGTAGAGAGGTGTGTGTTGCGACATGGTTGGGAGGCATACATTAATTATAGCGCTCGAAGGAACTGGCCTGCCATGCTTCAACTTACTGCCCTTCACTTGCTCTACTCTGAGGGGCTTTCTTAACTCACCAGTTCACATACTTTAATCCAGCCAGGCCTGAAGACTCTGTGTGTGTGTGTGTGTGTGTGTGTGTACGCGTGTGGCAAGAGAGAGTGTGAGAGAGAGTTTTATAATAAAGAGCTAAGAGCCATGTATGTAAATGCTGAGATAATGTGATTAATATGTACATGATGTGAAAAGAACAGTGGGGTGTGAAAGTGATTTTTAGAACTAGGGCGGTAGTGAAGGTTTGAATTATGGAGCGCCTCTTTCTCTGTAGTGTAGGAATTATGGAGTATCTGGGAACATGGTGCCTGCATGCATTGTTACCACTTGCCTGCCTGCATGACAATATCTCTCAGTATCTGGACACAGTGCTTCCGTTGTCATCGATAATGTTTATCTGAGCCATACATGCTGCTCAGTTTCCTTTCATGCATTCTGCCTGTCGTGCACCACACTTCCTACCAGGGCAAACCTCATTTATTTATAATAATTATTTATACTGGCAGCAGCTGAACTTCTACAATTTGAAATCTGGTTCATTATCCTTCTACACTTAATTTATTATAATTAAACAAAAAAATTAAAAAGTAGCCTCTAAACTTTTTACCTGTCTATTCGAAATGCCTGTCTGTACCTGTTTGCCAAATGCTTAAATGTAAATGTAAATTTCAGATATATTCAAAAAACACTGTACATACAGTATATCCCATTTCACCTTAAAAAAATCTTTACTGTTTTTAATCACTGCATATTGATTACTATATGTTCTGTAGCATAATCAATGCCTATGACTGTCTTCTCTTAAACCAGACTTATTCTGATTCTATGCTTCATGTATATTCATGGCAGCATGTGGTATTTTAAATGTGCAGTCACGCTCAACGCCGTATTATTAAACTGTCTAATTAGAAGATCATCACTATATGATTACATGGACTGCTGACCAGCTGAAATAAGCTTTACCTGTGGTGGCAGCAGTGAACCTCCACAAAGCTAAGCACACAGGCAGTTCGTTTAGGTGTAACAAACATATTAGCAATTGATCACATTTATGTTGTTTTTTTTATTAGAATTGTGCAGGGGATCTTTTTTGGATATCTGTTATAATATCCAAATTCCTACAAATTGGATTTGTATGTTGCTTTTTTTACCACTTAGCATGATATGAGCTCGTGTGTCACTGAAATTGTTTTGAACTGGGAAATGTGATCAAATGGAACGCAACACCGGAGGGGTTATGAAATGTACCCTAATTAATCAAATTACTGATTTGGAAATTTTAGCCAAGCATGTGAGTGAACTGCCATTCTTATTGGTTGATGTGGGATATTGCTGTTCTTTTTTTTTCATGGTGTCACTATAGCATTTAGCTGAATAAAATGTTTAAGTTTATTATATGAATAATGCTTTGTGATGGTTTGAATGAATATGTAGACTGTATATCTTTGTGTTGACAGCTTGAGTGGGTTGTTAATGTGATGCCAGAGGCAAGGCTGTCAATTGTGTGTGTGTGTCTATGTGTGTGTGTGTGTTTGTTTATGTTTGTTGACTGACAGGGACCCAGTGTTAAGAATATCTCTTGTTTGAGAGCATCAGGAATGACCTGTCAGACGCAAATAAAGACCAATTAAGCATTAATTTAATCTGGTAAAGAACATATGAGGTTTTGCTATTATTGTTTGTAAACAGTTATATACTGTATAGGCTTTGTCTGTATTGCTAGAATAGTTTTCATGCCAGTAACAGTCAATGTTTTACTAGGTTTAAGTTAGTGTACAGGCTTATTTACAATACCTTGAATAGTTATGTCACTCATGCTATCATTGCACCATGGTGTGTGTATTTAGGTGCTGGCCATTTGTCTTACTTTAGCATGGTTCAGAAAACATGCCACTTACAACTGACATCAGGTATACAGGCAGTTTCTACCAAATGTGGTAAATATGCTCTTGACAAGCTGAGAACAAGGCCACTGGTTTATGTAAATATATGTATATATATTTATATATATTGTATGTGCTTATGTACAGAATTAACTGCATTAGAGCTATCTCTCTTTTCCTTGCTGAGATGCAAAGTGGCTATGGCAGCTTCTGCTGTTAAAGCCAGCAGTGGGCTCCACATTTGTCAACCCACCAAAAAACAACTTCAGTCATTTTCCCTTGCCCTGTTACGAACACCTGCATTATTCCACATACTATACAGGAGAAGGCCAAGACAAGCAGCCTGAGAAGAGAAGACTGATGGAGAAAGGGAAAGAAAGAAGAAAAATAATGGCTGGTGGGGGTGGCAGAGGAAAAGGAGAAAGAGTGTGAAAGTAGCGCAGTCAGCTTTTTCTGCATAAAGATGCACAGCCATCTGGGTGTAGACAGGCAAGCGTCTGGCCGTCATTTGTCCGGTACGGAGTGTGAGGTTGTGGTGTGTGTGAGTGGCACTGCTAGAAGTGCATCTGCGTGATGTATGAGCTTCTACAGTGGTGTGATTACTGGAGCGGTGCTGGGGAACCATGCTTCTCACCTCATCAGTTCCAGAGCCTGCTCCACACTGCAAACCACAAAACCACACACCACAACCACACTGCAAGAGTCATGCACCACAGTGCCTGCGCGCAAGCACACACGCACACACACACACACACACACACGCACACACAGAGTACCCACAATATTAAAAAAACAACCTCACCAGATCAATCGAAGCACAGGCAGAAAATTAGAATTTTAATAGAGTGGCTGGAAGCTCTAATTAAAAAGAATGATTATGTTTTTTTTTTTAATCTAAATGTGAAAAGGTAAAAAAAAAAAGCAGGATTCACTCTGGTTGCACCTTGGTTAGGCTTACATCATGGTCTATTTGTTTGGTTGTTTTTTGAGGATAAAAAAAATGTGACAAAATTTCTAATAACTATTACATTTAAAGCAATATCAAATAATTAATATACTGCCTGCCATCCACACCTGAATTAGGAAATAGGAAAATGCTGGTGTGTGTGTGTGTGAGCATGTGCATGTATGTTATGATGTAATATTTATTTTTGTGTTTGATCACCTTGGGACTGGTAGGTGATAAATATTTGTCCCTGATATTTTTAATACAGTGAGCATGCAATACCAAACAAACTTGAATAGAGCAACACAACTGGCTGACAAGTGGGAGATAATTGTTGGACACCATGATAGCTGAACCTAAAAGAAAGATGGAGTGAGGAGGAAAAGAGCCTGAAACCTGACTGGAGCATCTCAAGGTCTTGGTCCTTGCCTCATGTTTTTGTCTGTGTGTGTCTTCTGAGAGTTCATTACACACCACTACACTCACATAGCCCTTTGTTATCTTTTATTGGCCATTTAAACCTTCACACATATATAAAGAGACAGAGTTATAGCACAACCAAGCACTTTTTATATACAGCATATTTATAGTAATCATAAATTAGTGTTCTTGGCTACAATATCTGTAATGGTTTGTTTTTCTCTGAGTATTTAATTTGGTTGTTTTTAACAGTATGTGTACATATGGTGTTGGGTTTTGTTTTATTGTTTCCTTAATATTATGCGAACTGTTATGGACAATTACATAAACACACACTTCACCTTGTTCAAATTCATCACAATCTTTCTTCATCAATTGCCTCTATCCTGTTTAGATTGGCTGAGGCTATCAGAATGATGACTGATGGGAGCCATTGTGGTCAGTCATAGTTGGGTTTTGCTCTGACCCCTTTGTCTGGCCCAGGGAGTGACCTCTGCAGGGTTGAGACTGTGGTCAGTCAGACCCTGTAATGACTTCACAGCTTATGGGTAAATATGAGTGATTGGTAATTGAGCCAAGTGTGTGAGTAGGCTTTCTGAGACCTACAGGCTAGGCTTTGTCCTGTGGGCAGCTCTGGCCGGTGTCACATGGAGGGCAATGTTGTGGCAGCATGACTTGCTGGAGCCTCCAGGGTTAAGTAGTGTCAGGATACATGTGCAGAAACCTTGCCTGTAGGCTAGACCTGAACTCCAAACTCTGAACTCAGAGCTCTGTGTCCCAAATACCCTCCCAGAGATGGAGATAAGGAGCCCTGATCACTAGGAACAGAGGCTCACATGCTAATGTTCCTCCACCTACAATGACAAAGCTGTGCCAATTAAAAAAATACATGTAACAATGAGCTTGTTATATGTCACACTAGCAAAATCCACCATTAAACCAAGCAAGGTTGTAATGCATAGTGTAGTCTGGTCTGGAGTGTAAGGCTGCATTTCTAAAGTGTGCCTGTGTGTTTTTCTCATGTCATACAAGGCTCTTTGTACTACATCAAAGCAAAGGAAGTTCATAGACTTCACCACTGCATTGCCCGAGCATAGCTAGGCCCCTCTGCTAATCTGAAGGCGGAAAAGGAGACAATGTAGCCCGTGCTCCTTTAACCCCAGCTCAGTTCATACTCATTTGTCTGTGTTGAAGCACTTTTAGATGATGGTATCCAATCAGTCAGCGCTCCAGGCCTGTTGGTTATAGTAATGGCTGACCCTCACATGGCTTCTGGAGGGTGGAACACGAGGCTTTCACTTGAGTGTTTCACTCTCCATCATCATGTAAAGTATTAAAGTATCATTGACAAATTCTAGGGTTTCTAGAGCTAGCCCAACGCACTAAAGAACACTACTATCACTGGGGGAAAATAGAATTGAGGGCAGGCTAGTAGATTTGAGTCTGTACATTTTACCATAATAAGTCTATAATTTATTCAACATCGCTTTTAAGCATAGTTGTGTCTGTAACTTTTTTTCCTGCTGTAAGAACATGAGTTCAGCCATTGATGCAGCTGAAGTATTAAACACAATAGCAAAACAAGGTGTGGAGGAAGGTAGTTTTGTACAGTGTGAGTAGTGGCATATAAAGCATACTGGAGACTTCTCTGGGTGCAGTGGTGGAGGCCACATCAGCTACTGGCATTTTTGTAACTACATTAAACAAACCCTCGGAAGGCCTCAATGATGCATGCAATCTTAATTTTTATTACCGCAATTTATTATACACTCCCCCAGCTAATGACAGATTCAACTGTCATTAACAGATTAATTATAATTTCCCCCTGTGTGTGCACTGCGACTAGGAGGGAGCATATACACAGCATGAACAAACGTCTGTATGTGTGCAGGTTGCTGGTACAATTAAAATGTTTGAATCAAGGTTTGTCAAACAAAATACCTTAGTGCTAATAATACCTGAAATTGAATTGTAGTTCAAATATAATAACACATAATAATATAAGTCTAAACAGTGGATGTTTATCTTCCTCTTTGATTTTTTAACACAGTGTAAACAAAGTTAGACCTCTGAGCAAACAGTTCCATGTATTTGTTATTTCTCCAAAGCTGCTTCTTCTTCCTTAGCTGTCTAATAATTCTGTACATGAATTATCTTATTTTTCTGTATTTCTTTTGTTTTTAAAAAAGGATAATTTTAACTAATGACTTCCTTACAGTCAATTTGTCATGACAAAATTATACTCTTCAAACAATCCCTCATTCTAAAAAATATATAAATCAAACTATCTCAATTTCTACTCTTTTATCACTCACTATCTGTCTTTCTTTGTCCTCCCTTTTTTTCTTGCCTGCAGCTCTTTGAGAGTGAAATAGAGCCTCTTTCCCCTGCCACTGCTTTTGTGTTACAGCCCAAATACATAGAACAGCCCCTGACAGGGCTATCAAAGACCACAGAGGACTGGAGATGTTTTCTCTGCTTCACCTACTGTAGGCCCTCTGACTTCAACAGCTGACCCACTCTAACCCAAGAATGTTTCAGATGCGAAGGGCTTCTGTTTCCTTCTCTCTATTCCCCATACCACACATCTAAACCTGCATCATTAACGACACAGGACACTGACCAAAAACTGAAGGACAGAATATATTCTAGAATGAGTACTATAATTCACCAATAGATAATCATGTACTTCCTTGGTTCTATCTGAAACTATTACAATATCTCAACATTAGCTTTTACCAACATTAAACATTATATTGATCTATTAAATCTATGGATGTATCATTATCTTTTTTTAGACCAAATACAAGAACGAGCACTTGTAATACGTGTAGGTGCTTGTTGATACCAATACCTAATACCTAATACTGATACTCTACAGACATCATAGAACAGCACATCTCTATCTATGTCTCTTCAGTTTATCTTATGGTCAAATAATGTGCACACATCACCACTAGGCCTGTTTTTTTAACCATATTGAGAAAATTAAGTGCATTAGCTAGATAAATCACTTACCTTGGAACAAGTAGGGTTTTTGTATCGTTTTGGAATATTTCTTACATCTCCATGTTGCAAAAACCTTTTTTTCAGTTTAATAAACCTGAATTAGCTGATTACAATAGTGTTTATTTGTTTAACTTTTCATTACTATATTCTGCTACTAGATCATAAACTACCTTACAACAATGGAATAGATAAGAAACAGAGATTGAACCGACGTACCAAAACTAAATTACTTTTAAACTGCTTGCTCAGCCGATTAATACAGTATAATTGTTTTGTACAAACTCAAAAAACATTTTGCAATAGTATGCTTAAAAATGTAATCCTTTTGCAAAGTTGCATCAATTTAGGGAGGTGCACAGACATGGCTGTTGATCTGATCTGGAAAAGGCCCCACTCATTTTAGGTGCCATCGATCAGCATGAATGTAAATAGTGTAAAATATGATCATCTTACAAACTACAAATTAATTTTAAATTCATAAATAAAAAATTTACTTTCAGTTTAAAGGATTAATGAAATTTTAAAAATGCACAGTTTAACCTTATTATTGTACAAGAGTTCACCCAAGCATTCTGACTGGTCGAGAGGCAACTCCACAAGTGGTAATATTAGACAGTAACAGCACTGGGATGTTTAACTATTTGCGTCACTTCCCATCTCAGTTGTTCTAATTACACTTTACTTAATTAGATTTACAATTAAAAATAAAAAATTAGATTACAATTAACTGTCGGTCGCCAACATGTCTGAAAGTAGGTTAGTATAATTCGAAGTACTAAAGGAAGAGAAGCTACCTGACAAAAAAGCACATCTGATAAAAAAACACATCTGATAAAGTCATCTTAAACAACATTTTGTCTCCTTAGTAATTGCTTCTATGTTGTTTTATTTATGCCTACAAAGCTAACTAACTTCTAACATACGACTGAGTCCTAAATCCCTCTCTAACCCATGATCAAGGGCACTACTTGGTTGTGTGGGACAAGGGATTGTACGCCCTACCAGCTTTTCAATTAATGCCATTTGGGATTCAATCCTGGAACCTGGAAGTTAGCATACCAGATATTGTAAAGCGGAATAAGTGAAAATGTAAAGAGAAACTTACATTATATAAACTTACATTACATAAAAATTACATAACAGTCCACCATTTCTATGATTTATTTTCCTTGCTTTTGAGATAATAAATGATGTTTGTAGAACTGTTGAATAAAAGCAATATCATACTTGAGATTGTGCTGTTGGATATCAGCATTGCTGCGATGTCTTTGGCTAAGACCACATCACAGCCATGCTGATATTCAAGTGAAACAGCATGCAATGTTACTCACATGTGATATTGCTTAATTGCAGATATAGTTGCAGGTAAATTAATCTAAACAGCAGTAAAGTTTTGCATGTTCAGCTTACTACTGACAGCTCTCAATTTGTAAAAGATTGTAACTGTATGGTGACACCATTTTCACATGCCTTAATGTTCAATCATTGTTTGTTACAGATAGCAGAAGCTATGTAAAGCATTCAGACTTTAAGTAAACACTGATGAAACAAAAAAAGTGAAAACCAAAATTTTCAAAAGGTCTTTAAAATAGGATGATTATGATTTGATATTGAATGCATCATGTAAAGTTAAGGGTAATAGAAATTAAATATACCGAACTGTATCATTCAAAACCAAATATTTCACTGTACTCATATCTCCATAAATT
>JAQMYJ010000036.1:19037388-19048040 GCA_030014305.1 Clarias laeviceps | reverse complement strand
GTGGGTGGGTGTGGGGGGGGGGGGGGGGGGGGGGGGGGGGGTGGGGGGGGGCGGGGCGGGGGCTCTGCATTGTGATTAAAATACACCCTACTGTAACTGTGTGAATTCATCACTACAGTACAATGTGAATTTATCACTACAATATACATTCTGCGGCCAGTTATTGACTGTATATAAGACATAAGGCTGTTTTAATAGCAAAATTGGCCGTACTCAGTTCATGCAAGGTGTACCTTATGAAGTGAACGGTGAGTGTAGATGTGACATGAGAAATTGTTCCTAATGTAGGGCACGAAGTTCAGGATCAAGTTCTGTGTGGGAGAATATTAGTTGTTTGTTTGTTTTTATGCGTGCCTGCATGTGTGCTGTACATACTGTATATGTATAATTCAAGGCATAACACTCCAAAATGCAAAAACAATAAAGTTTGGCCAGTATTTTTATGATAAATACGTTTAAAGTAAAAAGAAAATAACTAACAAAACAGAAATGTAAAATAAAGGTCAGTGAACTTACATTCCTTTAGTCTGTTTGTTGTCAGATAGTGAATTTTTTGTTCCTGCAAGGTTAATCTGACTCCTTCCTTCTCTTCCCATGGATCAATGATACCATAACTGGCCCCACAACCATTAGGTTACACCTAAACCAGCATTTTGCACTTTAATCTGAAAGGCTGATAAAAATTTTATGGCTATGATACCTATTTATAAATATATATTGTCCCTGCTTTAAAAAAATCTTTGTGTGGCTGTCTGGAGAACAAAAAAAGATCTTATGGACAATATGTTCAGACCAAAATAAATATTTTCTAGAAATATCATTTTATATAACTTTTATCTACTGGCCACACAAAATGTTATACACATTACTGTATTTAAGTATTAAAAGAGAATACTTCACTCTTACATTGCACATGTGTATATGTATACATTAAATGTTTGAGTCCACTGATATTCAAATTAACATTGCCATTTTTGTAAGACCCTACCAAGGATCATAATGGACGCACCCCACCCCAAACGCCCATCTCTCTCTCTCTCTCTCTCTCTCTCTCTCACACACACACACACACACACACACACACGCACACACACACACACACACACACACACACACACACACACACACACACACACACACACACACACACACACACACACTTATCCCAACATAGAGTCTTTGTGTTACAAGAAATTCTTAATGTGAATTTGCAGGCGTATACTGTATAATAGACCCATCTGTGGTGTTTACAAAAAACTGTCACTTTAAGTGGGCATTTGGATTGTCATTAGGTTAATATGCTCTTTGGAGAATTAGCATCTCTCTCTCTCTCTCTCTCTCTCTCTCTCACACACACACATAAGGTAAAAATGCTGGTTGTGGATCTTAATATTCCTAATTTATGTTTGCCAGGCTAAAAGGCTAACAACATGTTTAAAGCAAGTCAAATACATAGTAATGTACAGTATAACCAATATCAAGTGTAATCCTAAATGTAAGGTGATTGTTTTCTGTAATTGTTGGTGTGTTGGGCAGTGTGAGTGATTGAAGGTCATGCAGGTTTATTGAGCTTGTAGTTACTTTGCCAAGGTGATGTCTGTGATAAAGATATTCTCAGTTGAGCATTTATTCAGGACTTCTCTCATGTGCTTAAGATGTCGTTGGCTCATGATAAGTTGCTTAATTACTCATTTTAAGCTCATGCTTATAAGGAGACTGTTAACTTTTAAACCCAAACTCACAGGCTGAGTTGTCAGCTAGCCATTTTTCATATTTAATGGTCATAGGCTACTTTACTGGAATAATGTGTCTGGGATTACAAATGAAAATCACGAGGAATCATTCTTTATCCTGTGGACCGATTAAATTCCAAACCCTGTTACTGTTAGGCACACTTTGGGTTTTACATAAATTAGTAGCTTAATTGTATTACAGACTATATTTTAAACAAAATAACCTACTTCTCAGAATAGTTGTAATTTATAGTAAAGCCAAGTTCATTTTCCAGATTAATCTATTTCTCTGTATGAGGGTGGGATAATATGATGATGTCCTGTAAAACCCAAAGAGACTACATGACTCTTATTCCATGGTGAAGATGAATGAAGATGTGTTTTATTCCGTCATAATTTCTTTGGGAAAATGCTCTAAAGGGTGTCTACATGGATATGAGTGAGAAAGAGGGATATGTGTGAGGTATTTGTGTGTGTGGAGTGTTATAGCCATCGGTGCAGTAATTGATGGCAGCTTTCCTGAGTGATCAGTTTGTCTGTCAGTTTGAAGGAGGTGGAAAAAGAGGGATGGGGTAAGCGCCTCAGAAAAAGAATTGAGCAACCACATAACATTTGCTAGGTTAAATCTTCTAATGATAAATATAAATCATCAACTACTGCTGAGCTGAATACATTCCAAAGGTGTTGTGTTTTTTGAAACAAAGTAATAGGAATGTCAAATACGGTGTAATAAAAAAGAGAAAATAACTAACAAAACTGCCTGAAACAGAAATGTAAAATAAAGGTCAGTGAACTTAAATTCCTTTAGTCTGTTTGTTGTCAGATTTCAGTGGCAGGAGTATTCTCTCTCCTAATCTGTCAGCTCAAAGAATGTAAAACAACTGTAGTGAATTTCTTGTTCCTGCAAGGTTCATCTGACTCCTTCCTTTTCTTCAATGATACCATAACTTGCCCCACAACCATTAGGTTACACCTAAACCAGTATTTTGCACTTTAATCTGAAAGACTGATTAAATTTTATGGCTATGATACCTATTTATAATTATATATTGATAAATACGGTGTAATAAAAAAAAAAATCTCTTCTTTTTGACATCAGCATTGGAATAGTGTGCCACAATAACACATGGTATCAACACGATTAAAGGGCATTTTATGGATTATTATTATTTACTTATTTATTTATTTATTTATTTATTTTTACAAATTACCAGATATAACATAAGCTAAAAGAATAAAGGGTATGAATACAGTATTTTATAATTTTATAAATAATTTAGCTTAATCTCCAAAACTACTACTTAGTTGATAAACTTTGATGACTGTTGGGATGCTTGGGGTTAAGGAAGATCAGATTAACACAAATAATAGCCCAACAAAAGACCAAATTAAGTACATTTTTATATATGTGTGTTTTGCAGTTGTTACACTTGTTCAGTTTAAGCAAGTTGACCAGCAGATACTTTGTCTGTAAATTATGGGAGATTTTTCATTTGCTATGTTTCACATAAGTGTGTTTGCATATCTGGACAATAAGAACTATGAAACCATGATGTGTTATGCAGTCCTTACAAAAGAGTGATACATATAAGCAGCAGTGCCATACCATCAATATAACTACTGCATATATTTATTATGACAAAAGTGTTAGTTCAAATATCCAATGCATATTAATAATCTAAGCAATTTTTCACAGCTTTTTTCAGGTAATGTATTGTATCATTTATAGTCATAGTCAGGGCAGGGGGTCGCCACAGCGGAATATCCAGTCCGCACAACAACTTGGCACAGGTTTTACGCCGCATGCCCTTTCTGACGCAACCCTCCCATTTATCCATAATTATATAATAATACCTTAAAATTTTTAATATTATAAAATATAATATTGTAAAGGCATTGAAATATTCATTCCACATTGGCAAATTGGTATGAATGCCCTTCTGATAGATTGTACATACAAAATGTATAAGATAATTATTATTAATTAGTTTGTTTATAAATTGTGCAAGAAAGTAAATGACAAAGTGAAAATAATCAGCTGAATACATTTGAACATTTGACACAGATAGGCTATATGAGTTTTTGCGTAGATGCATTTTATGATTGCACAAATAGCAGGGAAAATGAGCAGGCTGGGAGCCTGTGGAGGAAGGGTGCAATTCTGTAGAACGCGGAATCAGGACAATGCCCCCCTTCTCCCGCTTCTTATGCTTAATTCTTCAGTTTTGGAACGAGTCCTTCTCTTGCGATTCGCACAAACGCAGCGCGCCCTCCATCTCGGCTCTTCTGTGCCTGCTGATGTACTTATTAAGATGAAACTCTTTCTCCAGTTCAGTCACCTGTCTGGTAGTGATGCTGGTGCGATCTGTTACAATAGCCAAGCCGCAAGCAAGGGAACATCCTGTAAACATATTACACAGTAAATAACCTATTGACTGGACATAGCTGAAATTATCATAAACATTCTGTTCTGACAGAATAACCACGCCCATCTGGTATCATGTCTAAACTTACTTTTAGAATTGTTTCTTTATTTTTTGCAAGGTTGTTCTTCATATGTACTATGAAGGCAAGAATCCTTAAGGAAGAACGACGCACTTCCTAAGTATACAGATAAAGCGTTTATAAGGCAGTCCTCAGCTTCAGCGTCGGTTCCACAAGATCTATCATGACTAAGTAAGGCACTTGGACGAGGCGTCTCAAAACCGCTGGAGCTATGTTGCACGTCCACTGCCAGAGGTATGTAAGTAACATAGTCCGTAATACCTGTCGCTACTCTCCCCTGGGACTCTCCCTGCTGCTCCACCTGACACAATTTAGATCTAAGACACATGCCTCTGCCTGAGACTAAATATAAGGACATTACAATTCTTAGTTGGTAAGTGATGTATGATAGCCACTGCCGCTTGTCTTCATGTCTTACTCTGTTGTGAGGCTCAACTTTTGCAAATAATGCCCACAACTAAGTGGGGCGTGGTCTTGCCCTCACAGCCAATCGAATCACAGATCTGTTTTCAGCCTTCTGCAATGTTTCTAAATTGTAGCAGTTATCCTGTTGATCAACAACCCCCAGAGCCTGAATACGTAACTGTACTTATAGTAACAATGTGTCATTGTAAATAAAGTGTCATATCTGGTTACTATTAACCTATGTATATTGCGCTTTCTTTTTTCAAACATTTGAAATAGGCTACTACTCATAATTAAAATCACATGCTAAATGGATGCCACACGCAAGGTTTAATTAAACCTTAAAAAGAAACGTTACTTATTTCTGATCTTTGGATCTTCTTTATTACTCACTGCAGTTTCCTCATAGACATTCATCCCTGGTGCTCTGTACGTTTAAACAGCTCATTAATCAGGCTAGTGAGATTAAACTAGCCTTCACCGTTCCCACACAAACGCATAAGCTATTCATATATGGGTTAACGTATTCCTTAAATTGTGACGGGAGGTGTTTTGCTCAGTCACTTCCAACCTACCAGCGTAGGCCACATTGAACAGACTAATGCATTTTTTCCTTGGCTTAGTCCTTGTATAATAATTGCGTCTGCAATTGGTGTTAAGCGACATAGCACGGGTAAGCAATTGGGGGTCGTACTGTTTTCGTATAAACTCTTTAATTAACGTTACAATATTACATTGCAGCAATTTTACATTTAAATTTTGTCAAGTGTTACAAAGGATCAACAAAGTGAAAAGACATGAGTTGATATAGCTAATTAGTGGCGACTGCGAATTATGGAAATTGGATGCAAACAATGCTATATAATGCAAACAATGCAAACAATGCTATATAAATATATTTTTGCGAATAACATTATGTCTATGTTGATTCTATTTAATCAAATAAAAAAGCCGCCTGAGTATAGTTTCAATATGAGAGAATAAAGTGCATGCTCATTGCAAGTTTCATATAGTGTATAGTTATATTTAAATATAGATTATTGATCTTTTAATGTGATGGACAAAATAGCTCTATTTGCTCATTTTTTTCTTCAATATGCCCCTTTTAGTATTTAACATTAAAATTTTTATCACATTAGCATTTCATTCTATAGAGCACGATAACATGCATAATTGTATCTTATCGTGCGTGATAATAATGCACCTTATTAGCTAGGACTGGAAGCTATTTTAATCAGGAACCATAGCTTTGAAATTGTAAGACCTAAAAGTGTCTTTATTTAGGTAACGTGTTATGCTACGTGCCTTAGCATGATTAGTTGAAGGAGTGTGCATTTCTAATAAGTAATTTCTTCAGTAATTGCCCAACAGACCTATTTAATGTCACCTCCTTTTAAACTTATAGTTTCCAAGGAATATTAGAAATAGGCCCTGTTTGCATTGTCACGAACTACTGCATCTTAAAAATGACAACAAACTACCCTGACGTGTTGTTTTATTTTAGAATTATAATTATTAGTAATGTAATGGACATACTCTCCGAGGTGAAATAAATAAAAAAGAAAAGGTTTAGTTGGCATGTAGTGAACAATTTTTATCCAACTTTAGTTTTAACGGTCTTTCTGATTTTCTGTATGTTTATTTCAGCTAATCCACGGCTCACTAAATAGCGTTTCAGATTAAACCTTGGAACAGTACAGAGTTTATCGCACAATTAAAAGTCGCATTTTAGATATGTTGTCTGGCCTAACTGTTAAATATCCCGAACCTGTGCATATTTTACACATTTTACATTATTTTTCTCTGACTATGTGAGAAACCTCTGTCTGCCTGGGTCTCTCTGCTTGTCGCAACTCATTGTGGTCACTTCCGATGTCAAAAGGCTAGCAGGGTAATTTTCTTAGCCAGGGCTATCTGGATAAGGCAATTTAGAAACATCAATTCATTATAATTATGAAGCAAAACGGCCGCCATTACTTATAAACTTAAGGCCGTGGGAAACGAAAAACTGTGAGAAATGCCTAAATTCAGTCTAAAATATTTTGTGTAACATTCCATTTGAAATTTGTCATTTCTACTGAAACGCTTCTGTGCTGTAGCCTAGGGTATAGAACAAACCATTGTCAAGCTATTTTGTATTGAAAAACGTGCTTATATTTGTATCCTAAAAAATCTTCAGGAGATTTAAATAGGGTGTACCTACCCCTCTGCAGCGTAAACCAGTGAGCGTCTCTTCCCCACTATGCATCTTTTACATCTTCAGCCTTCTCTAATCCGTGCTCTGATTGCACCGCAAGCATGCTGTCACACTCCTTTTCTTGGGACAAAGTTTGGCCTCTCGCAGTTTGAAATGTGTTTCTAGAGTTGGGAATGCAAAAGCTTTGTTCATAAGGAGGTGGAATCAGCGGCGAGGCTGAAAGCGGCGAGTTTTTGATTAATGAGCTTTGAAATACCTCGCTAGGGGGAGGCGGGTGAGAGAGCCATTCAGTCAGAGAAGGATTGCCATGCCTATAAAACTAGCTTCTATTCTCCGTGCTATTTAATGTCAGATTAAATGGTACATTTAAATAAATACGAATATAGAAATACTTGTTGGATGCTATTTAAGAGTAATATATAGCTGAGAAACGTTATATCGTCTTAGGTTATATGTTTTTATGCTAAGACGCGTTTACAGAGGCTGTATTCTGTAATTGTTGTGTAAATATGGCGAAAATCAACCACTAATTGTGCTATTTTATACATAAACTGCAACATTGTCCTTGCCAAATTATTGTTTTTTTGTTTGTTTGTTTTTTGTTAATGTTGGGCTTACACTAGTCACTGAATATATTTGGTATTTATTACGTAATTGGAGCGTTTCAATGTTAAAATTGATCTAGTCGTAAAATAGTAGGCTAGTGTCATAAATGCTTTTGTGTATTGTCCTCTTTAAGCTGTTATTATTACTGAAGTGTAACCAAGGATGCGCATGGATATGGTCCTGTCTTCTTTGTTTACTGTCGATATATTTTCAAAATGGCGTCTTTGTACGAGATATATTGGGTGGGAATGATGTAATAACACATTAGGTCCATTCGACATTCTGGTTGTATATCCAGCTTATTATACACAAATAGAATTTCAAATAGAATTTCACACATTCAGTTTATGCACTTTATTTACAAAATCTATAACACAATAAAATATAACATTTCCATATCGTTACCATTTCGTCAACTTGTGTGTGAACTGTTCACTCACAAAATAAAATGTGTTATGGGTAATTAGGGCAAATGTGAAACTGAAAATATGCCATATTCTCTTTTGAAGAAAAAAAAACCCCACAAGAACAACAAAGAAAGAAAGAAAGAAATGCACCATGCTATCATGTTGTTCGTGTTCATAATGCCTTCCCAATTAGAGTGCATACATTTTACTATAATTATTTTAAATAGTCCACATGAAAAGATAAATAATGATATGTTACAAACGTTATAAATAATAAATATACAATAGTGATAAATGTCTGTCATACAATCTCTGATGAAAATAATAAATAATGACATTTTTATTGTGAACTGATTTATAATTACCAATGGCTAACAGACGACTTAACAACAGAAATGATTTTCCCCTACAAATTCCATCCCTATAAAGATGGGAGCCTAGTATTGTAAAATCTACAGAACTTACCTTCAAGTAATAAGATATGAAATTTCCTTCATTTTACGCACTGCTCTTCCAAGATCGGAACGACTGACAACAAACACTCTGTCGCATCTTCAACAGTCAAGAAATATGGACCACAGCTTAAAAATTGTTACAGTCATAGCAGTAATAGTACTACCAATAATAATACAGGAGTAATACGTTGTGTCTCTCTCGAAGTGTAGTTATATAAATTACTTTGAACTCATGAGGTAATAAAAAGCGACACTTCGCTTGGGCACACGCACGTGAGATCCTTACAAATGAGTAAGTTTCGGCGCTTCCTGCAGCCTTCCCTGAGAAGCGTGGTGAGAGCTGAGGTCTGTGTATGTGGGATGAGGGTCACACGGTCCATGATGGTGGTTGCCCGGAATCTGAGCGGCGCAACTGTAGTCCACACTGGCGGATGAAGGATGAGGAAGGTGACCGAGGTTGAACATAGGGCCCGAAGCAGGCATCGAATCAACAAAATTCCCCCCAACATACACAGGACTGCCCTGCAAATTAGCATTGGCAAAGCCTCCGTTCCCTTGCATCCCGTGATGCTCATACTCTGCACCCGGGTACCTTTTTTGCTGCGGTATACAGCCGCCCAATGGCGCCGTGTACGCAGCCAAGCCGTACATATTCTGCTGAGGTTTAGCGAAGGACGGAGGAGACGGCGCATCATAGTTCAGGCTGTTTACATTTGGAAGCTGACCAGAATATCCAACGTGATTGGGACCACTTAGCGGGGGGCTTCTGTCCGGAGAGTGTCCTAAGGGAGAGTGCATTATTCCCTTGGATTTCTGATCTTTCTTGTACTTCATTCTCCTGTTTTGAAACCAGATCTTTATTTGGCGCTCGGTGAGATTGAGTAAATTGGCCATCTCGACTCTTCGTGGTCGGCATAGATAGCGATTAAAATGGAATTCTTTCTCGAGCTCCACGAGCTGGGCGCTGGTGTAAGCAGTGCGCACCCGCTTGGAGGCCGGACCCGGTGGACTTTTGTCATCGCAGGTCTCTCCTGAAAGGAATAGTTTTAAAATTCATTTTTTTAAATATAAAGAGTGGAAACTCTTTAAACAAACTTTGTTGACATTATAATTAGCCCTGTGGAGCACGTTATGTGATTAAAAACATTGCTGATTGAGGTGTGTAATCAATTGAACAATTTTGGTTATGTTCTGCAAGTAAATAAATGCTACCACCTGCACAGACACCGCAGATGCTGTCATTAATTCACTAGACCAGGCCCATCCTCGCTAAAACAACCACCATCAAACTATGCACACACGTGGACCAATACATGTTTACATAGGCTATACCTGGAGTTGTGCAGTTGGTACTTTTCTGTTTTGAGTTTTGACGCGTCTCCTTCATCCATGGGAATATTTGCTTGGTGATGACCGAGGTGGCAGTGTTGGAGCCATTGTTGTTGGGAGATTTCTTTTTCTGCGTGGTGCTGCTTGAGTTGGGTGAAGTGGGTGCTAAAGGAGGCGCTTGTTGTTGGTCACCAACACTCTCTGGTTGGTTGCCTTGGCTGCCATTTGGTCGCATACAGCTGCCACTGATGTCGCTGTTTTTATGCACCGGCGGCCTGACCGTTGTAGATTGTACGGAACAGATGGGACCCTGATAGTCATCATCTATGCTGGAGGTGGGGTAGGACTGATGGGCAGCCCCATACGCATACGAGTCTGACTTTGAGTACGAGTAGCCTCCAAAAAGTCCCGAGTTATCATAATAAGTGGCTTTCTGCATTTTGAAGATTTTTATACTACTTTGTATCCAATGGCATCAGCTCCTGTGTTATGTAATTGGGACTTCCCACAGGTTCTTTAAACTATGATCTGCAAGAAAGAAGCAAATTCACAGTCAGAACAATTAGGGTTAAGCAATCGTTTCAGGGTATTATAACATTAAAATGCGATTTTTAATTTGGTTATTTTTTTATTTTTTAAAACATAATGTAAAAACACATTTCCTTAAAATGTATGTTTGTTGTCAAGCTTCCATTTGTTACTGCGCCCCGGATTCAATTAGCAAAACTTAATTTACCTAATTTATTAAACCCAAATAGGTCTATATTATACCAAGAAACTTTGAAACGAAAATGGAATCTTACTAATATCAATTATATTGATTTGGATTATATCAGAAACTTTGGTCAGTGAAAAGTTGCATCAAATACTAACTTAATGCTCTAGCGCAAAGTCATTTATTCAAGCCTTCATCAATTTATCCATCCAGTCCAATTGTATCACACACGCACGCACACACACACGCGCACACACACACGCGCACACACACACACACACGCACACACACACACGCACA
>JAQMYJ010000036.1:19021513-19037357 GCA_030014305.1 Clarias laeviceps | reverse complement strand
GAAAGAGAGAGAGAGAGAGAGAGAGAGAGAGAGAGAGATAACCCTAAGAATGCAACAAGAGTTAAACTTTAACTTGTTCTGAAAGTTCCCTACTGAGTGAAACGTAAAGACGACAGAAGGCAAATCAGCACTTTTCGCCAGAACAATATCCCTTTCTCTTTTCTTTAGCACTTCATAGCTCGTCCTGAGCGATGGACATCTAAATCATCAGTGCTTAGGAGAAAATAATGTACGAATGAATGCACACCCAGAACCTCCTCCCCCTTATATATTCTTATTATTTGGTCCACGATCTAGAGGATATATAGCATGGTTGCCCTCCCACCCATCACCGAAAATTATTTCCACAAAAATCTTATATCTTATAAAATCTTATATTTGTAATATAAGATTTTTGTGGAAATAATTTTAGGTGATCGTGGGAGGGCAACCATGCTACGTTAATCACACATCGCAAATGCGCGGTAAATGCGGAGTGCAATCTGATCACTTTAGCTCTTTGAAATGCTCAAGAGCTGCGAGGCTCCTAGTCAGTCACACTAGAATTTCCTACTCTTCCTTATTTGATCCTTTGAAAATGGATAGCTCATAACTTGTCAGAACAGCTTAATCCAGTATTAGACGACCTGGAGCTCCAACATGCATTTCAATGCACCTGTCACTGGAGGACCCCACAAAATGTATGGCTGGTCAACTAAATCACTTACGTCTAACAGAGCTAAGCTAAAGACGAATCTGTAGTGTAAAACCCAAGCGTAGGAGGATGCCCGGGTTAAAGAATGCTTTACTCTGCTAGTACACTCAAATAGGCAGTCAGTATAAATACAGCTACTTCAGTCTACTCCACGCATTGTACGATTGTAGTCTTAAAATAAACTTAAACGGCACCATCGTCCAGTCTGACGAAGAGGATACTGGACTGTAAGAAGAAAAAAATATGCTTTGAAATCATGAAGACTGCACGGAGGCGGGTATACTCTGCTCCCGTTTTGGGATGTACATTGTTAAGATTTTTGTTAAGATTTTTGTATTTTTGTACATTGTTAAGAAATTTCACATACAATTATTCATAACGGAAAAAGTAACATTAAAATGCATGTAATGCATATATATTGAAATATTGTCTTTGGTGTGACCAGAGTGCCAAATTCAAAAAAAATGCTCTCCATGCTGTAATTTGCTAGGATAGAATATGTAGCAAGAATAAATTCTGATGTGACTTTGTATCCACTTCGTTTTATAAATGTAATATTGTTGCTTGATCACTATTTTAGACCAAAGTTGAGTCTCATTAATTAAATATTCATTTCGTTTGTTTTTATTAAAGAAATCAGATACTTACCGTAGCCTTTATTGCACTGTTTTCTTTTTTCCCTCAAGCGCTTCTCATTATTTGGTCCACGACCTAGAGGATGAAAGTATTTTATCCACTTGTGTTAACTGATTATTTAAAAACTTGTGATCACGTAGTTAAAAAAAAGAGGCCTATGTATTGTTACTGTATCTCTTATAACCCCTGATCTATGTAAATAATTTGTGTGTATACCAGACACTATGTGATGTATATGTTTGTTCAAGAACTCACGTGTATGTAACAAGAATATATAAAGCCTATTTATTAATTAATTTATTTGTGTGTTTGTTTATCAAATGTTACTTTTTTCGAAGCGTAAACAATAGCAATGTATGTTAAAACGCAGGTTGAAAAAAACTGACACAAGCGATTCTACACAAAGAGTAGCTGGCCAAAATATTTAGCACTCATAAGCCTTTTGGATGACCTTTGGCTTCTTCAGCCATAACTCACTGATTAATGAACAACGGGCGGAAGGTGCTCAAGTAAGTCACAATGAAATCTACACCGCACAAGTTTTTTCTTCCTCTGTTTTTAAACCAAAAGAGCCCGTGACGATGAGATATTTAAACACTTCTCCAGATCACTGTCTCCAGGTTAGATTCGCCGCTCTTTGGCGCATTCGTAAAGACTGGTGTAAACAAGAAAAATAAGGAATTCCTACCAACTCGATTAGTATGGAGCTGCAAAATTTCCAAATATGAACAACAGCGTTAAAATATAGTAAACTTCTTTTCCTGGAGCTTCATATTTAAAGTTTTTCTTAATGGAATAAATTCTGCTGTCTCTGTTGCTTAACATGGTTTGCCTTTATCAGACTGAAATGTTTTCGCCCACGCAATGTTACGGTAAGTTGGTAGAAATAATGGCACAATGGCTTGTTAAAACAATGAACTATGAACTCGAGCTTAAATATGTCTACGATTATGTGTTGGTGATTAAGGTAAACAGTATGTTCTTCGTGCCTTCTCAAATACTATTTCTAAAACTAAGATTGTGGTTTAATTGTTATTTTTGCCACACAGATTTATTTTTTGCCATTTATTTTTTAAAAAAGTATCCGTATTTAGTATAGGTTTCGATATCATAATCGTTTCACTTTAGCTAGATAAAAAAAAATTAATCATTGCTTTTGTTTCAGCCACTAAACTAACACACCGTCTTTATTGGTTCCAGGAACTCAAATGTCTGCTCGTCTGTCTGTATGTGTAAGTTTATGTATGTATGTATGTATGTATGTATGTATGTACCACGATAATATGTAATACTACTAACTTCTACTTACACAGTTTTTCATTACATATTAATTTAAATGTATGGTTGCTAAGGGATAAAATATCAGGCCACTTAATAATCCTAATAAGCTTATGTATGTTTGTATTATATATAAACTAACTAGTGTGGGGCGCTTTATTATGCTTAATTTGTTCCATTTAAATTTAAAATAAAAATAGATTTCATGTATTCTTATTATTTGATGTGCTACGAAATCTATACTATCCTAATATCGAAATCTCAGCAAAAAACAGAATCCGAAATATAGCAGTTTAATTGATTTGAATATGGTAACGTTACTGCTTAACAATGCATATAATTTAAAGCAAATATATCACGTCTAACATTACTGTGAGTATAAGACAACAAATTATAGTGATTTACGATCTTACGAGCTATGAGCCAGAAGGAGAGGTTTCCCCTCTTTGTTTAGTTTGTATTTGTCAGATCGCAAAATCAGCTATAAAATTCACCTTCAACTGTATGAATGAGACAACCATCCAAGCTAACCTTTTGAAAGTGCTCAGAGATGCTCAAACCTGTGAACTAGATGTCCATACATATCGTTGCTTAGTTAAAGACCCAGAGACGTTAGTATACATCATCTGCTCTGAATGGAATAAATCATATTTTGCCTGGTAAAGTCCATGGTTAAAGGTTGCGTTTTGCCATGCAATTCCTTACCTGGGAATCAATTCATCATAGAGTCTTGCTTCTCAGTTTCAATACCTATCCCTGTAGCAGCTCGGATATATCCTTCTCCCTTTGTCTGTGCACGATACAGTCCTAAACACGATCTCGTGCTTTTCCAAACATTTCCATATACCAATGCAGACGGTATTCCCGAAAGGATGGAAGCCACTCACTCAACTACCAATAAAAAGCCAAGCAGGTATCCTTATTCCAAAAACGAAATATTGCTGGCGGTCAACCTCCCTCTGGAAAAATAAACGTTTACAGAAGCTGGGTCATCGTTACAGTCAACATTGTGATATTGGCGTTTCAGAAAGCTTTATCATGACAAATAAAGGCGCTGCCTTAAAATACGAGCATATTTGTTCACGTGATCTGGATAGTAGATTGCCCTGATTGAGGGTGCTGCTCCAACCGAGCTCTACCTCACAAGCCCATTTTAAAAGCAGGGTTGCTACTGATTCGTGTATAACCCCTCGCTGCAGTTTCACCCCACTTTCATTAGAAGTGCTTCCAAAAACTGTACTCTGAAAAATCAGTCTACTCTGTACTAACTCTGTTCTTATATTACGGGCACTTCTGATAAATGTCTATTGGTGTAAATATGACAAATTCATAATAAAAATATACTAATCGACTAAACTTTGAGAGTTTAAAAATGGTAACTTGCTTATTTCTTTATAATCATAATATCTTAAACTAATATATTAAAAAGATATGTTATTTGCGGATAAACATCATATAAGTCGTAAATTTTGAGATAACTGTGTTATATATTTGTCTTTTAAAAGATGTGTTTATAATAGTTTATGCGGAAGCCTCGAAATATTGTTTGACGATTATGGCTCGAGCATTGACAGCAATGTATGACCCCGTCAACCAGGGAGATTCATCAAAATCATTACAAGCCCTGTTCTATTTTCCTTAGACCACCATTATGAACAATATTACGCTCATTTAATAATAATAATAATAATAATAATAGTAGTAGTAGTAGTAGTAGTAGTGTTGTCATATTTTTTTTTCATGTTTTTACATTGTTGCTATGCTGGTGTAAAACATTTACATTCTTTAAACTGTTTTTCGATAGTTAAAATAAACTGCAAGAAGAAGTCAAGTACAATAAGCTGCAAGTTTAATTCTGTTTTAAGTATGGTAGTTTATTAATGTTTTAACGCTGTATGCTTTTATTATTATTATTAGTAGTAGTAGTAGTATTTTAATGGATTAATCAAAACGAAGATGAAGTTGAAGCGACTTCGGAACGTGGCCGAACACGCTTGTCCTGAGGAGAGAATGCGAGCGGTCTCCGTTTGCAGCATATGTTCACGGCGCAATAAAAGTGAAAGATTTACGGTCTCCGGCCGGCCCCCAACAGCCTTTCACCCTTTCAGGAATTACTGACCGTGATTTACAGCAATGCACATATCGGTCATCCCTTTCTAATCATCGGCATATTTTTGAAATAATTTACAATGATTTTGTATCTTTATAAATAACAAAGATATTTTTTTAATTGTCTTGGATTGCTAGTGTGTGTGTGTGTGTGTGTGTGTGTGTGTAAGTGTGAAGATTAATTTTGTGTTTTTGATTTTTCAAATCTTATATTTGGCTAATTTAATACTATATATGTTTATAGGCTTCCCTATTTCCTAAAAATAAACACATAAAGGCCAAATTCTTGAGTGGTGTCTTTTTACTGCCATGTATTATAGCCTATTTACAATCGTAAACACATAACAATACATCTCAAAAAATAGCCACCAGTAAACCTGAGAACTGCATTTCCGATGGATTATAAATCACGAAGTGGCCTTTTCATGACGCCTTTACATGTGCCGAAATTTCTCATCAATAAATGTAACTGAAATTTGTCATGATCTGCAATGACCGGTTTTGGTCTACAATAACCATTATATGATGAAATAACCAGAATTGCGACTGGACATCTGTCGTGGTCTGCAATGTATTTTTAAATCGGGAGGTGATCACAGCGATTTCTTCACAAAAAGTAATTGCCATGCTTAATTCGGACTCCTGTCTGTTCTCGAGGAATCTTCGTGCATTTATCAGTGGGCGCTATTTATTAGAATTCTGACAGATATGTTCACCTTAACTTCTTAGTAATAAAGAACATTAAATGTTTACCTACCAAGCTTCCATTGGTTGAAATGCTGTACAAAAGTGCCGGTTATGGTTGCCGAGGGTACCGAACCGTTTGGATATTATTTTCTTGGATCTCTTCAGTTTTCAAGTCTGATAGAGTCCTTGCGATTAATGACGACGCCGTGTTTCTAAGGGGACGAGCTGCATTAATTATTTAGACAGTCACGTGATCAAGCGAGGGGGGGAAAGATATAGAACGAAACCTCATAGTCACCAAGTTCTATCTTCGGATGTCGACAGCGCAGTTTAATATATCTTAAAGGGTTGTCTAGTTTGGCGAAGACATTTTCTGTGAACAGCTGGAAATCAAATATGGCCGTTTGAGCACCATTGTGGGAGCGGCGCGGCTAGTCAGGGTAGTACCACTGAAAATGGTACTGCCTATGGCTTCCATTTATTGCATTAAGACATATAGATCGATGTTTAAACGCCACGTGAATTTAGTTAAAAGCAAGGCGCAGCTCGGATTTGTATCCGTGGGCAGTTAGTAATTTGAACGACAACTTGCCGTCTTATTGGGGGAAAAAGCTTTAGAACAGAATAGCTTCACATTGCTTTGGATAAGGCTCAGGGCTACATTTGGGTACAAAACTGTGCTGTGAGTGTTTTAAAAATAATTGTTAATTTGTAATGAATTTACTGCGGATATTCGGCCCGGACATTGCAGTACACAATATTCTACTGCGCGAATTATTATTATGGCTAGGGTTAAAGCGATTAAAAAATCCTACTTGCCTGACTTTTTAGCGAAAGTGATTCCTATTCAGCGTGAATGATTTACATGACTTACACCCATACATACAATCTCTCTCTCTCTCTCTCTCTCTCTCTCGCTCGCTCTGTATGTATAACTCTCTCCTAACCACACACACACACACACACACAAACACACAAATCCATATATGCATACACATATACATATAAAATATACATATTCCTTCACACACACGTATATATATATATATATATAAATACAGATATAAAGAGAGAGAGAGAGTGCGATTGAGAGAGAACGAGAGCGAGAGAGAGAGACAGAGAGAGAGAGAGAGATTGTGTGTGTGTGTGTGTGTGTGTGTGTGTGTGTATGTGTGTGTGTAAGAAGTATGGGTGATTTATAAAAAATCTGAACAGGGCCTGAAATCTACAATAAATATTTTTGGATCAATTAGCATTTTTCACCCACTATTTTGTTCAAAATGCTTATTGTGTTATTTTCATTTATTTATTTATTTATTTTAAATACCGACCATTTGTATATGAAATATTTTATTATTTATATAGACCTTTTTGGTACGCGGGGTCTAAAGAAGTGTCTGGGCAAGAAAGGCCTGTCTCGTGGGTCAGGGGTTTAGAGGTCAGCGCTCACGGCTCAAAAGCGTCGAAAGGCAACAGAAACGGTGTCCTCTAGATGAACCTGCCCGCGAGGCTTTTGTCGAACTTCTGTGTAAAATACCTTTTCAGACCTCTCAACGTGAAGACTTGAGGCAGAAGACGTCTTCGCAATGTGTGAGCGCCTCACGGTTTTGTTCAAGAAGACAAAGCCATCACAATAACAGTAGAACAGTCAATCTTTAATCACGACGTGAATACCTTCACTCACATTTTCAGAGTTTAAGCCAATCTCTGTTGCTCAAAATAATTTTTTTATGAAACCAAAACAGCAGACAGATTTTCTTTAAGGGAACTATACGCATTGTTTCTTATTGCAACAGGGTATTCGTGGTCTGAGGATAAACCCTTTCTTTATGAGCTCTATAATTCATTTACTAGAAAATATGCCCGTAGAAAATATGCAAAAAATGCAGAAATATATAGAATAAAAAATAATGTGTTTTTTTTCAACTGAACATAATATATTTAAGGAACAACCATTTGAATTGACACAGAAATTAAAAACAAAAACTCTCAGCATTCTGATTCTGGCATTTAATAAATAAAGAAACGAGTAAAAAAATGTTGAGCTAAAACCCAGAAGTACGTGGAACAATAAATGAGCTATTATTTAGGAATTTCTGATGACATCTGGAAGACAGATATACAGCTGCTTTAATTGTACATTGTTTACAAAACTGTCAAGTGAGATTTATAGCCGTCAAGGTATCCAATACGATGGTCAACAAAGTAAAATAGATTTCAAATGTTGCGCTTCCTGTTTTAAAGTAATTTCGATGAACGGTTTATTCTGTTCATCTTATATTACTATAAATACAATATTTAATGTTTCGATGTTTTTGTATTAGTTACATATTTCAATAAAGAAGAAAAAATTGCCATATGTATAACTAAATTATTTTAGGATTTTTCAATTCTCAAAGCTGGTATTTTGGTTAATCGGAATATTTTATATGCCATGTATTAACGATTTAATGAAAGTTTGGTGTAATAGTTTTATAAATTATTAGCTAAAGTCATAAGCTACTGCATCCTTTACTAAATAATTGATCGAATTTATCACAGGGCATAATGCATTTAGTGATTACACGGAAAAAAAATAATAGTAGTAATAAAATTCATGTAATTTCTAGAGCTCACTTGCTTTCATATAGCTCTTGCAACCTTTTATTTTTTTACATTTAATATATACCGGATGGCAGCCCGTAAATCTAGTTGTGATGCCCTCAGTCTGCCACTTCATACATACAGTATTTAAAATTGTATTTAGGCTCCTTTCATCGTGTCCATACATACTGCGTTTGGTAATGATGTGTGCTCCTTCTTCATATTAAACAGTTTTAAGTTCGGAATGTCAAGATTTAAAACCATGCAAAGATAAACGAAGCAAAGTCAGTTCATCTGTACTTCTGGGGTAAGATGTTTCCATTTCTTTTATAAAGTTGTAATATCAGTCTGGTTGTCCTTCTGAACGTGTTTTACAGCCGATGCCGACCTTCCCTTTGTGTTGGGTAGTTTGTGATCTTTTTTCCATTTCATTCTTCGGTTCTGAAACCAGATTTTGATCTGTCGCTCAGAGAGACAAAGAGTATGCGCTATTTCGATGCGACGCCGTCTGGTTAGATACCTGTTAAAATGAAATTCCTTTTCTAGTTCTAAAACCTGCTGTCTCGTGTAGGCTGTCCGCGACCGCTTGGGTTCCGCTCCTGTGAAATCTGGGTTCACTGGAAAAGACAAGGACACACTTGGATGAGCAAGTAAACCCAAGAAAGAGAGCAGCCCTACTTCAGGATGCTACATTTATTTCAATAAAATACCCATGAATGTAAAATAACTAAATCAATTACTCCATTTATTTTCTATATTACTTAGTTCTTCCTTAAAAAAATCTATAAGTCCACTTGTGCGTCTCGCTATCGCTGAGGAAGCCAATACAGCCAGAGGCCTATTTCCTAAGCAATAAAAATTTATGACTAGTGTAATTGGCGGCCCCTTCAGAAGAACCCATAAATATTTCACCGAATAATTTTGCGTGTCTCATATGGGCCTAGCGGAATTCAATCAGTCCTGAAAAAAACTGTAAAAAGGACAGAATCTTACCCGTACTAACATGCACTTTCTTCATCCAGGGATAAACTATTGCAGGTTGCTTGGTCTGTGTCCCGTTCTGATTCTTTGTGTTTTGTTGTTGGTCACAAGTCCTCGGGCCGGATATTTGGATCGGAGAGCACTGCTCGCCATGCGTGGGAAAAGATCCGGGATGGCTGCCTTGCTCCTGCACATGACCCCGCGGCTGTAGTGTTGAGCCCTGCACAGTGTTACAACTGTAGGGTTGCTCCGAGTAGTTTGACCGTGAGTAGATCCCTGGATGCTGGAAATCAGTTTCCTGCGATGGGTTGTAGTATCCAGAGTCTTGCTCAGGTATATAACTGTTTTGCGAATACTCCTCGCATGGAGGAAATTTGGGATCCACATACTTGGAGTTTACCATGTACGAACTCATGGCCATTAATTTCTGAAGGTAGAAAATACTAATTTTTCTCGAGTTGTCTTTTTTCCTCCCTCCATAAAGCCCTCCTACTTGCTGTCAACTGAATAAAGTTAGCCACCCATGTGACCGGATTTAGCCAATCGAGGTGAAGCGAATCTATTAGCGGGTAAGAAGCCATACACACCTAGCACCAAATTTAACAAACTTTGCATAATTTCATTAGTTGGGATTGATTGAACATACAATTTAATAGTAGCATGTCTAATTCACACAAAGGTTGAACACTTACTTGAAAATTAACAGTCTACATTTTCCTCATAAACAAAGGTCAGTAAGCGTTATTAACATACAAAAATTCATGATTACATATAATTAAAAATAAAGAATGGATGCACACATTAAAACAAACATTTGATCTTCTGTCTATGATTAATATCCAACTATACAAATCAAGCTCCATCCAGAGATTCTAACCGGTAAATATATAAAAGATACAATGCGACCTCTGCCACAAAAAGAGACGAATAAAGACCATAGACAATTGACTGAGGCTGTCTTTGTGATGAAGAGGTCATTTAGAAGTTACAGGAGTCTCATCGCCCCACTGGCCCACACACTCTTTCACGGGCTTTTAAGGAGCACTGTGGATGGCCATCAATGCACCATGCCAATCAATAATCAAACACCAAATACCCCAACTGGAAGGTGGAGAGACTATGGTTACGCAAATATGAGAAGTTAAAACTTAGCTCCATAAACACAGGATAAAGTACATTATCCTATATTAAACATTTGTGCAACTTATTTACTAGTCTATAATTGTGTTTCTGAGTCTATAAAAACCTAAATAATGTTTATGTCTAGATTGTCTTCATGGGAGCCGGAGGGAGTGTTTAAAGTGTTATTTCAATTACTTCCACCTTAATCAAAAGCAAATGAGTTTGTTTAATCAATACGCACTTTACCATGGAAAATCGTTCGCCTGAATTACTTATCAACTGTGTGCATAACTTTAAGGCATGCGTTAGGCCATAATACAGCAACACCAAAACGCGTAATGGCCTTTATGAAATACTAAGTGAAAAGTTGACTTTATTCGACGTTTTTGCATCGACCATATACTCCCCTAGAATCGAATCTGTGACCGTGATTTTTTCACACAAATTCGGTTCTACAGGGTATATATAGACGACGGGATGTATACGTTCAATTTCTGCCTGTGACCAATAATTAAGAATGAAGAGAGCAATCAATAGTATCAAATCTATCAAAAACAAAATCCACCTTCATAGATAACTTATTAATAAAATTTTACGAATAAATATTTAAGAAAGTTTTTTACTTATTGTTTGTCTAATAAACATATAACCTACCATGCATATTATAATTAGCTCCATTTTAGACAGAAAATATTGTGTTATGCACAATATTTTCGGATAGCAACTACTAAACTCATCAATCTACATTTTTAAATCATTGTATTTCCAAGTAAAATTATGCTTTAATAATAATTTGTAAAACGATATTAGAAGATTTGTTCACAGATGATACATGCCAGTATCACCAGTAAGTACATGCGAGTATACCAAAGTAAATCGGGCGGTCTCACTAATCCTCGGAAACCGGATGGCACATGGGTAAGTAAAAAACGTAAAATAAATAAATAAAATAATTCACAAGAGGTTAGTCAGAATCATTTACTAAACAAATCACACAAGTTTTTGTTTTCACGGATGTGACTTGCCCTAAACAGAGCCATCACTTTACTTTTAAATTTAAAATTGTATAGGTGTTATGGGGCTGTACAATTTTTACTGTTGAAAATGTTTGCGTACACTTTTCAATTATCTGGAAACTCCGTGTGCGTGCGTGCGTGTATGTGTGTGTGTGTGTGTGTGTGTGTGTGTAAGTGTTTATTAGTGATTAAACGTATAATAGCATTTTCGTTTATATGTAGTTAAATACAGCAATTGGTCTAGGGCGGAACATTTGGATCTGTGTATGAAAGAGCTTTTATGTTTTAAGTGTTATACATTTAATGTGTTAGACAGCTTGACCTGCGATTCACCTTGCCCTGAGACTAGTGCGGGTCAAAGCCGAGTTACTGATGAACAAAAGGACAGAGAAGTCAACTTTTGTCATGACCTCTGTCTTAATGTTTTCCAGGAACCAGAATTATTTTTATATTAGTTCCGAACTTAGGTTAAATTAAAATACTTTTAAAGTAGTTTTTGCAAATTTAATTTCTATTGCAGAGCCTGAATACTCACTCTCTTGCTCTTTCAGCGTCTTTTTTTTCCTCGATGTCATATCGTTCTATAATCACAAATTTTGTATAGTATGGCAAAGTCGTTTAATATTACACTTCGAAAGCAGAGAGATTTTCATCCAAACACTGATTTCTTAATATAAAAACGGAATTATCGGCTACATTGAATAATTTAAATGTTTAATAATTAAAATGATTTGACTATCTCAGAATATGTCTCATTCTAATACCCCAAACCCAAACACCTGGAGATCTCTCTAAATGAATCCCCCGCTCAAAATAATTCGGACGAAGTAAAATAAATTGATGTTCATATAAAATAAATAATAATAATAATAATAATAATAATAATAACCTGCTGGATTACCTCCATGTTGAATTTTGCGGTGGGGGCGCTAGAGGACATATTTAATTTTTAAAGATAAATTAATTCACTCATGTTTAAAGTTTCAAGCATGCAAAATGCGACTAATATGACTTATTCGTTTCTGTTTTCGAATCATCCCCAGCTTGGATGCCAGTGCGAGACAATATGTAGATGTGTGTCAGGGTTCTATTAAACTTGTGATAAAAAAAAAAACATTTATTTAATGTGTGTAACACATTGAAATATAAATTTCTAATATGATAAATATAAATAATCTCTAAAAAATAAGAATGTGCTCATTTTTTCTGGAAACAAATAACACGATTCAAATAACAAGTTTTTTCTTTAAACTATGCGCTCGCTATCGATATTCAAATTAAATACAAATTGGATATATTTTCTTCGCTATTTCATTCCTCACTTATTTTTTACACATTTGAAAATGCACTCATTGTCCTCATTGTCCTTTACTTTCCTTGATAACGCAACGTTACATATGGACAACTGAATCACAATCATGCCGTCATCTTTATTACAACTCCTACTCTATGAGAACCCGCTACAGTTATTTGCACAGTAAATAATTTCAAACAAACAAGCAGGACAAGAAAGACCATGTGGAATTTAAAATAAAGCGCTAACGAATCAACCCTACACAAGTTCCATTACAACTACTGTAATCGCGCTTACCTCGATGGACTCTCTGATCATGTAAGGCGCACCGAGAAGCGTCGGTATCCATGTTTAAAACTAAATCAGCACTTACTCTGGCGCCCGTACCGACGCTGTGATCTTTTCTAAACGTCTGCAAGGCCTTTCTAATACACAATGTGAATTATATTTTGGCTTGTCAACTCCCGGGCCATAAAACAAAGTTTAATGGTATCACGTGCTTCCCCACAGCCATTCATGACAGCGCGCGGGTGCCATAAATAACCCTGAAAGTTGCACTTATTCAATAATGGAGATTACGCTGATGTTAAGAGGAAATAAAAGCATTCGCGTTTCTCAGACGGGAAAACATTTGAATGCTGTCGGAGAAAGAACGTTATTTTACATTAATGTAATCTATGTATTATTTACAATTGTAGTATGCAATTAGATTTTAAAATAGCGATTTCCTTCATTTTATTCGTTATACAATCCAGAAGAAAGAATGTCCATTTCAAAAGCCTGACGTGCGAACATTTGTCAGAGTTTTCACACTGTAAATACAAAGCAATAAAACAATAAAAACGTATCCCTGGTGCGAGCCGCACTACAGCCATCGTGAGAACCTTTGAACTGTGAAACGTTGTCTCTACATATGGTGACTTTCTGCCTTAATTAAATGCTACAATCAATTTAGTAATATATGGATGTTTTACAATTCATTTTATAAAGAGTACTAAAGTCATCTAAGGGAATATATATACATATATTAGTTGAATCTACTCAACAAAGAGCTAGTTTAATCAAATAAATAAATTTTATTAACTGATTCAATAAAATACTTAAGGTTAAAACCTTATGCTAAGGTTTGACTGGGTCCTCTGTAATAGCTAATATTACAAGAAATTTCAAATATTAGGATAACTGAAATAGCGAATTATCACATTTTCGAAAATTCCGTGCATGTTCTATGGCCTTATTCTGGCCTATAGAACGCGTTCTGAAACTATTCGTCTACTATTTAATATCTGTGTATTTTCTGGCTATCACTACTAATTGCTTTTACATCTTAGTTTATACACATACACAGTCACTGTATTTCCTTTCATACGTCAGAGAAAATGTTCCATAATGAGGTCACATGCTTTTATCAACCAACCACAACTAGACACTGTGACACGAATACAAACTACGTAGAAAGATATTTGCAAGTGTCAGAGTGTTGGACAACAGTGCCGCCTGTTGGTTAATACTAGTATTGTTTTTTCTTTGTGCTAGTGGCGCATGGTCTTTGTTCATGACGTAAGACCAATGTTAAGACACTGACGTATAAAGCCTATTTATCTATTCATACAGTTATAAATACTTAGTCTAAATGACAATTATTTTAAATGACAATTATTTTAAATTATTTTAAATGCATTTGCATTATTGCATTATTGCATTATTAATTTGTTGGTATGCTACTTGCTAAATTAATGTAATGTATGCAAAAATATATATCTCTATCTTAAATTCCTCACACACACACACACCCACACACACACATATATATATATAACAAAATAGATGTTTTTTTTATTTATTATTGGCGTTCTATTCTGATTCTGCGCCTTTCCCTCCTTTTCTTGCCGCATTGCAGTAGGGCTGTAAATAGTTTTGCAGCAGTCTGTCAGCCATTGGTGAAATACTGTCTTTGTTCCACAGCACCCAACTGGCCACAGAACTTCAACAGTCTCGTTCAGAAAGAAATACATTAACGAACACAACTGCAGCAAAGTATATGTAGCCTATACAATTGTTTAGTCTACATTTCAGTATTCAAAATCACATTTCATGGCATATAGGCGATTACATTTTTCTTATCTATCTTTGCATCCTCATTTCAGCCAAATGCGATCACCTAATAAATGTCCATGTGACCTGTTATAATTTTAAATTTATTTTAAGTATATAAATATAAGTATATCACGCATTTAATGTTAGTAATACTGACTGAATATCTAGGAATACAATTATTATTATTATTATTATTATTATGGCTATTATTATTATTATTATTATTATTATTATTATTACATTATATAATAAGAAGAATAAGAAGAATAATTATATTTTGTAAACGCAAACTGACAATAACTACATAGAATAAAAAGGAAAATTCGTATAAACACAAGATGACTTTAAATTCTTCAATCAGTCTTGACGCAATGTTATGATGGATAGTAATAATTATATTCTCTGTTTTAGAAAAGTGTAGTGTTGATTCTGTTTTACTTTCTGTTATACCTAAGAACGTAAAACTGTAAGGAGTTTGTGACAGATAATTATTTTAAGTTTCCTAAATAATTGATATTTCTTGCCTCGGGGTAAACTTGGATGTGGAAACGTTGATTATATCAGAATATTGTGATAAAAATAAACTTACCAAATGAATCCGTATAATCCATTTCTTCTGTTCTGTGTCGTTTGCCGATATTTCGATGCATTTTTGTGTTTTGTCCTGACAAACGCTGTTTGTATACGAGCTCTAGCGTCAGACAGCACAAAGTGACAGATATAAATCTATAGAATCTATCATTAACTGTAAGTTTATCTTATTCAGGCTTTCTGAAATATATACACAACAAACATGCGGGGAGTGAAAATAGCTTAGGTTTACAACGCTTTAGCTGCTGTATGCGTTAAAAATTCTCTTGAAAAATCAGGAAAGGGGGCCATGAAGACGCTTGCCTCCTGCACATGACCAGTGGCATCCAATGACAGGCGATACAGGCCCATAAAAATTTCTATTGCCAAGCTGTAAATTGTCTTCGAACAAAAAAGGAATTCGGGGCTGGCGCAAATCCCCGCGGTTTTGTGCATATGGCCGAGATAACACTACTTTTGCAAATTATACTTTTTTATGTTGAAACTGAATCACATTTGTCCGAGTGAACACAATAAATTAATATATTAAAATTATTCTCTCTTTCTCTCTCTCTCTCTCTCTCTCTCTCTCTCATTCACTCTCACACAAACACACAGATCGAGAGAGCTATTGAAATGTTCTATTCAGAATGTTTTATGTATGTATTAATAATGATATAATTGAACGTAGTCGGGTGAGGGTTGCATGATTATTTGCATGATTATTTGCATGAAAATTATGTATCAAATGTATATTTTAATAGTATATATATATAT
>JAQMYJ010000036.1:19009832-19019896 GCA_030014305.1 Clarias laeviceps | reverse complement strand
AAAATATATAATATATAATATATATATAATAGTATATATATATATATGAGAGAGAGAGATTGCTACTCAGAGTTACAGTGGTTGCAGAATATGATAAATAAAATAAGTATTTTATATGTTTAGGTTTTGGTAGTAATCCTATTGATATACTCACTGAACTGCTACTACTAGTGCGCTCGGGTTGGTATGACTTATTTGAAAAAATCAAATAATGCTCAGAGTATAAATGAAATTTTGTTCCTTCCTGCTTCAAAAAATAAATAAATAAATAATTGGATGCCTCCAGTGTTTGGAAAGGGATTTAATGACAGCCAAAGTTAAGGTTTTTAAGCAAGAGAACGTGTGAGAAAGAAGCGCGTTAGCCGCCTCATCACTGCGCGATTTACAGTAGTAGCAACCCGGCCTCTCGCGGTGTCGAAAAGAATTTCCTGTCTTTCATAGTCTCCGTAAAATTTTGATAGTTGCCCATGGAAGATAATTTCACTAAATTTCGTATGATAACTTGCAGCTCTCCCCATTCTATCGGCCAACAAAAACGACTATCTGTCTTATCTTGTTCAGTATATGTGGGAAGCATCTGACAAAATATCATTTTTATTTATAAATTGTCAGGGGAGTTAAATATGACTGAAGAATCTCTGACAGATAATGAAGTAGGGCTTATTTGCGCGATCAAGGCCGCTAGTCGAAGCAATGCAGGCAAATAATAATGTTCATGCACACCTCAAAACACTGCCATGGCGGCACAGGTTTCGTTGCTGTAGTGTCTATTTTTTCCGATTAGTTTTATCATGAGCTTGTGCTGTTTCTGTTAAATTAGAACATTTATGACAGTATAAACAATTATACGTAAAGGGTGTTGGATATAATTCAATTCTCCAACATGTGTGTCTATCTGTATATTAGCCCTTAAGATTTAAAATAATCGGATAATATACGAAGTGAGTTATCTATTTATTTAAGAAATGTTTAATTTCCAAAATGTTATGGTAGAAAAACAGCTTATATCATATGTAACCAATAAAGTAGTTATGTTTTATATAACTTAATTTAACTCTTCAGTAATTACTGTTAATACTAACCTATTCATTCAACGAAGAAAAAACATAGAAGCACAACTGTCTATGTCCATATTTTTAAATATTATGGATCTTTAATGGTTTGTTCTGGAATCGTCGTGAAACATTGGTGTGATGATTTCTTTGAATCATACCTTCGAATCGACAAAAAAATTCCACGTAAATACAGTGCCGTTTTGCGCAGCAGCCTTTTCTGACTTATTTTTTGTAATAAAGATTAAGCACGTGTTTTGTATTTGTCTGCGCATGCCTCTACAAAAATAACGTTTTAAATCAGCATCCTTGCACGCAATGTTTCAAAGAACTATATTGCCCTCTAGCGGCAGTCATTGAATTTTTTTACACCGGACTTGGAGAGACATTAAGTCGCAAAGATTCTCTGTAAATATTGTTAACTGTATTTGCTGATGGTTTTGCCTTTTGAATATAATATTAATAATAGCGTATCAATGAAATCAACTCAGCTAACATTGCAATAGTCTTGTTAATTAATATTTTTCAGCGTTTGTATTTCTTTTTAGCACTGTATTTTTAGCATTTATATATCATTCACAAAACCGACGCCTTAACTAATAGAAATGCGTAAATTAATTAGTTAAAACTTGAATTTTAGGCAACAGTCAACGTTAAGTGTTGCAGCCCATAAGTGGAAATGCATTTGGTAAATAAACCTGACTTTCCAAGTGTTTGGGTCGATTTCTTTCAGTCTCACCGACAGACAATTTATCGACCAGACACCCCGTAGAAAAGTGTCTGCATTTTTGGTTGTCAGCAACAGACGCAAACACCCAACTAGAACCTTTTCAAAGCAGAGTGCAATTACTGTCTTCGATCATAAAGTCATTTAGACCAGACGTCTAGTCTTCTATCGCTTTATTGGACCCAGTCTCTTCCTGCTCTAAAGCAATTGTAAAGTAAGGTTTGAAAATAAATTGGGGTTATCCACAACAAGGTTTATTAGGCCTACCGATTTTCTCTAGCACTAAACTTTTAAGCAAGAGCAACATGCAAAGTGTGCTGTCCAAGCACCGTGTTTATTTCTTGTGGCAATTTTTCACAACCTAAATAAAATGTAAAAAAAAAAAAAAAAATTCAGGTTTTTACGCTGGTCCACATTAACATTTTAAAGCAATTTTTTTTTGCTAATATACAGGGTGTCCCCAAAGTCTTCATACATAGGGGAAATTAACATTGTTTTGCAAATTGTAATTTTGTTTTTTGCAAATCATATTCTACATAATTAAAAGTTCTTTGTACACAAACACATGGAGTTGTTTCTCCCACTAACGAGGAACTCGCGTTAACAAATCTGGTGGTATGCTTTTAATGAAATATCTTTTATTAGTGCACCACAGACTTCACGTGCCAACACAGGTAAAAATTAGGAGGACTTAAATCTGAGAATCTCGGACACCACTCCACGGAGCCACGAAAAGCGATCATTGAACCCAGAATTGGTTGATCAGACTATACCCTATGCATGGGCCCTTAGATGTAGACCATTTATCTATATATATATATATATATATATATTTATATATTTTTTTTTTTTTTTTTTTTATTTAGACTTTTAAAATGTCATTATATGGACAAATATTTATGCATTTTTGATACTAGAACAAGGAATACATTCAGAATCTCAACCTAATGCTTAACATTTTTGATACAAAATGAATCCTGCAAGAAAGTGTAAAGTCTCTAAAATTTTCTTCATATTTAGATTTAGACCCAAACATTCCTGCATAATGAATACTGCATCTTAATTATATTTGTAATAGGGGGAGTAGCGTGGGCTTTAACTGCTCCATGAATACTATTCTTCAATCAATGTGCCGTACACTATTAAGATTCAGTTAAGTGTACACGAATAAACACAATTAAAATTGAATTGAACATAGTGTTTGCATGTTCCCAGCGTGCACAACTGTTTAAACATTTGTTCAGTAATGTTTTTTTGTAATTTTGTAATTGTTCAGTAATTTGTTTCAGTAATGAACAAATCCTAATTATTTTAAGACTATATATTCAATTCAAAACAATCCAAATGTAAGCATGTGTTTTTGTCTATAAGATAATTTGGCCACAAAACATAACGACATGAACAACATAAACCAATGAGGCTCCAACATGAGGCTCCAACAACCTCGATCTAAACGTAACATATTACTTATATACATAGAGGACACTTTGCGACGCAGTAATATTCAAAGAGGCTCATGACTACCCCTCTCCCTGTTTATCTTCTTCATTTTCATTCTTCTGTTCTGGAACCAGATCTTCACCTGCCTCTCCGTCAAATTCAGAATCCGTGCAACTTCGTAACGGCGATCTCTCGTCAGATACATGTTATAAAGAAATTCCTTTTCCAGTTCCAGTGTTTGGTATTTTGTATATGGACAACGTTTCTTTCTCGTTGAACGTGCATGAATCCAGTTTGCTGCTGGGTTGCCTGTAAAAGAACGAATAACCCAATAAATCCACGGTTACAAAAGCAATAAAAATTGGACAAACTACATAAACAAAAATAGATGCTCTCTGAAGTAAAATGTCCTTGATCTTAATAAGCAATTTGCTATAGCAATAATTAATGGCGGCAGAGCTATTATTAGTAAATTCAGTTTTAAATACTAAGTTTACGGCTGCGAGCATTACTTTGGACCTGCGGTAAGAGTTCAGACACTTTTATTGGTTAGTAAAACCTCCAGCTTTACACACCCTGCTCGTACAGTTCTGACGGTTGTAAATCACAGGGCAATTTCTTTTACTTACTTGGGTCAAGTTGTTGTTGTTGATGTTTCTCGTCTTTTGACTCGTTTTGGTTGGAATTATCGTTGTCAGCGGTATCTTTGCAGGCTTTCTGTACACATTCTGCCAGGGCGCCACAGCTGTAGTCTGGGGCTGCAGGAGTGTCAGGGCCGAACGACGAGCTTTCGGTCCTTTTAGGCGGTATAGTTTCCGCCTTTGCCCCGCACTGACGACTGCTCGAATGGAAGCCGGAAAAGGAGATGTGGTTCGAGATCGGATCTACCCATGAACGCACGTATCTGTTATCAGCACATGCGATGTGGGACTGGTGCACGTACGGATGGTAAATTCCGGACACCGTACCTGTGGACGGAGGATGAACCGAGGACCAGGACGTGGGGAACACGGCTGACTTGGGAGCAAAGCTACAGGAGGAAAAATCCGCATTTTCCCCTACACCTGACGGCCTAGCAGCCGCCGAGTGCGAGCTCTGGACATAACGCGCTCCGTACAAATCTTCTGTCTCGTGTCCCATTATAGAGTCCACATAATAGTTGCTCAGAGTTGAACCGGTCGACATTTTTGGATCCCCTCGTAGTCATATAAAAGGTTACACTGTTACGGAAACCTTGCCTCCGAACAATCATAGTATTTTTGCTGGCTTCATCTTCAGTGATTGGTTACATGAATCACGTGATCATATTTACCAATACAGAGAGTAAATCAATCCGCTGATAACGGTATGGTTGATTTTGTCCTTTGAATAAACATAAAAAATACCTATACATGTACATTTCCCTAATAATTGATTAAGTGGTGCATTTTGGTGTACAATATCTTTATTGTTTTAATGCATTGCTAAAATGGAGGAGGCCCCGGACTATTTTTTTAACCTAGCCAGATGAAAAAGCACATTAAATTCACGATCTCTTCTCAACGTTTATGCCTGCATGCCAAATTACACCAGCTGAGTGTAAAATCTTACAAGATCTCGTCATGAGATATATCCTGTACTCCAGTCTTGTAAAGCAGGTTATTTAATAGTGTACTGAGTTTTAAGCCCTCGTAAAATAAATGCAATAACATGCTGTAAAACAACATCCGACGTTTCCTGCCAGATTCTCATATTTTACAGACTATGTTTCTTTTAAGTTGAAAACTTATATTTCTAAAAACCGTTCCACACAGAACCTAGTATCTGTATATGTCGATTATATTTATTAAGAAGAAAGTCATAATGTGTTTATGTCTATCAATAAAAATCTTTATGAGGTGCATTTGGATATGCATTAATGTGCCCTTAATAAAACGGACGCTTCGCATTACAAAGTAAAATATGTGTCTTTGACTGTATTGAATGGAAATCAAATAATAAAACTTTGGAATATCATCAACTCTCTTATGTTATGCGTTTTGATCACTATTCAAAATTTTCGCAAGATGGGGGGGGGTGGGGGGTGAAGGTTATCCTGTTAGTCCACTGATAATTAATCTGTCAACACTTTATTTGCCAATAATGACTTTTATTATTGTAGTTTTTTATTGTTTTTTAATAGATTAAGTAGGCATATTTGATATTTTCTGAAGAGATTTCCACATTAGAAAGAAGTTTAGCCAATACAGATAATAACACAAATATCGAAACATAAATGTGATTTGTGACTTTGAATAACTGTTGCAATTGTCTTATTTAAAGATAATAGGTAGACGAAGCTAAGACATGTGGAAGAGGGAGAGAGGGGGAACGAGAGAAAGAATTACAGAGGTGGAACGAGAGAAAGAGTGACAGTTCTTTTTTTACGCATGTTATAGTTTAAGATGGTATGTTTTTACAGCGCTGTTTTAATTCAATACTACTTCCTATGTAATCTGCTCACAAAATGTTTATTAATTTATTATACCGGCTTCTATTATATAACCACATATAAATGTGTGCTATTGTTTTGACTTTAGCAGACATTTTATTTTTTTGTTGTGTTGAGCTTATCGTATTATTCTAATCCATTTAAAAGCCTACTGATTTTTGAAGTATAGAATTTCAATAATAGTCGTAATTTTTTGGTACTTGCATCTGTATCATATTTTAAATGGAATTTTAACAATAATAGAAATTATACATTCCTATGAATGTACTGTACATAGACAAAAAAAAAACCCAGTAAGAACTATATATTCGTTGCATATTTTCATTGCATGCATGGATTTTTGAGAGGGTGTTTTAGGTGCTTTTAGGTGTTAAGTGTTTTTGTTTACTATAGTGCGGTTCATAAAACACTTTTTGCACACAGACTGTTACATTGACAAACAATTTATTACATTATACATGCCACAAACATGCACTAGATGTACACATTTTAATATTACATATCACATTTACTATACAGAACAATTTGAATGATAAGATTTCAAATAAATGTACAAGTTTTTTTCGAAGAGGATGGGGAGCCTACTCTTTGCTTAAAAAGGATAACTGTGCTTTAAGGTCCAAAGTCATGTTTTCAAGGAGTTTCAGTGCCGTCCTGTGCCACACTATATTATCTCCAAAGAAAACAAACACACAACGAATTTGTGTTTGGCACGTATCATAATTTAAGACCACTTCATACCCTGTGAAACATAATGGCTATACACAATCCATACTTTTTATAATAATACTTGAATACCATCAAGTTACTACAATAAAAACCAATTTTACGTATAGCAACAATCACAGTATCTGAACGAGAAAAGAAAGTAAAAACGTCCAATGTCCAACAGCTTCATGTTGTAGCATAACCAGACAGGGGAGGCAGACAGGGCATTTGTTTCAGGGAATGCAGCGGTTTGCATGTTCACGAAAAGGTAAGATTTGAATTAAGTTCCCGGATTCGATTTTCTCTGCTCATCTTCTTCAGCTTCATCCTGCGGTTTTGGAACCAAATCTTCACTTGTCTGTCGGTGAGGTTTACGCTTTTACTGATCTCTAGACGGCGCTCTCGAGTCAGGTACATGTTGAATAAAAACTCTTTTTCTAATTCCAAGGTTTGGTGCTTTGTATATGGACATCTCTTTTTCCTACCACTCTTTGCAGTTAGCCAGTTGCTTGTCGGTGTATCCGTTTTGCATTCTAGAAAACAAATAAAGCAAATAAATAAATAAACAGTCAATATTTGCGACCTCTTTCTCACTGCAAATGCCTCCAATTATTTTCCAATAAATATCATCAGTAAATAAGCATTATACATTACCTGTGATTATTATCATCTACAGAAATTTAGAACAAATACAAAGCTTATACCCTTCATTTCGTCTAATCAGCTAGTCGTTTGCATAACGAGTAGGTGTACAAAACATTCTATTCTATATGTGGATTTTTGCGAAGGTTAGCCTATAAATATCAGAAAGACATTATTTCTTATGTGGTATTTATTTAAATATAGAAAGTGGTTTTATTAAATCAAGTTAAACTTTAAATCAGGACCTGAAAACATGAAAATGAAGTTTCATGTTGACAGTTATTTGTAAAGGCTGAAAAATGTACATCTTAAAATTTACACACACACACACACACACACACACACACACACACACTGATTTAAAGTTTAACTGTGTGTGTGTGTCTGTGTAAATTTTAAGATGTACATTTTAAGATGAACATGTAGTAAAAAATATAGCGACAATTGCGAAAGAGAGAAAGAAAGAAACACAGAAAGAAAGAAAACCTTTAAAGGGACCGCAACAAAAGGTATGCTATTTAACGTTAGTGCGCGGCACCGTTTCCTGTAAAGTCTTTTACTGCAACCCGAGTAAGCCTCTCATTAAACATTACGACTTTCGGGGTTGTTTGTGTTTTATATTGGGTTTTATGATGCTGGAGCGTTCGTATTACAGCGCGACGCGATTAAATCTTTTTATTGTACCCACCTTTCGCTTCCTTGTGTGGCAATTCCGGGCTGGAGACAGGCGCCTCGGCAGTGTTACTCTTCTCCTCCTGAGAGCTCGCTGTGTTGTCCGGACTCGGACAGCGCGTCTCCTCCTCCTCAGTCTCCGGCACTTTTTTTTCCGCTTCGGCAAAAGACTTGGAGTGCTGCTTAGGAGTCAGCCGGTTCAGCTGCATCAACGAGGTCGGAGGGCTAGTCTCGTGGCTATAGTCCTGACTTTTAGGCGTCGTGTACGTTTGGCTCAGCCTGAAATAACCGGGGACCGGAATTTCTGGACCGTCCACCGTACACGCCTCGGAGATCAGATTGGAGTACGCGGGCATCTCGGAAGAACTGACCTTTGCTCTCTTGTCGGAGTACATGCAGCAGTTGCTTTCTTCTTTTATATTCTGGGAAAATGTGCAAGTGGGCATCTGGTTAGACGCTTGCTCTATTCGACAAGGTCTGCTCGGATCTACCCAGTTTTCAAGCTGAGGTATGTACGAGTGCACGTTCATGCCTATATTTTGGTGGTTTACTTCCCCTCGTTTGCCAAGAGACGGCAAGAGTCCACAGGTTTGCATTCCATAACTCCCCAATTCTGCACTAGATGGCATATACATGTTGCTGCTGGAATAGAAATTATCTGTTCTACAGGCCCCAATTAAAGAATCTACCAAAAACGTATTAGCAGTGGGAGAGCTGTTGGGATAGGACATTTTGGAGAGATTTTAAAGAAGAGGGAGATGTCCTTTGTAAGCTGACATATCTAGCAAAACAATCCCGCGTAACCCGGAGGGTCTCTCTGCAACCACATGACAATCTCACCAATGAAATTTGAAAATGGCCTTGAGACGCAGGCTCTTCTCTGTCACGTGTGCGCGCCGACACATGATTTGGAGCTTCAGACGTGGTCAACAGCGACACCTAGAACACGGACTTGAAATTGGTTTCAAGACGGACAAAGGCGAAGGCTGTTTTAATCAATTCTTTTTTTTATGTATAATAAAGAAAACGCAAAAAACTTGGTGTGCCGATTCGCATCTGTAGTAAGTTGCACTGAGTGAAATTTGATCGTAAACATTTTGTTTGGAATATGAACTCCCTCAAGTACAAATTAAATACATACTATTTGCTGGTTGACTATACTTTTATGTACATTTTAGAGGATGGATATGAATTATTTTCTTAATCACTATTTTTTTATTTACTTATTTATTTATTATTTTTGCAATATTTAAATGACTGTAACATACACTGTCTCCATTAATAAAATAAACAAATATTGTACTTGTTTATGTATATTAAATTTTGTTACTGTGTATTGCGCTCTTCAATTGTATATAAACATTTGTAAAATCCACCTGCAATACCTTTCTTTTGGACGTCTTACGTGGAACTATATGACTCGATGAATGACTCCTTTTCACAACTAAACCACTTACTAATTTCATAGCGCAATCAGCATCACTATCACTTCGAAAACAACAAGAAGAACAACCACAACAGCGGCAAAAAAAATCAAACGATGCTCTTTATAGAGAGAGAGAGAGAGAGAGAGAGAGAGAGATAGTGCTCATTTATATATATACACGATTGCATGATGGTTATTTGTCCGACATATTTTGCTTACAGTGTCGCTTTACAGTTTTTAAGCACACGAACGACAAATGTGTTGGAGTTATTTATGTATCGCTGTGATGTGTTCATTTAACAGTTACCAGTTAACCACAATAAATAGTTTGAAATGGTGTAGAGTGAAAAGAACATTTTACAGGTGTCCTATTTAAAAAAAATTATAATAATAATAAAACGGCATTTATACCGTGCTTGCATATGATTATATAAGTATTAAATACAACAGCGTAAGGACACACATACACACACACACATACACTATAATCCCTTCTCTATCTTTTGTTTTTTGGCCAAAAAAAATCGGAAACGTTCGATCCTTCTGTTTTCTTAATTATGACTTCTATTTTTAAAATAATTATATTTACTTGCACATAAAAAAATATATATTTTCGACATCGCGCACTTATGTGCTTGTATCTGTTTATTTATCAAAATATTAGACTTATTAGACTGTAATAATAATCATCATGATCATAAGAATTATTTTGACAAAAAAAATCATTTGCTACACTCATTTTCAATAATCTTATGAGCAATATTATATTATATTATATTATATTATATTATATTATATTATATTATGCCAGAATTTTAGCAATGCAATGATGCAATGCAATGACTTTTAAATCGGTTTTTATGTATTGTGAATTTACCGTCTGATTTTTTTTTGTATTAAACCTCTTGTACTTCAAATAGTGCACAC
>JAQMYJ010000036.1:18989234-18995465 GCA_030014305.1 Clarias laeviceps | reverse complement strand
ATATATTTTTTTTTTTTATTTTTTTTTTTATTATTATTATTCCGTAATATTTACTGCAGGCAACTTTGCTGCATTATACTGTAATCGATTTTACAGAATTTTCTTAGCATGTAGTGTATGTCGAAATCAAAATAAGTGCTAGGATATTTGTTACACATTTTCCTGAATCGTGAACAATCTATTATTTAGGTATAATTAATCATAATTTAACACAAAAATAATCCTCATTGATATTTTTTTGTTCGTGCAAGGGCAGCTCTGTTGAAAGGCGAAAGGTGGCGGTAGGGAACCATGCCAGTTTCGAGAACATGCTTTTTTCACGGTTGGCTATAAAATGAAAGTGGGGCATACCTAACTTAATAACTAAATATACTGTAATAACTAAACTATATGGCATGTTGTATTTTCTTGTGGCAAGAATTGGCTACAAATGTACGATACATATAGGCTACATAAGTTTCTTTGCAGACAGTTTTTGCGAAACAACACCAACAACAACAATAGCAGTTACAAACAAGCCATTTTCTTCCAATGATGAAAGATCGAAAGATGCCACACACGGCTTTTCTTCATTGCAAACCGAAATTAATTACATTGTCAGAGATATACTGATGAAGGCTTTTAAAATCAGAGTAGTACGGGTTCAGTTAGCCAATTGTCACCTCTATTTTACACATCAGGTATTTGGTTATTTGAATGTGGACCTCGAGAATGAGTTTAAGCTTTTTCGAGCCATTTTCTTTATCCTAGCTTGACAAAAAGAGCAACTCTGTGATCATTTCCTATTTCCTGACAGACGAACTAAACGAAATCAGAGGCATGTGAAAGGGCCTTTTTTTACTCTAGCTTGTACGCAAACCTACGGTCTCTAGCGACCAGGGAATTAAAACCAGGAAAAGACGACCAACCTCTATCTATCAAGAGCATAGATAGAAAATTTGCTAATAGATGAAATGATTTCCACATCTGCATTAGAATATTCATTATTAGTTTCACATTCATATTTTACATATAGAATATTAATACATTTGTTTATACACTTGTGTACAGTATATGTCAATATACCGACCCTTTTGATTTTGGGTTATTTTAGGACCAAGTCTTTCATAAAGACATTTATGCAATGCTAGTCTTTCTGAAACTGCTCCTAATATAGAGAGTCATGACAATGCATATAATTCCAATAATGTAACTTTTGTCAATGTTATTACATTGTATACTTCCAATAATGTTACATGCGTCGTACCTCTATGGTCGAGATTTCGATTCCCGGCTAGTGTCGGTGTGCGTGTAGTTTGCATGTTTTCCCCGTGCTTGGTGGGATTTCTCCTGGCACTCCGGTTTCCTCCCATAGTCATGCAGATTAGGTAAAATTGAATGTGTGTGTGCCCTGAGATAGATGGCACGTCGTCCAAGGTGTACCCCCCTGGTATAGGTTCCAGGGCCCCCGCGACCCAGTACAGAATAAGCGGGATAAAAAATGAATGAATTATTACATAAATTAATTTATAATTTCTCTGATCATAATCACTGCACCAAACCTAAAGCTACTAGAGGAATATTTGCTCTTTATAGCTGAATGTCCAGTAGTTTTGTAATAAAAGCTGAATAGTAGTTCATTTTAATATCACGTTACCGATTTCAAATTTTACCATTTGCTAGTAGTCTAGCCAACGCCTGCTGCTCAAGTGAAAAGCTGCTGGGGGCGCCAAAGAACGGTAAAGCACTTCTGTGGCCATATAGTCTACAAGCTGAAAGCACGTTGTTCTATCACTTAACCTCACCTTCACTAGGCGTCTACTCAGTCCACTCACTCCAGTACGCGCATGATCAGGAGCTCACCTCTAAACATCATGAATGAATTAAATGTCATTTCGCATAAGATGGCTTTTAATTAGTAAAAAAAAAAAAGATTGAATAAAAATAGCCGATCCTTATCAGTAGACCAGGAGAAAGAACTTAAGGAAATATTCTAGAAATTATTTAGCAACTTACAAGTGTGAAAATTTTTTAAATACCAAATATAAGCTTAATGCCCATTCCAACGCAACATAAGATAAAGATAATAATGAAACTTTTACGAACATTAAGATTTATTAAGGGAAGAGCGAGTATTGAAAACAGAATTGTGTTTCTTATTAAAAATGAATGAAGTTCTCAATTGCTCGACTCCAGCTCTCTAATTTTCTAAAAAGAAATTCAAGTTATTTTAATAAAGATTTCCGTGCAGTTGCTGATCACATTTTAGTGATCAACTTTTAAAATGAGCCCATTACCTAAATCAGCATATCAAGGGGTCAGTTAGCTAATTGTAATATAGTTTTTACACGCATCAGTGATTTGTTTATTTAAAATCACAACTCAAGACTAAGTTTAAGCTTTTTTTCAGCATCAAACCCAAATTGATTTGATGACTGGAATGGATTTGAAGATGATATGGAATAAAGATTTCCATGCACTTAATGGCGTTCTGAATATATGATTTTTTTTGGTTTTACAATGAAAACGATTTCATTATAAATATATTTGATTCGTAGCTATTTAAAATAGCACACTGTGTATCTATGGCTTTTCTAACGACTAATTCATGTGCAATAAAATACTATAGGTGCTACAACATAATTCTACACTTCTAAACAAGATGACAAATGTCGTCATTTTCAATGTGGATTGATTATTTGACAGCAGTATTAAACACGATTTTTTTTTTCTTTTTTTTTTTCAGCCTTTTTCCTTTTAAAGAACACCCGTTCTTAAACTTCGCACGCCGATACCCTGGAGTAAAAATCTTCAACACCTTTCAGTCCAAAACATCTGAGTCAAATAATCTTCTCAGGAAAAAAAAGGAATCAGAAGGGAGGCAGAGAGGGGGAGCGAGAGTCTAAGCAGAAGGGAGGAACAATAGAGAATCAAAGTATAATGATATTCCTAAATGAAGAGGGAAATGTTGCCGCACTCATTTTATTAATCAGACTGTCAATTTCACCCCAGAGGCCAAACCCAGGAGCCATCTAAAGCAGACGCAGATCATCGACGGGACAGCAGCTCCTCTCCTCACTTCTCCCCTCTCCCTCCACCTGGATATGAGGCTTTGAGCGAGCTCAGCTCGACTACATCATTCTTCTGACAGTCCCGCTCCTATTTATTTGCTTATAAACCTGTTACAATAAATGATCATTCGCGAAGCGTCACGCACACCTTTAACGACGAAACCGCGAACCACTTTTTTTTGATGAATGACATTTCGGACCGCAGAAGATGCACGGGTCATTTTGAGCAGTCATTCGTTGCCCGCACTGGCATTCGTCTGCTTTTTTCTTCGTCTTACCCATAAAGGTGTTATATTATTTGGTGCCAGTATCAGAGCTGACTGCGGATTAGCTACGCCACAAATTCATCGGAGTACCAGCGGCGCGGGGGAGTTCGGCTTTTTTCTGCGTTACTTCATGATGGAGAGGATAAGAAAAGAGATGATTCTGATGGAAAGGGGGCTGCACAGTCCCGTGGCAGGCAAGAGGCTGCCGAACCTCTCCGAGTCGAACGGAAACGCGGTGCTCGAGGCCCTTGAAAATTCTCAGCACACGGGGCGACTGAGCCCGAGAATCACTTCCGCTTCGCTACACGCTAGCCTGAGCGACGTGCCCAGCAAAGGCAAATTCGAAATAGACAGCTTATTCGGAAACCACCACGCCAACGACAACAGTTCATCGGCGGAAATCTCGTCCTCGGAAAACAGAAAGAAATCAAGTCTGTATCCTGAAGTTTCTACCGACTCCGAAATGAATAGCGATGTGGAAGTAGGCTGCCCATCTCATCGCTCCCCAAACAGTGTCAGCCAACACAAGGAAAACAATAATAAAGGTAATGCACAAGGGCCCTTTTTCGTTTAAGTCATTAATGCTGAGGTTTTACCAATGAAAGATAATACTGCCTATATTTTCTGTAAGCAGAAAATAACTCTTATATTTATTCATAATAATACGTAAAGTGCATAAAGCACCTTGGCCTAGGTGTAAAAAAAAAACATCGACAACAAAACAAAACGTTAAAGAACTACAGCGCTGGAAATGTATTAAATTATTTACTTAAGTCCGATAGAAATACTATTATTATTATTATTATTATTACAACTGGCATTTCACTATAACACGAACTTGTTACTAATATAAAACACAAACATTTTAGTTGGGACATTGCTTGCTTTACATAATATATATTTAACAACAATACAAATTGCGACAATTTGGTTAGTATATTTGTTGATTTGTTTTTCACATGTCGATGGAGAAGTTACCTACTTCAGGCAGAAATAAATAACATGGAGAAAATTCGCAGTGTATGGGCTAAACTATGTAGCAAGATGTTCGCATGTAAATGAATAACAACATATTTTAGAATATGGCATTTATGCAGCCACATTACTGCATTACCCTTTGTCTTATTCTTGTTTATAATAATTTTTCGTGTTCATTAGGTTTCTCAGACAGTAATTCGGGGAGCTCGAGTTCTTCGTCTGTCTCAAGTCATAACGGAAACTCCATCGGCAGCTCGACCAACTCAAACACGGACCAAGTGAGGCGATACCGGACTGCCTTTACCAGGGAACAAATCGGAAGACTGGAAAAAGAATTTTACAGGGAAAACTACGTTTCAAGACCCAGGAGATGTGAGCTAGCTGCGGCTTTAAACCTACCTGAAACAACTATAAAGGTAATATTTCGTTTCAATTGTTGCTGGTTCAAATAATAGTATAATATGTAATAAAAAAATCTACATACACATTATAAATATAAACTTGCAAAATACATGTTTTTTCTCAATTAAAGAAAAAGCGTGCGATTTAAAACTTTCCACTCACAGGCTACACATTTGCTTTTTATATAAAAATACTTAAATAGTAAAAATATATATATTTCAACTTATATGAGCATGTAGTCAAAATACGTTAAAAAAATTTTAATGTAAAATTGAAAGTCACGGAAAACATATAACCAGTCAGCTACGGAATTAAGTTCAGAATTAAATATAAGGCGTAAAAATATCCAAGAGTGTAAGACTGTTTTTGCAATTCAGTATGTCAGTTGGTTGAAAGGTGATTGGTTTACTCTACATTAGCTTATGTCGTTTTCATGCGTTTTCGTATTTCGTCTTATTAAAATTAGATAATTTTTAGCATAAATTAAACCTACGCTACTTATGTTTTACCCCCATATTTCATAAATCGATTTTCCTTATTATTTAAATTTTGAATGTAGTTTTTTCTCTTTGTCTATTTTTCCCAATTAAATTTACAAAGAAGGAAATCGCATGTTGAACATTAGGCTGAATCTAAATACATGTTTGTGTGTGTGCGTGTTGTGGTGTGTGTAGGTGTGGTTCCAAAACCGGCGAATGAAGGACAAGAGGCAGCGCCTGGCCATGTCCTGGCCACATCCGGCCGATCCCAGCTTCTACACTTATATGATGACGCATGCAGCGGCCACCGGAAGTCTGCCGTACCCGTTTCATACTCATATGCCACTGCACTACTACCCGCACGTGGGTGTCACGGCCGCGGCCGCGGCGGCTGCGGCTTCTGGAGCCGCATCATCACCATTCGCCACCTCCATACGGCCCCTTGACACTTTCCGAGCGCTCTCCCATCCGTATTCACGTCCAGAGCTGCTCTGCAGCTTTCGGCATCCCGGACTGTACCAGTCGCCGGCAGGCCTCAACAGTTCAGCTGCAGCAGCGGCTGCGGCGGCGGTGAGCGCACCCTCAGCTAGTGCTTGCTCTTGCCTCAGCTGCCACAGCGGCGGCGCGCTCAGTTCACGCAGCGCGGGCTCGGACTTCACATGCACAGCGAGCGCACCGAGGTCCGAAAGCGGATTTCTACCCTATTCGGCGGCCGTACTGAGCAAAACCGCCGTGCCCTCGCCAGATCAGAGAGAGGAAAGCGCCCTCAATAGATAACTTGCCACTTAAACGTGTAACGAAAGTTACTTTTGATTTTAATCAACATCTTGTTGTTAGCGCATTCAAATTATTAAAGACATTTTTTCAAGCCATTTCAAGTAGATTAAGCCTATATTAAGCCAGACCAGAAAATATAAAATGTTATCAAATGATAACCGGAATTAGCGCAATATTCTAAAAAGTAAGATTTGGCATCGAGAAACTATATGGCTAAATAAACAGCAGACTTTTTTGTTCAACCAGCACAATTTTCGTGTTTATGTTTTATGACAGCAC
>JAQMYJ010000036.1:18947757-18958790 GCA_030014305.1 Clarias laeviceps | reverse complement strand
TTATTATTATTACTATATCAACAACAATACCACTACATATTAAAATAATAATAATAAATACATAAATAAATAAATGAATAAATAAATATATACATTATTTTATTTTTAAATGTTGTGCCTAATGTTGTCTTTTTTTTTTTACTGGAGTTAGATTTAAGTGTAGGCATTTATTACATAAAATAATAATTTCCCTTTTTTGCATGTTTCCACATGCTTCATGGGTATTCTGTGGGCACTCCAGTCTCGCCAGTCCAAAGACATTCATTGTAGGCTGATTACCATTTTAAAATTGCCTGTAGCAGATGTGTGTGTGTTGGAGTCCTCAGCAAGAAGTCATAGGTCATTGCATGCAACCATCACAGAATGATTGTTTAAGATAGATAGATAGATAGATAGATAGATAGATAGATAGATGTTTTCAGAGTCATGAGAGTTTTTTTTCTTTCTTTCACTGTTGTCTTTATGTCCTGTTAAAGCCACAGAACCACACATTCGCTCTCAGTGTTCTGGCAGTTCATCTCATAACATTTATTTGAGTAATCTTTGGAGAATTTTGAAGCATACATTCATTTAAATTAATTGTTGCCAAATGTTCACAATAAAATGCATGATAGAAAATTTACATAGATCATGACACGTTCTTTCTTCTACTCAATAAAAATAACTGCTGATTCAGTATTATTAAGAGCATTGTATTGTAAGTAGCTTTATATTTATTTATATTTAAATGCATTTTAAAAAGTTGGATTTATTTTGCTACTCAATGTAAAACTTTTTCCTATTGTTTATCTAGACAGGGCTATGAAGAGAATAACAAGTGTACTGCTCTGTATTCGTACCGTCTATTGGTTCATATATCAACAACAAAAATAGTTCAGGCTGTTGCCCTCAGTTGAGAGTATGGCACAAACAGTAGTGTGCGTAAGGGTCTGCTCTTCAGACACACATGCACACACTCATGCAGACAAACAGTAATGGTACTGAATACAAAGCCTGGCAATAGCCCCCTATTCCAACCAGAGAGATGTGATTACAGCATGGAGCTGCGATTCAGCATTATGGTCATACACATTTATTACATTGACTCTGGATACCTAATACAACCATGCATAACTCCATCCATCTCTGTTTCATTCAGGAGATGAGATAAACATATGAAAAGAAAAAAAGTGTCACAATCGTGCATAAATTGTGCTGAATTGTAACAATGGCTAAATTAAAGAATTGCTTGACTGGTTTTCATTGCCTAAATATGAGGATTACATTTTTATGCCTCTTTATCATATGTTTGTCTTCCCCCATGCCTCACTCCTTGCACCATTTTGAATTTGTGCCAGTATACAAATGAGCCAATTATCTTTATTAATTTGAGAAGCACATAATCTAGACATGAGGTTAAAACTAGATGAAGGAATGACAGTTGACAGTTAAGAGTGAAAAGAGGGCTGTAGCCATTGCATAAAAGAGTGAGTATCTGTCTTGAAAATCTCTGTATTGATCTTTCTTCCTCAATTAAAGCTCACATCTACATATTCACCTTAATATTCTGAGTAGCATTCGGTGAAATCTAGGCACGCATCCAGGGAAGTAACCATCAGAGTTTTCCGCACACATAAGCATGTATTATATCATTTGAAGGCATGGGAAGCTCTTTCACGCAAGTCAAAATAAAAAAGCATCGGTTTGATGGTTTGTAAAGTGCTTTTATTATTGAGGTGTATTTTATTCTATATCCACTTTATACTATTGGTGCCTGGAAAAAAAAGGAAACAGCTTTAAATGACGACAATGTATAAACACATTGCCACAGTATAGCACATTTTGGTTTTGAATCATTCTTCTGTTTTTTTGTAGATTGCAAACCGATAAAAAAAAAAGTGTTGTTGTGTCTGAAAGCAGTCTCTAAGTCATCATTATTGCTACGTTGGGCATGGGCTGCTGCTCTGGGTGGAAAGGGAGCTGATGGTGTGAGACCACAGTACAGCTGCACAATGTTGTGCTCATTTCACCTCTTATACGATCTGTTATCCACAAGGCCGAAGCTCAGGTAGCCCACATCCAGTAAAACACCTCAGCACCGTTTGTCCTGTCCTTGACTCCTAATGTGGTAGACTGCAGCTCTTTCACTCTGTAAAAATCAGCTCAAAAGTTACAATCCATATCTAAAATTTATATTCTATTGCAAAATAAACATCTCTTTTATACATTTCAGGTTCATTTCACATTAAGAAATATATGTGACCGGTGGTTTAGTTGCTTAGCAGCATATGTCACTCAGTAACACAATAATCCTTCTGTAGGCACAAGCTAAATGCTCTAGTGCTCTAGTTGTGGAGGATGTAAACATTCACCACATACTAATGGTGGGGAATATTCGCCAGGTAGTCCTTTCTTATGCTTGTGAATTCTCCATGGCTGGGTATAATTAATAGCTTTCCAGTCTACAAGGCCATAATGCTCATCAGTTATTAATTAGAAATTCATTTTACTGAATAAATAACACTGATGATTGATGATGAAACTTGTAATTGGGCTCTGAGAGCAATACTCTGGGGAAAAGCATCTTAGAGAAAGAAAACCACTGTTACAGGAGCAACACAGTCAAATAAGGAATTTCTCTGTTATGCTTGCAGAGGGTAGACCTCCGATAAGTAATACAAGTTGATCAAAGATCTATCAAAGTTCTTTTGGTCCAGTTCACTTACAGAGAAATGCAGCTATTTAATAGTATTTAATTTAATCACTCAAAAATGTGTTACCAAGGAGTGGAGATATTTTATGCTTCAACTTTACTTCAGGATATAGCAAGATATTCTTATATATTTAAGTTGTGATAAATAATCCTAAACAATATACAATGTAAGAATAAATATACACCTGAAATTACTTACATCTGGACTGATTATTTGTTTGTAATGCAAGCTAAATTCTCTGACTGTTGCTCTAAGATTTTGGATCTCTTTCATTCTTCACTTTCTGATTAGTGTGTTCAAATTATAGATGTTTACATAGATGTTATAGTATGTCTACTTATAAAATTAGCCATGTTTCATCAAAGGGTGTTAGATTAGCATAAGAGCTCAATGTACATTTGCTTATTGTGGCGCAAATGTATATATTTTGTAATAAGTGGAAAATACATTTGAATGCAAATTCTTTTTTTTTTTTTGACCACAATTTTTGATGTACGATTGATCCCCCCTACACACACACATTAGGGCAATATTACATAATATATACATAGGTGACTGCTATAATTTGATGACAGTCTATCAGCAATAAGTGCAGTCTGTTGCTGAGTCTGTTGTTTGGACTGTGTTCCGTAAACATCTTCACATGCAGTGTCTCTTATTGCCAACATCACTCCTCATCAGTAATGGGTTACTTTAGGAACCATATACTGTATGTGAGTCAAGGACAGTGTGATATAAACCTATAAGGTTTCTGTATGAACCTGTGGCATCATATATTTCACCAGTGGAAGGGAACAAGGCAGGTGAATAAAATCACTAAAGTGAAATTGTGATGTTATGGCCTTCATCTTCATTGATGGGACTTTGAAAAACACCGGTGCTATTTTGGTGAAAGCCGCTGGAAAATTTTGAACAGACAATTGTAAAGAGACATATGATCTTAATGTTGCTGTCTAATTCCAGGGCATCAGTTGAGCTACTCTCAATGTGATTTTATTTTCATGTATTTCACATCAATATTTGCAACAAAGGCTGAGGTGAAAACAATAGCATCATGGAACTGTATAGTTAATCGCAGAAACTGCATGGTTGCTAAGCTACTGACTCTCCTGGGGTCATGCACTATACAGCACAGTCTTCTTAAATGACGGAGGGGAACAGTGAAAACTCCAGCCTTCTGTGGCTCACTATTGATTTTACACAGAAGATCCAAGCACTCATGATAGGCTTTTGATATATTTTCCTGCTGTAGTGGGTCCCTTGGAACTTTGCAAGAAAAATATCTGTCAATATGCTCCTATTATGATCTCTTGATCTGTGGCCATAAAAACCTTAAGCGATGGCCCTTATTGCAAAATAATGGGTTAGACTATTCAATATCAAGTGCTGTTGCAATTTAGGATTTTTCAAAGTATTGTTTTGTCAGAAAGCAGAATAACACTCTGCGGCCTTTTCTCACAATGCTCAAAGCCTAATTAGTTTGATTGACTTGCAAGAAAGAGGGATCAGCTGTGACATCACAGGCTTCAGTAATAAATACCGGCTGATGGGCCAGTCTCATCCTGGCGGCCGTCACCACCTCCCTCACCTGTCACACTCAGCCGCCTGCATCAGCCCCCTACAGACTGGTGCATAGCACTCGCTGCCCTATTAGCAATTTATAATGGTGATCAAGAAGTAGTCAGCAGCGAATCAAGACTACTGTCTCCCTTTGGTGCTAATTGGGCTGTGTACTTTTCTGATAAATGGCTTGTGACTAGCGTGAGGTCCCTTGGATTTTACAGCTTCTAATGGCCCACGATAACTAGATTTACTAACAGATACCGGGTCAAGGAATGGAGATGGGGTGCAAAAAATGTTAATTAATATCAATAATGGCCAATTATTAGTTTGACAGAAGGATCCAAGCTAAGTGTGTGCTCTAATGACTCTGAGCTAAGTTGAAGGGAAACACTGGCAAATTAGCATAACAGTGTATGCACACTGCATGGAGGTGCCTAGCAAACATCTGCTGTGTTAGAAATTCAAATACGCTCCCTGTTAGTGGTGTTGGATGTAGTCGCATAATCAGCCATTCTTCGTCGGCCATTTTGACGGCACTAACAATGCCCTGGTGACTGGTTGGTGCCGCCCCTCTGGGCCTTCCAATCAAGAGTGGCCTCATGCAGACCCCGGCCGTAACCGTAACAACAGATGAGTTAAAGAGCACTTCAGGGACAGGCTTTGTGTCACAGGCACTAATCCTCTTCTACCATTACATTGCCTTTTATTAGGACTAACGTTTAAACAGACGGCCTTTAATCAAATTTAAACATGCTCTTGGAGGTTGAATAGAAGTGTAAATGACATATTAATTGACACCCTTTTCTCCTTTTGGTTCATTCTGCCTCTTTGCTGAACAAACAGTTCAGCTTTGCTTTGTGTAATTAATCATACAAGGTGGATTATATCATATTAGTCAATACATTGTGCATCAATAATGGACTGATACTATGGTCAAATATACAAAAGTTTCTTTATTCAATAGCACTGGAATTGGATATTTACCTGCTACTTTAGCAGGCCACAGAGGACCAAACACAGTGTGTAAAGTGTCCCCCAATACTGTCCAATATATTGCAGCCTTAGGCCAGCACTTTCAAATTAACACTGTAGTCACTAACTTAAATAATGTGCTTTTATAAGAGTGTCTGGTTAATCTATTGTAGTGTGGCAGCAGTGTGACCGTATTGACCAAATTGGACCATATGACAAGCGGTGTACATGTCAGAGTCTAGGAGGAGTAGTGAGTCCCAGAGGACTGGCTTTGGAGGGCCAAAAGCTTGGCCCAGCTGTAGGAAACCTGCTCTCCTACTACCACACACAGCTGCAATCGCTGTAAAAGAGTGGTGGGCCAAACGACGAGCCTGATATACTGTACACAGTGTCTTCTTTTGAATGGAGGTCAAACTGAAATTACTGTATTTTATCTCACCACAGTGTTTAAACAGTCATCAAAGAAATAAATGTAATGCAATTCCTGACACATATTATTTTTGTGTGAAAAAATGTATAGACATTCAAAAGGAGAAAAAGATTTTTATTCCACAGGATTTTTCTTCTACTTTTATTGTGTTTTCTCTAAACCAATACAATTCTCTATTTCACAGCCCAGTGTTCCATATGAAATGACTGCATGGGCTGCAGTTGTACTTCCTATTTATTTGTCTAGTGCAAGAAATTATGATATACTGCAACCAAACACTACCCTGTGTTTGAAATTTGGATATTTACTTTAGGCAATATTGCAATACTTCTAAATAGCTTTTTATTTATTTATTTATTTTTTTATTTATTATGGTGTGGAATTTAATCTGGTATAAAAAATACCTAGCTATGCAACTCAATACACTTTTTATATAAACTTACATACAAATGAAAAGAAAATAAACTACTTTGTTTTGAATGTGTTCTCAGTTTGGGAATATTTTTGGATAACCGAAATGAAATTTTTTTTATGAAATACAACAGCATAGCTTTAAGAAGTATTTTAGTGTAATAGGCCTGATTAATTTTTGTTTAAATGAATTAGGATTCAAAGAAACAAACTTGAAATTATTTTACCTAGCTGAAAATAGCGTATCTCATATAAGCTGAGATATTCATAACAATATCTGTCTAGTGCTGCTCTTTTAAACAACATGCATCTAATATTAAAATGACACAAGCGTTCATTCCTCTTGTTCCCTTCCCCCTTCTTTGTCTTCTTGGTGAACATGGCTTGCCATTTAGCCTGTGTAATTACTCTCTGAGAAGAACAGATCTAAAGCAGACTGAATGTCCTTTTGCTGTAGCAGAGCACGAGGTCATGCTGCATGTCTGAGATCTCAGCCTGTATTATCAGATCACTATCATCTTCTGCCTGTAACAGTGTGTTCAGCTGGCATGGAGACTTACGTGTGTGCGTGTGTGTGACCTTCTCGTGAACACTCTCTGCATGTAGTATGCGGAGGTGGTGTGTCACGTCTGAGCAGGGCAACGAGGTCCCTGTGCTTTGTGGTTGGAGTGTCCTGAACTGAGCTCAGCTCAGCAGGGGAGAGCTGCTCCACCAAATGGACATGCAGCACTTCCCCTTGAGGGCAAATCTGACAATACATATCTGCATATCCACCAGTGTGTTTTATGCAGCATGAAACCCTCTGACATAAAGTGGGCTTATGAAAGATTCTACCTCTGTTGTGCTTCAAATGGCATTGAAGTGATTGACAGGTGGAGGATAGAGCATTCTGTGGTCTGGTTAGCCTAGTGTTGTAAACAGTATGTGTAGGCCAAAGCCAAGTTAGATAGCTATTTAATTATTAATGTATGTTTATATATTTTTATGTTGAGAGATGTTGTAAACTATTACAAAATATTTGTAAATATTTTTAGATATTATAAAATTCCCCCTTTTTTACAGCTTTTCCTAGCTAGGGTCCTATTAGTCTTTACTTTTTTTTTTTTTTTTAACTGCCAGTGGTTTACAGAACCCTTAGAGAACCATAGGTCAAACTCGTAACTGGGGTCCTACAGGATAAGGATATTCACTAAGTAATAGAACCCTTTCTTGAAAAAAGAGACGTCTTTAATCCAAAAGGGTAGATGTAAACTTGTTTGTGTGATTTTTTTGCTTCTTTATTTAATCACCTTGTTTCATTTCATTCCTTTGCTAAGTAGCTAAAATAGCAATATTTTAATCTGATATTTTATTACATTTGTGTCTTGTGAAAATACAAAGCCTTTGATATGTGTTGTGAAGTACATTGTAGAACTTATTGATCAAAATTATGAAACTTAATTATATATTGTTGTGTTCTTCAAACTGTTAAGCACATATTCTTCAATAACCCTCTGAACTTTAACTTATACTGATGAAAAGTTCTTTACATGGTTAAAATATTTATTTAACATACATTGGTTAAAATATTTATTTATTTATTTATTATTAGTCTTCATCTGTGGTAGGTTTATAAATAGACCCTTTAAGAGTTTCCCCAGAGGAGGAAAAAAAAAGAGAGAATCCTTTAGACTGCTGAATAAAACTTGTTTTACACTGTTGTAAAAGTCAGTCATAATGTGTTATAAGCTAAATTTCATCTTACATACTAAAATGACTAGCAAATTCTAATAGAAAGATCTGGCTGCTCTTAGCTGAAGGTGTTCCCAGGAGAGAGAAGAAACTGTATCAGCAGTTTGTCTGCTGACAGACATCAAAATCCAGATTATCCCAATTTTCACCCAACCTTGGCTAAATCAATGCTCATTAGAAACAGGGGGCCGATTTGAAAGCTCTTTGTTTTCATTATGTTTTGAACAAGGTTAAAGATTTCTGGTGTCTAAAATTTCTGTCTCATAGCTCCCTCCTCATTTAACAGTAAGACTTTTCTTCACTGGCTTAACAGCACTGAGAAAAAAAACCAACAACAACAACAACAAAAAAAAAAAACAATACAACAGCATATGTTTGATCCACATTGTTGCATTGCACAGCGTCTCTGTTGAGTGGCGACACCGTGTGTATGATGGCGGGACATGTGTGCACTTTGACGGCTGCTTGCGTGTTACGTTTGTCACTGTTTCTATAGCCTCGTGTGTATAAATTTGCTGTCTGCTTCTTCGTTTCTTCTTCTTAATTCACTGCAGTCGGGTTGTTCTGTAGCCCTCCTTGCCAGTCCCCTGAACAATCGGAGTGGAGACAATAGCTCTGCAATGATGGAGCCGTACAGCAGCCATCTGCAGCAGCAGCTGCCACGCTGCATCTGCACAATATGCTGCAGCGCCCAGCCCCAGTAATCTGCATAATAAGGAGAGGCCTTATCCCAGTCTAGTTAATAATCACAAACAATCGATGCACTTCATTCCCTTACTGGAGCTGGTTAAAAGCCACAGACACATTTACATATCTAGGAAACACACACACACACACACACACACACACATTCACATACCTGTACACCCATGAACATTTGTACAGTACACACACACCTTCCTGAAAAGTTTCATTATGCTTGTTGTGTCCCTGAGACAGCTGGAGGTCATGCAATGTGATGTAGTGATGTTGATTTTGCCTGAAGCTACTGATTTACACAAGTCTCGATTTCATTTTTTCATGAATACCATAATTAGGACACTCTGGGTTTTGATATTGGGCCTGGTGTGAAGGGATTGATGTGTAGAGGAGTGAACTGCTTATGTTTCCAGTTTAAACAAGAAGTTTTTGGACATGAAGTTAAACACATTAGACTAGACCAGGCAAGGTTTTTGACTTGAAGAGTTTTTTTTTCTGTCTTACATGCACAATCAATATATTTGAAAAAACAATTTACAAGTCTGGTTTAGTGAAGCAAAAATACTTATATTGTGCGTCATGCCTTGATCTTATTACAAACTCCACTGTTGGAATTGCATGTATTGCCTGTGCTATTATCAACAAATATGAAAAATGTTTTATAATGTGTATAAAAATAAGGTGTTTGCAACAATAGAGATAGAGAATGAGAAATATTCTAAAAGCCATTTCAAACACTTTATTCAACATACATTAAAATATAAGCACATATAACACTGTTACTTTTATTATTATTATTATTATTATTATTATTATTATTATTATTATTATTATTATTATTATTATTATTATTATTAATTTAGGTAATAATGTATTATTAAAATATGTTTTATTTTGTACCATCACCAATGCTGATTATAGAATATAATTAAATGTATCACAATTTAAAACAACACAAAGCACTATAAACACTTTATAACCTTGCACAAATAACTTCTTGTTATAATTACTCATTATGCTGTTACCTGTAACCCTCACTGTTAAACATGTTTTTGTGTATTTCTGATGTTCTGCTAACTCCAGGAGGCTCTGCTGTGGTGTTGTACCTCATCATCTGTGGCATGATTTAAGCAAAGGATGAAACACCTGCTTGGCTTGCAGTCACAGAGACTGAGTTCTGCTCTCAGCTTCATCAACCATGCACCTTCATTTGCATAATTACAAAGAGCAACCAAATGACTTCTGGGTTTTTACCTCATTAAGGCTGAACCCCAGCTTCTACCCAAACAGCTATTATCACATGGAAATTAACTTTTAATAGCACAGGAATTATGTTTTATACATCAAAACATGTGTTTTGAATTATAAGGAACTGGTATATTTGCTTGGAGCAAAGTAGTGTAAATGTTGTTACACCATTATTGTTAATGTTAAAGTTAGACAATTTCAAGACAGCATTTTCTTTGAAAAAAAAAGGCAAAAACCTCAACAAGCATGGTTTATTTATTTATTATTATTATTATTTTTTTTTGTATATTTTTTTTATTTTACTTTTTCATTTTTCCGAATGCATGAATTTGCAGTGATGTTGATGTTGAGAAATGTGTGGCATAGTGTGAAATGAATAAATACCACTGGGTAAAGGGACTGTTAATATATTCTACTTTTACACATTTAATTTAAGCCAGTGTATTAAAGTGGATAATGAACTCTTAGCAGACACTAAATTGATAGAGTGGGAAGTGTGCAATAATATTGATCAGTAGTGCACTCCCTTAGGTACTCCCCAGTTAGCAGCAAATGCTGATTGAATATAAACAATTTAATGTACTGTGTGTTATGAAAATTGTGATATAACCTTATAGCTCTATTTTGCTTTCTTAAATCCGGCAAAGTGTTTATCCCCCATAATATCACATTATGCCAACAGCCATGAGTAATAATATGTTTTCCTTGTGGTATTAGCTGCAGTATTTGAAATGCTTGACTGTAGTTTGTTTATTTTTAGCTTGGGAAATCTTGCTTTGGAGCTCAGTTTGCCTTGCTTATTAAGTATGATTTATATTACAATGGAATTTACTAATATGATATATGCCTCTTTAGCTGTAAAGCGTATGAATGTAGTATTCTAATCACATCCTTATTTAGACCTGTTTAGAATATAAAGCTAATATAGGTACTATGGGCATAGCTGGTATAAGTAATGCATTAAACAGAGTGAGCCTTTTTGTTGATGGTAACATTACAATGTTTGTAAATGTATACAGTGAGGTCAATAAGTATTTGATCACCCTGTGATTTTGTTCTCTTACTTAGAATGGAGGGGTCTACAATTTTCAGCATAGGTGTATTTCCACAGTGAGAGACAGAATCTAAAAAGAAAAATCCGGAAATCACATTGTATGATTTTTTACCAATTTATTTGTGAATTACTGTGTCAAATAATTATTTGATCACTTGAGTCAAAAAATTTAATATTTGGTACAGAAGCCTTTGTTAACAATTACAGAGGTCAAACGGTTCCTGTAGTTCTT
>JAQMYJ010000036.1:18934141-18947657 GCA_030014305.1 Clarias laeviceps | reverse complement strand
GTAGACCCCTCCATGATTTCTAAGTAAGAGAACTTGCAAAATCACAGGGTGATCAAATACTTATTGACTTCACTGTATATAATTGATGTTGAATATTCATTCATTCATTCATTCATTTTGTGAGGACAATTAGATTATTTATTGCATTTTTGATCTGACATCACCAGATCATTTTGGATAAGTGGCATAGAAACTGCAAATTTGACTGCCACACAATACATGCTTGCCTTCAGAACCGAGACATTTTAAAAATATTTTTATTAGGACAGATTTCGGTTAAAATTGTCAATGTTTTTATTCTAGATTATAGAGTATAGATAATATAAAGAACACTCTTCTATGAGTGTGACACTCTTTTCATGAAATTTTAATGAATTCCTGCTTTGTATTAGCAGCAATCAAACCAATGCATTTGAGAATATATCTTTCTTTACAATCATTTCCCAACTGATATATCATATCCTAAATTGTCATAGATAAGGCTCGTAGCTAATAACGAAATCAAATTAATGCAAAATATCAATTTTGATTATGATGAATCATGCAGGTGGCATGAAGGTATAGCAGGTGTCATTGCTGCCTTACAATTTCAAGGTCTTAAAGTCTTGGTTTGATCATGAGCCTGGTTTACTGTCTGTTAAATTCCAGTAAATGTTATCCCAGTATCGTCATAGGTTTCATCCCACATTTCAAGCTGAATAGTGAAATAGCTACTCACAATTGCCCGTAGGTTTGTCAGTGTTTAAATTTGTGTACATGGTGCCCTGTTGTGGACTGACATTCCTGCAATAGACTCCAGATCCCCTGACTAGATCAAAACTCAAAATGACAAAATGAACAATTATTGTTCATTGAACTATTTGGTCAATGCCTTTGAAATCTTTAATTACTGGTACGCTGTCAACTTCTAAACACACATTTTTTGTTTGTTTATTTGTTTGTTTTTTAATCCCAACATTCAAGAGGTCAGACATATTTCACTGTTATAACTACATGCCTCATAACTATCGAAATTTAATCATGATATATTACAATAAGTGTAAGACAATTTATTGTTAGAGTATGTTTTAAAGTGAATAATAGACTGATACACTGAGGCCTTAGTGGATCGATTTTACATCAAATAATCTGCATGTGAGATTAGGACTAATATAAGGAAACATTATTTTGCATCTTTGTGCATAAGTTTCTTGGTCCCTGAGTTGTGTTCCCTGAGTGATGCGAGATGAATATGGCAGGTGCACTGCTCTCCTGGTGATGCGCTAGGTAATAGTGAAGGCACACAGGTGTGATATGTTGCTGTGACAATGTGAGCCAGGTGTTTATTGAGATATCAGAATGTGTCAGGGTGAGAGAGATGCGCTTGTCAGCTGGGGTTTAGATCTGTCATTCTCTCTCAAGTACATTACAAAGAGTCTAAGACAACATGACAGCACAGAAAACACCTGTAGATATATACAAACCTTTTTACCCCACTATCATTTAGCTAATGGAGTTGAAAAACTCACCAGATGAAATGCAGCATGTCTGGGTTATAAGGTTTTGTGTTGAACTGACGCTGGATCTTATTATACCTTATGTTATGTCTTATAGACTACAAAATAACTTATTGGTTAATGCGGTATAATATGATGCCTCAGATATGTTATTAACTATTGCATTATCTTTCGTGGAACATTTTTAATAATTTGAGGGATCGTTATCCCTGTGGTACAGTTCAACATTAGATGTTAAACATTCTCTTCACCTGAGCCCATTTAGATAAGAGCTATTGTTTACTCCTCATGCATTTCTGTTTTTATCACACAATGCTTACTCTTGCCGTTCTTACTCTACTCAGCCAAAATGCTGATAGATAGGGAGCCAGAGTGTCTCCTCCAGCATATAAAAGGCTGCTAGATTTATGGCAAAGGTTTTTTATTTCAAACCCATGTTAGTCTCATCTGATAAACAGGCACTTTAGCTGCAGGCTAAATGGGTCTCTTTGAGGTCCTGATTTTAATGCTGTGAGGGGAGCCATTTTGACTGGCTTTTTCCATTCTCTGATTAGCAGAGCGTGAGTGCAGAATTTGGGCTCAGATCTCTGTCTTACAAGGCGGAGCCCTTCTAAATGAAAAGATCCATAAGTGATGGTAGTTTTATTCCTAGCTAATAGATGAGGAAAAATTAACTTTTCACAGATGTAAATGATTTCGTGCTTGAAGCTCAGTCCCAAGGTTTAGGATGAAGCTTATTTTTCCACTTTTTTATAGAGGAAACATGTCAGTGTATTGGCCCAGTGCACGCGTTCCTATGAGATGTGATTAAAGGAAAATGCCATGTTGTACCCTCATGTTTTCAACAATAAATTAGGCACAGATTTCAGATGGCTGGACTTGCCTGTCCAATGGCTTGTCACAATCTATGCAGAACTTCTGGCAAAATTGATCCTTAAGCCAACTGTTGATTAAAAAAAAAAAAAACAGGATTTGAATGAAATTATGGAATGTAACTGTTCAATTTAAATGGACCATTTTGAATCCTTTTTCTTGTATCCAACTCTCTGCTTTTTCTTTTTTTCTATGACATTATCACACTATAGTGTGGTACAGTGCATTGTACTTCAGACAATGCACTGTACCAGCTACCTTTTGATGTTATCTTAATCAACATCTTTGTAATGGAGCAACCAAGTCATCTCTGGCTCTGAATAACATTCTGTCACCTACATATAAATGAGATGGCTGTAATGGTGGTGAGGGTGAATGTAAGTAACTGAAGCGATTCAGTTTGCATTTGGATGAAGACAGACTCAAGGTCATATCAGAAGCGGTAAACTGCTTTAGTCACAGCTCATAAATTTCCTCTCCTTTCTGCTGCACAGGCTAGGATGGTGAACGAGTTCAATTTTAGTTGGAATTTGTTTAGATTCCTATATTTATGTGATTTTAGTGCATGACAGGAGGTTGGTTTGCTTGTATATTTATTGTTGATGAATATGTATTTGGATCTTATGATTCAACAGAACAAAAGTAGGAATATTTTAATTAGCCCTACTTATTTTACTGTCAAAGTGGTAGTCTGTTAATTATTTCCAATATTAGCTGCAACAGCAAATGCCAGTAACTGAATAACCATATGCACTTATACACATAATAACCATATGCATGTTCAATACATATAACTGGAGTTCAAAATGCACTAAAAGTTGGTAAAAAACTATTTATACGTCACATTTAGTTGTTTCTTGAACACTGCACTCATAAGCTGCAATATTTTTTACACATACTTACTTAGAAGTAAAAGTATTTAGAAGTGCCTTTTCTTTCATGATAGACAAAACGTGTACACAATTGTGTAACCTAACTGAGCTATGTTGCTGCACTGGTTTCTGGTATAATATAATTTCTCCAGTTGTCTCTGGAGTTTAATCCTGAAAGCAATGCAATGTACTGTATCTGAAGTTTGTTTTGTTGTTATACAATTCTATTAAAGAATATGAAAAATAAAATTAAATAACATAAAACTGTTCCACAATTATGATTTTGCCTTTGTAAACTTAAAAGGTACAGGATACATATAATAGTAAGAATAATCATTGGGTTCATTATACAATTATTTATCCATTATTTTTTTCAAATAAAATATATAAACCACTATTGCCAACATTTATATGTTTATATAAATTCTGTAATATTTTGCACAATGTACATAGTTCTGTGATTTGTTTAAAAACACTGGTCCATGTAAATGATGCATGTCTTTGATATATCTTAATATCCTTTCTATTGAATGCTTTTCCTGATTTCTTGTTTAAATAGTATCTAACGTATAATTAAACATTATGAGAAATTATTATATTATTAATTTAAAACTATATGCTGTGTTGGCCATTTTGTCTCTTTTTTACTACAATTTTATACATTTATGGCTACAATTCTGTCATTTAAATGTTTTAATACATTTTAGGAAGCCAAGCTTTAATTATGCTCAAATGATACATTTATGTTCCAGAGCTCATATGAACACTAGAGTTAACATAAGGGTATACAAAATCCATGTACTCTGATTTCAGTTTCAGAGACTTTAGGCCTTATAAATTAGTTTCTTACAGTATGACCTCTTTTGAACTTTATTCACATTGACATATAGTATGTCAGCTTTGTATTATATTTTTATCTCCCTATTGTGGGAGAATGTGTGAATTGCCTCATTCAGTACAACTATACTGTGGTATTTACCTTTCCTCTGCATTTCTCTCTATTCCCTCTGTGAAAGGGTAATTTGTGTAATAAAATAGCAACTTGTGCCTTTTCCTGCTCTTAAACTTCCTTACTCTAATTGGCCAAGGGCCGTCCATCAAGTCTTGCAGAGATAATGTGAGATTTGGAAAGGCTGATGTGGCGTAATCACTGCTGCAGGTTGTTTAGTCTGATTTACCACCTTAACTAAATTTCGAAAACACAACTAAATACAAAATACCAGAATAAGATATTGTATAATGTAAGCTTGGGAAAATTTGTAAATTAAGTTCAAGTCAGGCACTGGAATAATTTCATTGTTAAGATATAGATATGCAAACATCCATTAAAATAAACCTGTCAATTAATTAAACCTAACAAACTACTCAACTCTGGAAAAGGACAAATTAAAATAGCAAATTTTGCCAACAAATTCAGTCAAGCAACTCCTGTATGTAACTACATAGCACTGTGGGATATTAACTGCTAAATCCTCTTTCCTTTGTGGGTTTATTGGTTCATTCAGAGTAGGCTTGTTGACATTCTGCGGCCTGTTAAAAGAAGTGTGTGTGTTTGTGTGTGTGTGTGTGTGTGTGTGTGTAGTGTGTGTGGAGTGGGATGTGGCTGTGGAGGGCTCTTAACACAGCCCTGTGGCCTGTGAGACCCTGCTCCCCTAGGATTTGTGATTGTTCTGATTTAAGTGGAGATTGTCAGCTCTAATTTGTCCCTCTCCACCACGCCTCTCCAGCGGGGATGCCCTCTTTAAAATATTATGAAAAGATCAGCTGTAAGGCTCTGCTTGTTTAGTGGGAGGGCGCAAGCTACAAAGGGCAGAAGGGATAATAGGTAACTATTACAAGGCCAGAAGGGAGGTGGATATGAAGCAAACAATGCCAAACTCTTCAACAGCTTTCAGAGAGATCTTTTAACACTGAACATGTCAGCCAGTATTGAATGTTTCAGGAGTGATCTTAATTAATTTAAACATACTAACTAACTAATTTGAATACTGTCTAACACTACATTAACAAAATGCTCGTTTTTCCCAGTGAAACCAAAATTCAACACAGAGGACACTGAATTGGTGCTGTGTTTTATCTTTGCACATTTTTCACTTAATTCCAAATTGTCATATTCTAAAGTAAAACACCCTTGCCGACATGCATGCATGCTTTTTTTTTTCACTCTTACAGAGTCATGAGAACAAATGACTGGGCTGTATTGACCTCTAACTACTTCTGGCTCTCTCTCTGTCATGCACATGCAGAGAAATACATGTACAGTTGTTATTTTAATTTCTTTCCCTATTATTCTTCTCCAAAACATTTCAACTTGAATATGAATTAGTGAAGCGGAATTCAATGTGAAAGGGCAGTGCATCGACTAGCACTCTGCTCTGTGTTTGAGACATAATACAGCCAGCTTGTGTGCTGCATTTCAATGAATCCCTTTGCGACTCTTGTCCAACAATTTATTCATTTGCACTCCAGATTAATAAGGGTGGCATGATTGCAAATAATAGTTTGTGACATGTTATATAGGCTGTGCCAAAAGCTCCAATGTTGCAGTTGAGAAAAAAAAAAGCTGTTTGATTTATCCGCCTTTGATTTGTAAAGGAAAATCAATGAAACAATTCGTTCCATTTTATTTCTTTCTCTCTGCCTTTTTCCCATCCATCCGACTGATCAGCCAATGGACTCTGTGTGATTCTTTTCAATTATCCAGCTTACATTTGATTCCCCAGAAGAGTGTTGCCAACCAGAGACGCTCACACAGCTTGTCCTTTTACTTGAACAAGCTAAATAGAATTTTATATTTATGTCGGGTAAGGAACCATGTAGGAGATTGTAGGAAATTGTTCAATATCTTTGTTGGGGCCAATTCCTCTGCCCGTGGTTTTGGGAAGCGTGATAGCAGAGGGGTATGGTAATATAATATGTATAGGTCATATGCCCTCTTTATTGCCCATTCCACTGGCCTGCCTGTTTATGTAAATAAATAAGTGCCACAGTATCTATAAGACTAACATAAAAACATTGCAGGCATATTGGCAAATTTTATATAAAGAGACAGGAAGGCACAACTATTTACTTTAGAGGAATAATTGCGTTCAAGAAATTTGTTCATATAAAATGAATTTTAGATTTTTTCATCCAATCTATTACATGGTGGTTGCAAAAAACAAAACAAAACAAAAGATAAACAAAAAAGCACTTCTATTTCTATATAGTTTGCTTTTACATATAAGATTGAGTCACTTTTTCATGTTTTCTTTGAGCAAAAATGTATTTTCAGAATATTATAATTTTAATGACAGACTTAAATTCTATGCATTTTTATAAATCTGTCAGATTATTTTAACTTTCACTAGATTCATTAGCATTGGATGGTGTTCTTCAGGCAGAACGTGCACAGGACACCACTGATGCATACTTCTCCTCAGACCTTAGCCATTCAGCCCCTCTGAATTATGTTTATGATCAGGTGTGTCAGACAAAAACTATTCTAGACATACAGAATAACCTTTTTAGCTCCAGAGGGATGCATTTCTTAATTCATTACTACATTCATCACACCAGTGACACAAATATCCTCTATTATTCAAGCCCCTTAAGATGATCCATGTGTTATATTGTGTGTATAAAATGTCAGGGAGCTCATCAGCTCTCTGGCCTGATCTGAGATAGGTAATGGTGCTGAAATGTGCCTGGGCTTCTGTGCTGTCAGCAAAAACGGACACATGCACAGAGCGGTCCTTAGTGTTTACTGTCCCAGTAGCAACACTGCAGGCTGAAGGAATCACCCAGGACAAACATTTTTGTCTTTTTATTTATTTAAACTTTATACACACACACACACACACACACACACACACATACGCACACACACACACACACACACACACACAAACACACATGCACACAGCCTTTCTGTATATTATTCCTGTTTAAATAGTCATTTTAGGTTTGGGACTGTCATATGAAGACTTATTTGATGTTACTTTTTCACTAATATTGAATGCAATATCAAATTCAGCATCATAGCACGATGCTCTTAAACTAGAACTGATAAACATTGAATGTTCTTTCTTTATGCATCATTGTGACAATAGTGCAATTGAAAAACAAAGGGCATCACTAAAGATTGTGGTGCTACTCAAAAATAATAATAACAATAATAATAATAATAATAAATATGTAGATTGTGTGATGACTAATTTTCCACTAAAAGAATGACGCCAAAATGTTGCATTGCTCTTATACAACAGCACTTAGACACTGCTATTTATTATTAATGTTTTTTAAAGAATGAGACATAATTACATGTTGTTTAATGCCACTTACATAATAGCAACTATTTATAGCCGCATCCTAACCACAGCTTGATATGTTACAGAGAAATCAGAAACAGTGTCTGTCCTGATGGCTTTCCCGTTGGAAAACTTAACGTACTGTACCTTTTTTCAATTCAGTCATTATAAGCCTTACATTATGAAGAGTGGCAATCATACAAGTCCATGATGCTATACCAAGATAGATATAACAATAACATACTAGACCAACCACATTCATATTTGAATTAAAGACAGAACTATTGTAGGAGTTGCTTTAAATTAATCAGCAGCTTCTGACCAATCTGATTTGAGACTTCAGCAGCATATAAATAATATAAATCATGCTAAAGGATTAGATAACTATAATAATTGGATTTGGATGGTTGTCATTCCACTCTGAACATTTGCTACGCAGTGTTTCACTTGTCATTGACACCTACTGTAAGCCAGTAAATTACAATCCCAGATGTTTTAAAAGATGATCACAGCATTGTAGCATGTTTGATAATGTGTAATGGAAAGCTTTTCTTGGCAGAGACAGCATAACTAAGAGTAGCAGCAGTAATGGTGACCTCCAGCAGGCCTGCACTCCCAGCAGGGAACAGAAGGCCCAGACACATCAGGCCCACAGTCTGCCTTACTGGGTCACTCAGAGGCTAAGCAGACCTATTAGAGCCCACTCATCGATGCCAAGAACACACACACACACACACACACACACACACACACACACACACACACACACACACACACACACACACACACACACACACTCTCAAAGGAAAAGAAAGTGAACTAAAGGCTGACATACTGTTTACTTTTTTCTTTATATTTCTTATTACCATTTTTTTTTTCATTATTATGACCTAGAAACTGTACCACGTAAAAAAACAGTACTAAAAGTGATTTTATTTTGCATTTTTTTCATTACTGAATATTTCTTTCTACAAATATAAGTTTTTTTTCTGTAGCAATAACAATATCATAATAGTCGAAGAAGACAATAAATCTTCCATTAAGCAAAAATGCTTTGGCAGTTTTTTAATGCAGTGATAATGGATTATAATACACTCTCCGCCACCTCTCTGGCGTATTGTATTTAAATTCTGCAGTGCATGCTGTTTAAAATTCTCACCTCACACGCTGCATGGTCTTCGCACATGTAGAGGGTGTGTGGAATGGGCTGTTTTGTGTCAGCTCTCTCCTTTAGAGTGCAAGCATGCTTAAATGTTTAATAACAGCCGCAAGATCTGTCTTTGATTTTGAGATGTGTGTATATGTGTGTGTGGGTGTGGGTGTATTTGCTGAAGAAGAAAGGGTGGGGGTCAGGGAGCAGGCTTCACCTATGTCTACTGAAGCAGGTAAAAAAATAGTAGCATCTTCTGTTCTGTTTGTGTGTGTGTGTGTGTGTGTGTGTGTGTGTGTGTGTGTGTGTGTGTGTGTGTGTGTGTGTGTGTGTGTGTGTGAGAGAGAGAGAGAGAGAGAGAGAGAGGTTTTGCTTGAGGCCAGGCCACTCTCTGGGTAACAGACATGACACATGTATTCAGACATAAATACAAGTAGTCAGAAAATATGATGAGCTTTGTGAAGCGTCTGCTTGCTGCCATCATTTTGTATCTAAGCGGGCATTGCCCATTCCACCCACCTCACCTTCTTCCTTGTCCTTCAGCTGGTCTATAGATCCTATAGTTATATTATAGGGATAAGAAAGCCTAGAGCTCAACTGTTTTATATCAAGTGCCCATATTTGTGTAGCTCTCAGCATTGTGATGCTGGTGATAGTATTGATCTCCATGATAATGTAAATGTATCACTTTTTGAATCCAGGATAAAATTAAGACACAGAGGCAAGTAGAAAGAAGTGTGTGTCAGACCTCGTAACGATTTTGTGTTGATGGGGGCTTCTAATAAGCCGTTCAAGCGGCAGTGTAAACGCCTCAGATCGGATCGCTCTGTCTGTTTACTGAGCTTGGCGTAATTGAGACGGGTGGACCTGGGCTTAAAGGTGCAATTAATGAATCATGACAAAGTGACAACACAAGGTCACAGCATGTACAGTATGACCAAAAATGTGAAGAAATGTTGAACAAAATCAATAATTTGCTTACTTTTTCTTTTAATGAACAGTGTTTACTGGTGTGTAGAATACAGAAGAAAAAAAATTGAGGGTTTGTTTAATTTGTAGAATGTTGCTTGTTTAAGTTAACATTTTAGTTTTGTGGTCAACTTGTTTGTTGCTATAATAACACTTCATCTGTTTAATATGATCACCGCACACCAGTGCATTTTCTAGCTTTACCCCAAAGAGTGTGTGTTCTGAAGCGTGGCACAATAACACTTTGCATATCAGTGGTTGTTCTCCCTCATAATCAGAATCTGCCTTTTGGGAAAGCAGCCTTCTGATTCATAACCATTAAACACATGAAACATAGAAATTTTAAAATGACATGCGAGAGAATTTGCATAATGCAAAATTGAATCCCCTTGAACGCATGTGTTAATCTGAATAGTAAAAAGCAGTTGTACTGCTGCTGACACTCTGTAATTGGCATCTTGTGGTTTGCCGTCCTGAGGAGAGAGCGGGTTTTTATACGCGCTTATAATAAATAGCATATTTAAGCTTGCAGGAAATCACTGTGAGACATCTATCCTGTACTGTTTCATTTATTCTACTGCCTTTAATTAAAGCCGCAGAAACCGCCTGCAATTTGTTTCTGAACACTGTCTAATGTCTGAGGCTGCTTATTACATATTAAATTGATGCATAATTCAGGCAATTAAGAAAGTAATCATACAAAGTAATGTAATGGAAGTTAATTATTACAGCATAAGCAAACAGTTCATTAATGCTAGTTAATGCTGTGAGTGCGTCCTTAATATGTGGGCCGTGAGTGTGCTCTGCCGCACTGTGGATCAGGCTGTTAGTTCTGCTGCTGCCTGTTCACACATCAGCATGTGGGTATTACTCTCATGAAGTTTTAGGAGGGGTCTGGGGAGTAAACATAGGGAACAAGAAGCAAGTTATGAGTGAGAATCACTGACTGCTGCAGGCAGAGCTGGAGAGAAAAGACGGGATAGTAATTGGAAATAAGGATGGAGGGTAGGAAGGATGTATGCATTATAGAGGAGGGAGAAATGAAAGGACATTTGAAAATGATGCACACTAAAATAAAGGCCAGCCAAGTCAGTGCGCATTGTCATCCCTTCCAAATAATTGGTCATATAAATATCTGGGTATAAAAGACAAGAAAATATAGAAGCTACAGTATTGTATGTACTAGATGGAAAAATGTAAACCTTGGATAAAAGTGTGAATACATTAACGGCAATTCACAGATGACATATTTAAAAGATGCTTTAGATAGTGTAAATAGCTCTTGCAGTGCAGCTTCCCTCTCACGCACATACAACACTTTTATGTCTCCAAGATTATTGGGATATAACCTTATAAATACCCTAAATAGTCTCACTACAAAAGCCCTCAGAGGAGATCATGCAGTTACGCAAAAGCACCTAAGAAAGGCTTGGTACTCTGTAACTTTTATATATGTGTACTTCTGACTTTGATGGTACAGCTAGCTGGATTTGTGCAGAGAGACAGAGAGCTGGTGTTCAAACAGACTCTTCTACAGGAAAATATCTCTCTCTCTTTCTCTCTGCCCCTCCTTCCTCCTTTTAAGCTTCCTCATAAAACAGGGCTCTCCAATCTGATCTTGTTTCTCTGAGTAAACATGCATGTCACAGTTGACCTTTGCAGGGGTCAGGAGCTTTTTATATTGGCTGACATGTTTCAGAGTTAATAGAAGCATTTAGCTGCGCTCCCCTGGGCCGAGCGATTTATTAAGCTGCAATGAGTTGCATCTGTCTGAACAGAATCAAGGGGACCTATCAACCAGGGTCAGACACGCACCAGTACGCTCCATCGACACACACTTATCGCACTGCACACACAATGTGTGTGTAACTAACACAGCTATACACAAATAGCCTCCTAGAATTAGTTTTTCGGACTAATGACAGTTTGTTCTTTTTAATCAGAAAATGATGTGATGCCTTTGGCAGCACTCCTGCTGTGCATGCAGAGCCACCGACTGACAGTGGGGTGTTGTTTCTCAGCTGTTGTCTTTGCTGTATTGATCATGTTTGTTCATCCATTGTGCTCTTTCCCATAATGCCGGTCACCGTGTGAATCAGCCTCTAAGCTGCCGTCTGTAATCACGGATAATTGTCAATTATCACACAGAGCCATCAGATCAATTACTGCTCAATCAATACAAACCACAATGAAGTGAAGTGAGCTGTTCTGTATCGGGCCAGAGTAGGCAGAGGTAGCACAGATTGCCGTTTTATTGGTGAAAATTTTCTTTAAAGAGAACATCATACAAAGACGGCTTTTTGTTTTGGCATTTCATGCGTGTACACACACACACACACACACACAACAGATGGGCTTTTGGTGTTGTGTCCTCAATATTAGCTAATGGTGACAAAACTACTGTTATGTGCTCAGTGGCTGTGTGTTACTGCCAGATCTTTATGAATTAGCTGGAAAGACCCAGTGTGGCAAAACATGGCATGTTTGTGCACATATTCGGAATGGCTACAGTGATGAAAGTTAATGTTTCGGCACCTAAACACCCTTATTTTACTCGTCAGGCTTGGAAGTTTTGGTCCTGCTCATAGTAAATCAGATCGCACCCCCACCTGCCCGTCTCTGTGCGTGTGGATGGAAATAAATGCCCCCCTGTAATGGTGGCTCACTAGGCAGGCTTCTGATGTATTATCTCCCCTCTGCGTATTTATTTACACTCAACTTCTCAGCAAATTGTGTTGTCATCTTAATGGGGAAAGATTAATCTGATGTCACATAGGTTTAGGTGACTGAAAGAGATGGACTTTTCTCCCATGCTTTTGTTTACACACCAGTAAATCTGGTTAACTCTTTAAATCCCAGGATTCTCTGTAGTCATGTTAAAACTGACAAAACCCACAGACAAAGCCTGTATTTTGGAATGGCTGGATATCAAACATATATGTTTGCAATGGTTCTTAGTTCAGAAAAAAAAAAAAGAAAAACATCTATGTCATTATGTGTATGCATTTAACTAAATTCTACTGGTTTACCTAGTTCTTCTAGGGAGTTTTGTGGAAGAAATTGGATTATTTCAAAATAAGTTATGAATGAGAATTTATAAATAAATAGCCTAAAAAATTTGCGCCTATTTTTATTCCTTCCAGTCTGCAAAAAATGTTGCAACAGTAATTACCTTCCGTGATGATAATGAAAAGTGTCATTTAGCTTGTGTCCAGTGCGGTCATATTTCATCTTTACCCCCAAACACAACAGACACACACACAGGAGTCCAGGAGAGAACAGAGTGTGCACTTTGTGCACAGCTATTTATATCAATAAGTCCCGTGCTGAGAGGCACAAAATGAGCGTTTAAGCTGCAGGCTCTGCAGGCCAGCCTGGCGGGTGGGCACCAGGACCGACACATAGGGGCAAATGAGTGAGCTGCCCTGATGGTGTGGTGGGATGTGTTGTTTGGTACTTTCACAGGGAAAAGACAATGGGTTGGGGCGTAATGACAGGCAGGAGGTCTGCAAGCGGACAGACAGAGGTGTATGTCAGAAGGGTATAGTAGGGATTGGTAGTGGGAGTGGATGAGGGGATGTCTATCATTTTACAGGTGCTGGCAGTGTATAGGCAGAATGAAAGGGGACACAGACAGCAGGAGAGGAAGCTAAGGACAAACCAGGGAGTTGAGAATATTGTTAGTGCAGAGCAAGAGAATGAAACAGGATTGAGCAAGGAGAAGACCAAAGGTGGTAAAGACAGACAGGGGGAAAGGATGAGAGTGAGAGTGGGAGGACAAGGGGGTGAGCTGAAACGAGTGAAAGCGTAATAGTGTGTGTGTGTGTGTGGGGGGGGGGGGGGGGGGGTTCCCTCTGCTGGGACCTT
>JAQMYJ010000036.1:18921637-18933027 GCA_030014305.1 Clarias laeviceps | reverse complement strand
ATATATATATATATATATATATATATTGTTTGCATCTAACTGAATTGTTATATATATATAAAAATTAAGCAGAAGAATTGAGAATTATGTATTTAATGTTAAAAATCTTACACAGAGGTTATGTTTGATAAAGTATGTTCCTTAACTTTACCTTACTTGTTGGACTCAAATACTGCCCCAATTATTAAGTCATCCGCTGGAGGAAAAGCACTGTACACATGTGCATTGGTTACCTTTTAAATACGTTTTATAATATACAACAGAATTTTCACTTTCTTTTGGAGTTGAATTTTGAATACTATTTTATAAAAGACAATTGATAATCAACAGATGAAAATGGATTGTGCACAATTTTACAGTCTGTTTAAATGAGAGCAATTAAAAAACAATAAGGTTTGATACATTCATATAAAAATGTATGTGGTGATTTTGTTTTCCTTAATGATTTACTCTATTATCTTGGCTTACTATGTGTATGTGCCTGCAAATTCACAGCAGTGCAAAATCTGTTTCACTATGCAGTGGAAAAAAGTATTATATTTAGCCAATCAAATGGCTTTACAAATCCTATGGATCACCAAAACAACATCCATGTAACCATAAATTATTAGAAAATGTGAAGGTGGATAACTACAGCTGCCAAGCTAATACATTTATCAGCTGCCAGCTTCAGTAAGAACTCACTCATGGGTGACAATAATCTATTATACATTTGTGTTGTAAGTCTAGTTTATTGATAATAGAATTTATGCATTACTTTTATATTAGTTAATAATTGTAGCAACATGTGTACTCAGTAATCCTTTGATGTGACATGAAAGCTGTTTTTTGTATTTTTTTTTTTAATTAGTCATTATGAACATTTAGGCAATAAGCCTGTTCCACCCAACTATTGCTTATGGCGCCAATAAAACAGTGCTCTGGTTTTACGAATGTCTGCTCTGAAGGGTTTGGTGCCTCCTGTTTTATTCTGTAAACAAAGCTGAGGACATGAAAGAGCATGTCAGTGATGTAAAAGGGCTTATTATTGATCAAACTCTGAGTGCAGATTAGGATCTACTGTATGTCCATGTTTATGGTCTTGTCAAAGATGTACTACACCCCCTTTGGGTAAAGTAGTAAATATAATCTCTCTCCCTTATTGTCTAATTTAGGTCTTTGAAGTTCACTAATGTACCTTTTAATAATTTACTTTAATGGGTATCTGTTGTAGCAACCAGACTAAATGAAACTCATTTCATTTTTGGGAAACGTGTAAAGGTGCCAGTGAATGCATAATGTAGTTTTTGTCATAAAGGTAAGCATTAGCAGGCTACCGTGCATAAAGGCAGACCTAATCCATTCAAATATTTTAGAAAAAAAAAACAGGACAAAGGGAATCAGAAATAAGTGTTTGATGAATGATGTGGTTGAAGTTTTATGAAAGATACACATAGATATAGTAGTCGAATGATCTAGAGTTTAGCGTTCAAGCTTTACTGTCTGAATTCTTCATTCTTTCTTTGTATTTATGGGTTTTCTTTAAAAACTCCCAAAAGCATGATAGGTGAATTAGGTATTTTAAATAATTGAATGTGCTCTATGCCTGCGTGTGTGTGTGTGTGTGTGTGTGTGTGTGTGTGTGTCCTGCAATGAAATGGTGTCTCAAACAGTGTGTTTCTATTTTGTGTTTACTGTTCTAATTAATAAGGGAATAAACCAATTTAAAAAAGTAGTAACAAAAACTTGTTAGAAACAGCTTTCATGGGGGAAAAAAGGATAAGTCTTAAAACGATTTAGTATATCTTAACAATAGGTCACTGCATTGACATAAGTGTCAGTGTTTAGAATAAAGTTCACATGCCGTCTATCCATGATATATTGAGGAATAATATGTCAGACAGACAGAGCAATGCTTCAGCTAAAGGGATTTGTCCGTGTGAGTGTGAGGTGCAGGGGAGTCTGCCCTTCCATTTGCATTTCTGAATTGCTTAGCTGGTCAAGCATGCGCTGTGCGATAGGATGGGCTGCCTTTGAAGAGTGTCATAGCAGCATAAACCCTCTGTACAGGGGGCCTCACTGTTGGACTTTACCCAACAAATATGGATTATGTAAACGTGGACTGAGATTTGAAGAGGATATGCTAATGTGTCCCTGCTGGGATATGTCTGAGTGTGTGCATTTCTGTTTGTTGTGCGAGGGTGAGTGTGTGTGGAGAGGACACAAGGCTGTGTATGGGAGCACAGCTACTGTTTGGCAGGTCTATCATTCCATCATTAAAGGCCACATTATTACATACAACCCAACTTGCATGACAATCACAGGAGGAAAGGCGGGTCCTCTGAGAGAAGCCTGCTGTGTCCTTCACACCCTTTTTCCTTCTCTTTCACTTCTTTTTATCATTTGCTGCATCCTGAAGAAATAATAACCATATCTGATCTTCCCTTCTCTTCTGCAGTAATCTGTTCAGTTGTATGGCCCAATTTTTTTTTTATCATAATGCAAGGGCAGAAAAGAACATTAAATGTTCTTTCCATGCATTTGTCATATGGTAGATATGTGTTCAAAGTTAAAGAATCAATTTTAGGACCATTAGTGAAGTCATGTAAAAAATAAATTTAAATAAATAAATAAATGTAAATATAACTTCAAATGAAATGTCTGAAAGCATAGGTATCTAGCTAGCCCACTTTGCATAGCCAAATGGAATCAAGTGTTTTTGAAAATACCACCGTACCAGGAGATCTTGAATGTCACACCCTGTTGTGCAGGTGTGTTCATATCTAGCCATTAAAATAGCAACTGGGCAAGCACAAAAATAAAATGACTTACAGCTAATCAAATTAACAATACACCAGTGTTATACCACAGAAATAGACACCTTAGTGTAGCCCTAGTCAGTGGTTTCTATGTTAATATGGAAGTCACTTTTCTATTTTATTTTTGAAAACCCGTTTCTATGAGGTCAGGAAAATGGGCCAGTCTTCTGCAGTTGCCTCAAAACCAATAGATGTGTCACCCTACATAAGCTGTCCCTTCTGTATTATTATTGAACTAAGGCATTAGGCTTTGTGCTGGTGAAGCAGTAATATAATGGTGGCTTATGCAGGAGTATACAACTGGGAAATCTCAGTGTTTCTCTGATATAAGGAGTCATAACAGTAGCATTAAGGAGAACATCTAAATGTCTTTAAATATGTTCATGCTCTGCTGGCTCTGGTCAGAGCAGCACCGAATTAACCTTATGTCGTTCTGACTTAGTTTTTTGTAAAAGAGCTGACAATTCCCTCTGAGGAACACCTTCAGCAAAAAAAAAAAAATAATTATCTTAAGAATGTCACCAATGATGCACTTTGGGACAAAATAAAAGCTGTAAAAGTGCAAGTTTGAAATTGTTTGCTATTTGCTCTTTAAATTCAAATCCAAAGCCTATGACATCTATTCAAACTAGTACTCTTATTTAAATTAGTCACAGCTGGAATTCCTAATTCTTTTACAGCTTCCATCTTATCATACCCAATGAAGAATTATCATCACTAAAATGACAGAATTAAAGAAGGCAGAAAGGGATTTGCTACTCGCTCCCAAAGGGAGACCTGGAGAGACTAGGGAAGCCTAAGGGTAGCAGGCTCTGGTGGCTATTTGAATTTGACAGGAGTACTGTTAGCCTTCACAGACTTCCATCCCAGATTAAGCTAGCCTCCAGCATATGTGGGTCCCTTTCTTGCGAAAAGACTCACAAAACAAGGAAGAGGAAGACGTCTCTGCCCCCAGGCAGTAGGCTAGTTTGGAGAGCCTCAGATAAAGCACATTAAAAAGCCAGTGATAAATTTGGCATGACAATTCCAAACAGCATTGCTTTTGTCTGTAATTAATTCCAGTGGTGCCTGAGGCCCCTGCTGCCCCACCACCAGTGTGGGCCAACAAGTATATAGAGTTAACAGCATGCCTCCAGCCAAACCAGCACTTCACTTCTGATGGCATCACGATAGCATAATGGCTATATAACAAAACCAATACATGATTATATAGAATCCAATAGATCTGGAAGTAAACTTACACTTACACAGTACTATATAAAAACTCCTGGGAACATGCAAAAAATTAAAATAAAATAAAATAAATAAAGTAAACTTTTCTAATAAATGAAACTTTTACAGTATATAGAGCACTAAAGCTTTGTCACAGTTGCTTCTTTCTATTTTTATGAAAAGTCAAGAAGCCTTGTGTTAAGGGTTTATGTACGTATGTATGTATGTATGTATGTATGTATGTATGTATGTATGTATGTATGTATGTATGTATGTATGTATGTATGTATGTGTGTATGTATGTATGAATTTGTTTGTTTGTTTGCATCTAACTAAATTGTTTGTATTTAACTGATCTGTTATGTAATATGTGGCTTTCTATTCAGGCTTGCAAATATTCTTCTCTAGTGCTATTTTTTTTTTTTATGTTCTGAAATATTTAATGGTTTTGTACTTAATAATGAAAACAGGGTAAACATCTATACCAAAATTAGTACTAAAGATAACAGGTGCCTAAGGCTCTTCCACAGTACCGCACAAGTACAACAGAATTATAGACTTTGCATTATCAACAAGGCATATGGGCTGAGACTAACTGCAATTCCAAAATTGACACATATACATTAAATACATGTATAATTACTTTATAAAATAAAAGCACGCACAATAGACTATTGCCATTTATAACCCACTGGATAACAAATATTAGGGGTTTTTTTAGAGTTAGATAATATTATGTCTACTGTAAACGTAAAAATCATGTGCAGGCAGCAGTGCACACCTACAAAGCATATGTAATTGTCTTTAAAAGAACGTGTGATAATCATTCCTCGCATTATGTTAAAAACAGCTTAGCAAAACCCAAGACTCCACTAGAAAACACATAGGAAACACCTCTATGTTTTCAAACCAAGTTATTTATTTCAGCACCCTTAGCACACAATTTATACTGTCAAAGCTTGCAAACCAAAAAGAATTATTTCACTGGTATTCCGTTAGTGCTACATCTTAATGATGAGCAATTACTGCCCAGTCTAGACCTCATACAGCCTTACTAATGTGGAAACTGCAAAAAGATTGCTGGTGCATGGTGTCTGTGCGGGACTGGGATTTTATGATCGCCAGAAAGATTTAATACAGATTATGATGGCAGAGAAAAACAGCCATTTCCTTCTTCATTTTGTAATAGCTTAAGGATTCCTCAGAGGCAGAGACAGATAGATAGACAGACAGACATAGTCAGCAAGAAACAGGGAGGCAGTAAAATCCGGATTATAGTTCTAAGTAGTTTAATTACCATTAATGCACCTCATTAAATGAAATATAGCTGAGTGCAGACATTAAGAGTATCCCCCTGCACAGCGATTACTCTTGATTTCACCACAGAGGCCCACAGAGAGAGAGAGAGAGAGAGAGAGAGAGAGAGAGAGAGAGAGCTGTAGTGGTGTCCAGCAGGGGGATGCTATACACTCCACTGGTTAGTGTGTCATTACACCGTCACCTCATCAAATCACATGATTACACCCACAGAGCTGGCTGCAGTCCCCTGATGATGACATGCGCAAACAGCAGCCCACTAATGATGACACACATGGGTGGTGTGTTGAAGAGATTTGAGATAACCTCAGTCCAGAGGCCACTGGAGTAACAACTCTCAGCCATGGCCAGGATTGTCTCAGACTGTATTTTAACTTTTTATTTAATGCTCCATTAACACATGGTAAGCTGTTACCCAGTGATTGAGTTCTAAAATACAGCAGCTCTTGTCATTTTAGATTTTATGCAGTACTTCCAGTGCAACACCATGGCAAGCTTGAATGTGAAGCAGGTGTAATATGGTTGTTGGGTTTAAAATATATATCAAAGCAATTATACTGTAGGTAGGGTGCTTAAAAGCTGTAACAGCTCTGTGTGGGAGGCTGGAGGACAGTTTATTGAGGGAGTCTTTTATAATGCAAAGGCTTATAATTATCTACCAACCTCCAACTCTCTGCTTTGCTCTGACATATCGTTTTCCTAAATGTCAGGAGGAGCGGTCTGGCGCCGTCGACCCCAGAGCCGCACTCCTCAAAGCCCTGCTGCTGGTGCTGATTTAGCCCCAATCACTGTGCTCCTCTCCTCTCCTCCCCTCTCCTCCCTTCTCAACAGGGAATAGCCATTCAGGCACCAGCAATCGTTGACCTGGCTATTGTTGTTTGTGATACTTACTGGTAAACTTTTGCAATCAATACAACATCAGGCGGGGGAGCCCGGGGGAACAGGGCGCTGAAGCAGCGCACTTAATCTTGCAGCCGGCCGCTGCTCCCTGCTCTCCTGCTAAACTGGGTAGTTGGCCTAGTTGATGCGGCATTATTGCAGCAGAGGTCAGATGAGAGCTGTCAGCTTGGGCCACTGATGAATGGCTGTTTTTGATAAAGTGCCTCTCCCATCTAACAAGAGACATTTAATAATGATGGACCATAACAGCACACAAAAAAAATCCTTGTAGCCTGCAGAAGGAGGAGAAAATGTTATTCTTTCTCTTGCTTGCCTCTACCTGTCTATGCTTGTTCGTCACCCTGATTCCTCCTTCCCACCCTGCATTAGGGTGGGAAGGAGGAATGATTAGTCTGCATTATAATTAGAAATCATGTGTTCAAGTTTTAAGATCAAGTTTTATTAAATCAATTCAGGTTTAATTCAAACACGTAAAACTATAAATATAAAAAATAAAATAATTTAGCTTCATACAGAAATTTTACTAAAACAGAAGAAAAAAAGAACTATGTAACTATATACATTCACGTTATTTCCAAATCATCCGTGAAAATGTCATGCTTTTATACCACACATCATTGGCTAACTTATGTATATAACTTCTTACAGGACTAAATCTCAATTCTCATGTTATGTGTTTATTCATTTTCTATAAGAGCACAGCTATAGCAATAGTGATAAACATGAATATAAATGGTTAAACAGCAGAAACATAGAACGCTGTTGTTATGAGAAAATAATCAACTTCATGCTTGATGCAGTAACTCATCTTTGTGGTCTACATCACACAATCCATGAATAGTCCATCATCTTGTAATGTAATCCTTACATACAATATTTTAATGGTCTAGATATAAAATATAATGTTACCTGTTAAAAAAAGGGTTTGAGATGAAGAAGTTCTAGACATGAGATGCGCAAATAAAAAGTTTTAGTTTGTTAGAAACAGTGGTTATGTATCATTATTCAGCACACAAACCACCAAAAGATCAAACTTTCCATTCCTATGAAAAAACAACCAGATTATGTCATCATAATGAGCTTCAAAACAAGCTTAGTCCTCTCAGACTCATTCTGATCAGGCTGGCTGCAGGATAATTGAATGTCTTTTATAATCTTTCAATAGACTGGGAAAAGCAGGCTGTGGGCAACATTTTGCTATATATCACCCTGATAAGCAATCAAATCAGCATGTGCTTAGCTTAAACAGCGCTGAATAAAAAGCACTCTGGAGAATCTGGAATCTAGTTATGAGAGAGTTACAGTGAAATTAAATGCCATTCTTCCTGGAAATAAAGGGGAGGCATCGTTGACAGGTTTGACGGGTGCGATGCCTGCAGTGACAGGAATAACAAATTAATTGGGACCATAACACATTTTCTCCAAAGGTGAGGTAAACACAACACACTGGATATTCTTCAACATCAGTAAGAATATCAATGGCATCTAAAAATAAACCCTGAGACATTGAACAGTTTTAATGGATTTTGACATGTCTGCATTATACTGTCACTCCAGTATAAATGAATCATAACTTTGCTGTGCACCACAGAATTACTGGCATTTTGAGAAAATATACTATGAATATATTGGGCAGGCTATGAATTAGCATGAAAGATCAAAATAAATGCGTAAAGACTTTGAAGAAGATGCTTGCCACGTTGGGGAGGAGGAAAGAAGAAATAAACTTGAGAATGATTCCATTGTCCAATTATCAGACTGGGGCTTATCAGACATGCAGAAGCTTGGAAAATGAAGAGCTCCTAAATGAGACTGAATTTATTAGTTGTGAATTTTGCTCATGCACATTGTGTTGCAATATGTGGTAGTTTGAAGCCATAGCTACACGTATGGCAAAAACGTTTTTGTACACAGAAACTAAGGAACCTAGATCCTTCTCACAATGATTGTGCCATTGTGCATTTCTTTCTGTTGTCTCTTTTGTAACGAAATACATGGGTATTTCAGACCCATATAAGTGCCTTCTCTAAACACAAATTTGTCTAATTGTCTAAAATGTCTTGCCAAAGTATGTGTGAAAGAACTTGAGTGGCCTGCACAGAGGCCTGACCTCAACCCTGCTGAACACCTTGCAAAAGTTGAAACACTGATTGTGTCCAAGCCCCCTCTCCCAACTTCAGTGCCCAACCTTACTAATGCTCTTGTGGCTGAATGAACAAAAATTCCCACAGCCACATGTTAGAAGAGTGTGACTTCCTGAAAGAGTTTAAGCTATTATAGCAATAGTCAGATTACTTTGAATTGTTGGCAACATATTGAAAGTACACATAAAATGAGGACAAACTTTAGGACAGCCACACTGTTGCTGACACACCTAATATTTCATCATGCATGTTTCAATCATACTGCTGCTGTCATATCCACACACCACATTTTTACACTTAATTTTAAACTTTTATACTTTATACGTCTATTTTTAACTTTTTTATACCTCACAGTTTACACTTTGATTTTGTACATTCTGCTCCTGTGAAATTTATAACATTTTAATTCTATTTTATTTCGTAACATTTGTAAATTTCCAGCCTAGACACACCTTTGACAAGATTTACGCCGGATGCCCTGCCTGATGCAACCCTCCCATCATATGGTTGTGTACATGAAAATTACACTGGAATTTGAATTTTAAAATTTATATTTAAATATAAATTTATTGCATAAAAATCCCTTTTACAAAAGAAGAATGTATTGATAATTCTGTATAACTGATACACATGTGCATTTCCCCTATGCATGGAGACTTTTGGGACACTCTGTGGATTCACTTGATTTTTGCAGAAATACGTACAAAATGTATATTTTAATTTCAAGAGTGAATGTCAAATTACACTTCACACTTTACACTTGCACCCTTATTAGTTTGATATATCGTTCACTTGCGCCCACACATAAACCCACACACACACACACACACTTCAATCTGAAATACAGTGCTAATACACATGCATGGTGTAATTCTGTGAAATCTGATTTGTGTTCTATTTCATCATGCAGTCCTCTCAATAAAGAGGAAAACATCATGCATTAAATATTTATATTTTAAATTTTATTCAGCGGTCTTTTCCAGTTTGAAACAGATTAATGGCATTAGGATTAAAACTAAAAATAAGCATGGGAATATGTGCTACAGATTCAGTTAAACATGTCATATATAATGTCATAATGACTGAGAAATGTTTGTATTCAGTACTCAGAAACAACCATGTGAAAACAGAGAGGTACTTATATTACACTTACAAGTCTTAACTCTAAATCTTAATTGATAATAGTTTTATTTATAATATATTTTTTATCAAATATACAATATATTACAGTAAAAATATTAAACTAATGTGAAATTAGATTGTCTATGCTTCTCTAAATCACAACATTACAAAAACACTATGCATGCTAGTAGTAATGATTAATTGTGTGTAATTGGTCTGGCTTGGTAAATTCACCATTAGGGAAATGGTTAACATCTGTTTGTCATTAATTACAATAAGATCAATGCAACCTTTGGTTATTACAGTAATAACTACATCATTAAACAGATTCATGAAGGTTGGAGCTATGGGCAGGACAGCAGTAGAGCAGCATTAGCAGTGCATCCAATTATGGCAGTAAAGAAGAATACTAGTAGATGCAATATAACTAATGGTAATGTATTGGTTTAGGATAAAATGGTAGTATTAGCAGTAGGGGAGTAGTGGAAAAAGATGAAATCATTAAGGTGTCATAGCTGTTGTTGATGTAAAAACTGAGTCCTTATTGTTCTATTATTAAATTGCTATTACCTCATACTAATGATTTGGAGGAGAATTTCTCTCTCTCTCTCTCTCTCTCTCTCTCTCTCACACACACACACACACACACACACAGACACACACACACTAATGAAAACACTGCTCTTTCAAGGGATTCTTTTCAAAAGTAAAGTGCAGGTTCGTTTGTTAAATTTTTTTCTTTACATTTTGTATTAATTATTTTTATATTAATATTTTTGGGTTGTGGAACGATTCATCTGAGTTTCCATTATTACTTATGCAGAAATTTGCTATGCAACATATGGCATTGTTAGGGCTGATCATTTAGTCCCAAATATTTTTCCTTGAGGTGGTGGATGCGTTAATTTAAATTAAATTTAATTTATGGTTAATTTATATTGTGCCCAGGAACAAGTGGTCTCCCCTCCCCACTTCCCCATTGCCCATCAGCATTCATATTACTTTTGTTATTAATTCTTGGTACACTTGTGTATTTACAGTCTCCAATACAGCCGGTGGCAGTTCGAGTTCGTCCTTTCACCAATTCATCCATCCAAATAACACCCCAAACTCAGAACATGTTCCTTCCTCTTGCTAGTAAAAGGTATGCAGTCTGTCTTTCTGTCTCAATCTTCTTCACAATAGCATAGCATTATTAGTATAATTTTAATTATGGTTTATTTTCATCATTATTTTAGGAATGAAAAAGACTTGTGCCTGGATCAAGTGAACCCAGTGAAAAAGAAAGCTAGAACAGAAGGTTTGATAACAATATTCCAATTTTATCCACACGTTTACATGCTATGTTTAGCCATCTTATAATATAATGCAAAATCATATAATTATGGTTCTACCAAAATATTTCCTGCAGGGATCGAGTACACAACATGCAAATGGTTTGTGTGTGGCCATTACAAAAATTACCAAGCTGCTCATGCTCAAGTGTAGAGCACACTCACTAGGAGGGGAACCTTATCTGCCCTCTGCTGTATACATAAGCTCACATGTTCATGACTAGTGCTGCTCTGACTGACAAGGAGAGACAATAACTCTTTATACCCACCCAGAAAGTATGGCTAATTTTGCTTGTTTCTCTCCTTACCATAATTATTGTAAAGCAGGAGCGATTATTTTGTTTATTTGTTTTTGTTTTTGTTAAATAACCTAGGAGCTCGCAGCCTTCTAAAAGCATTGCTTATCATTGAGGGCTGATACATTTCACCTTTAAGAGTTGCAAATGGCAGAGATTTCAACTTGTACCTAAAATTTTTCTAAAAAAAAGTCTGTCATAGAGTAGCCAATGCATTGCCAATAATCCGTGATTTTTGGAAGACTGAATGTAACGAGAGAATTCAGA
>JAQMYJ010000036.1:18895395-18913818 GCA_030014305.1 Clarias laeviceps | reverse complement strand
ATATGTGTTATTTTATAGTTTTGAAATCCCCAGTATTGTTGTAGAATGTAGAAAATAAATCACTAAACAAAAACAAACAAATTTGCAAGTGACCCCAAACTTTTGAACGGTAGTGTATATCTCAGCATTGTTTTAGCAGATGAATATGCAACTCTGATTGGACTTAATGAGAATAAGAATAAGAATCAGTGACTCCGTAATATAGAGGACGGAGACATTAATAATGACAGCTTCACAAGCTAATCTCATTTTAGGTTACATCACTTTTGACTTGCTAAAGACTATTTCATGAGTCAGCAGCGTTCAGTTATCTAGTGCAGCAGCTAATTTTGAGAGGTTTAAGATACTTCCATCTATCTCACCAAATTCAAAAACACTTCTCAAAACACAACCACATATTCCAAAACACCTGAACATTTCACAAAATACAAAAACTGCAAAAGTCACAAAACTAACCCATCTGGTTTAAGCACCACAAGGAAGTAAGCTCACATTTATTGAGTCATGCAAATAAATGCAGATGCAGTCCACTATGGGTTCATCTTCAAAGATGGAAACCAACTTTCAAACTGTACAGTAAGCCAACTTTCCAGTCATGATGTTGCCTTGGAAGCTGTCCTGTGGCATGTTTCAGTAAATGTATCTTAAGTCATCTACATAGGGTTGAGAGGCAACAGCGTCAAGGAGGACAGCTCCCCAATATACTCTGAGGCACAAGAAAGTGCAAAACATGGCTTTAGCCAATAATGCAATACACCTCAAAGCAATTCAGACACACACCCTGAATAAAAACATCATCTTCATTAATTTCCATCAACTGTTTTTATCAGCACTCTGATAAATTCTCAAAAAGAATCAAATACAGATGAAACAACTCTATTGAGTTCCTTTTCAAATAAATTCAGATAGAGTAAAAGATTTGCGCCATGTACTTTTTATGCGGAGATAAGTAAAATCAATAACAGTGTCAATGCATGTAAATTTATGTTATGTGTCCAGTGTATTTGTACAATATAGTACTACACAATACAATCATTTGTTTCAGAGAGTCATGCAAATAAATGCAGATGCAGTCCACTATGAGTTCATCTTCAAAGATGGTTTCAACTTCTCAAATGTAAGAAGGTGGAGGAGGAACATAATTGGCCACAGAACCATTTTGAAACTCCTAGGACAAACAGAGGTTAACATCACTTTTTTAACATCACAATGTATCCAACTATGACTCAGAATGGGATCTTCCACTGGCAACTTTGGATCCTTACATAATATCCTTACTGTACATAATATTACATAACTATAACAGCAGAGCCATCTTTTTTTGCATGATGAAAAGTTTATGATCACCAACCCTATGTTAGGATTGCCCTCATTCAGGTCATTGAGGATGCTTGACCAACACAAAGTGATGGGGTTTTTTTATGGTGTTTTTCTTTTTTTTTTTTTTACTGTAATTCATGCATTTTCCAGTTTTCCCCTTACAAATGTTTTTGCTGTTTTTGTGGGTAGAATATTTTCTGTTCTACTTTAATTTTCAGTGTAAAACCAAATTCTATAAATGCATGGATGTACTGACCAATGTGGAGGGGAGTAATATTCAGTGTACTGGTCTTGTGTGTTGTGTTTGGTCAATTTTATTAATGGGTAAAAGTGTTTTGAATTGAGAACATCGATGTGTAACTGATTTAAACACAGCCAGATCAAATGAATCATGTATGCTATATGGTGACATAACTGGGTGTTTATAAATTATTTTATAATTGTGTCATTTCACAAAAGATCTCAGGTGTTCTGCAACTTGTATGTGTTGTTGTCGGAATTTTGGCTGCTCCCAGCAAGGGGTCGCCAAAGTGGAACATGCGGTCCGCACATACAAGCTTGGCGCAGGTTTTATGCAGGATGCCCTTCCTGGCACAACCCTCCCATTTTATCCGGGCTTGGGAACAACACTGCATCCAGTGGCTGGGGTTTGGGCACTGGGTGGGAATCAAACCCATGTGAATTTGTGCTTAAACGTTTCATAAAAAATAACTGTAATATTGTTAAACACCTTATTTAAATGGCTCTACCCACCTGCTGTCCCCTGCAGTGAAGCAATAGTAAAACTGGTTTAATATGATTCTACTTTCAGTGTTAAGTTCCTTGCTGCTTCATCCTAAAGTTGTAGTTTATTTTTTATTTTAGTAGGATGAACTTGGAAAAGTTGCAAAGGTTTAGACAAAAAAAAAAAACGTGGGTAATTTTCGTGTGGCATCTTCTAATTTGTCTGTGGCATTTTCTAATCAGAGACATGGTCTGGGTTTATCGGTTTATCAAGTGTAGTGACGGGTGGCACGTTGGCTTAGTTGTTAGCACTGTTGCACTTCCACGGGTCAGATTAGATTCTGGCAAGGTTCGATTCACACCTCTGTGTGCATGGAGATGGCATGTTCTCCCCCCTGCTTGGTGGGTTTCCTTCAGGTATACAGGATAAAGCGGTATAGACAATGAGTGAGACAAATGCAGGGAGAAGAAAACAATGGCAGTAACTTGTCTACTTATGGAATGTCTTCAGTGATTGGTATCAAAGTTGATATGAGTGATGGTGGAATACAATCAGACTTCCTGCTGTCATAATCACACCGCTATTAACTCAGGCACTGGAAGGATGAATAGATTACTATTATATATCTGGCATATAACATCTGTTTTGCTATGCTATTTAATGCCGCTAGGCATACATAAGTTTGAGTTTTTATTATCACCATTATAAAGTCTTTGATGCAGCGTTTAAAGTTTGGGTTTATAATTTGCCGTGGCAGGTCATATTTGTAAGGCATTCATTAGGATACAAATCCAACACACACACAGCAAACGAGAGCCTGTGGCATGTCTTAATATTGAGAAAACCCTCGAAATCTAGCCAGAGCTGTAATGACACTCGAAAGCCTACATAATGGAAAAAGTTTACATAAATTAGCTCTCAGTTCTGCTATGTCTGTAGACAGAGAGCTTGAGTTGCCTGTGTGTGTGCGCACACCAAAAACTGTAAACCTTTTCATCCCACCATTTTGCTGCTTTAAGGCAGATAAGTCACATATGAATCTCATCTCCTTTCTTTCCCTCTCCTTCCAGCTTTCTCTCTCATCTCTTCACCCCAGGTGAACTCAGTCAAGGTGGCTTATCCCATGTGTCTAGCGAAAGACTCAGCATTTCTCCATCTTCCTTATGAGCACCGTAGGCAGCAGATAGAAGGATGGCAAAGTGATTGGCGGGGAGTTAAGTATACTGTACATTCCTTCTGTCTGGGACGCTACTTAGACCGAAGGAATCCATTCACTAGCACATCAACTGATGATAACCTGTTTCACTGCATGCTGTGAAATATATGGTTAATGGTTAATATATGGAAAGCTAACAAAGGATATACATACAGTATGTGGGACTTTTTCCTTTATTCTTTTATTCTGAACAAACCAGTGTACATGCAGTGTAGGTATTTTATATTTCATTATAATATATAATTTATGCAGATAAATTTATACTTTGTAGTACATGTGAGTATGGTGATATCAGTTTATTAGTTGATCAGAGTCATTAAAAGCCTACGGGGAGTGCTTTGTTTTGAGTGTATATCTTCTCAGGTCCTCTGCATGCAGACCCATAGAGCAGTAATGAGACAGATAATTGGGGATATTTTTTATTCAGTGGCTAGTTAATTGGTTGCCACTAGTGTCTCAGCAAAGGTTAAACTTAAAGTTGCATGTCACCAATTACTATTCCAGCTGGATCTGTTCATCTGGAAATGTTTATGGCAAAAAGTCAATGATTGCGTGACAAATGACAGAAGCAGACGTGAATGCTTTACAGATTCCTTCCTTATCTTCCGCCTCATACTGTTTTTTTTTCCCTCTCACTTTTTCTCCATTCCCTTCAATTTCCTATTTTCTCATTTTTTCCTCGCCATGCATAATCCCCTTTTTTAAAAATCCAATCGATGTGTGCATAATCAAAATCATGTTGACAGCACTCATATGAGTGCACAGGGAGAGAAAGAAAGAAAAGGGAGAAAGAAGGACAGAAGAAAAGATGAGAGGAAAGTCAGTGAAGGGATGAATGCATTACCATGCAGTCGGACTGTCTGGCACATAACAAAGCCTTGTGTGTGTGTTAAGCGTGTAGATTAGGTCAACTTTTTACCTCCTCTGAGCTCTCTGCCTGTAAATGACGAGTTTTGATGTGAAACAAGCAACATGTCAGAGGGAGTTGAGAGATGTAGGCCTACTCTGCCATGTCTCTGTGACAGGGCTGTGAATATTTGGACCATTAGGGGCTTATTAGCGAGTAAATGGCCAGATGGTTCAGCCATGCGTGAGAGATGGACAGAGCTGCCTGCTACTAATCAGCCCTGTCTGTAGCCCCACTGTCAAACCGCACCACGCTGTAACCCATGGCAACCGAATAAAAGTTAACATTAGCAAGTCAATTTGAGCTATGGAGGCCATAAACAGGCACGTTAAGGATCGTATACTGAAAGTAAAAGAGTATGAAAGTGCAAAGAGAGCAGCCAAATATGCTTTTAAAGTTCACAAGCATGTTTCTCTCTCTACTAACCCCCGCTCCATTGTAACACGGATTGTGTTGTGACTGATGTTTGGCTACCTGTAAGAAAACACAATTATGCAAATTTTCTCTCAGGCTACATTTCAAAAACACATTGTTTTATTATTGCTTGACAATTTATACCTTAAATCATAATACCTGCAGGGTTCATTAGTAAGACATTTTAATGTTATGGTTAAGTTGACACACATGCTGTCTCATTGTTGATGCACGTTGGATTTACAACATATGGAAAAAAAATGGCCCATAAATCCATCAATCAATAAAAATGTTACTTACCCTTCAGAGGCAGTAATAATTTTATATTAACCACTTTAACCACAAATGCCCATAAACAGTCAGACAAAGAACTCATAATAAATCTGATGTGATCTGTTGAGTTTTATTGCTTATATTTTTTTCTATCAAGCCTAACAGGTAACCTGCTGCAGATGCCTGTTGGCAAGTTAGAGCACAGAAAAAAAGTCCAAAACATTATTATTATAAACAATTATTATTACTTTTTCAATTATTGTTTTTCTATTATTAATATTATTATTGTAGAATTTGAAACAAAGAAAAAGTTTCAAACATTGAACTTTTTTTCTGTAGGGTACCATAATATATAATTATGGGTAAAAATTACATAAAAATGAACATAGTAAAGTAATATAATAAAAATGTCAATCTAGATGGAACATCTACATAAATTGGTAATAAAGTGACATTAATTTGCTTCATCTTTTTTAGATTTTGATTAAAATTACCCATTAAAAATACTAATGAATTTCCAAGAAGCTATTGCTTTGGCAGAAACAGTTGACAATTAGAAGATAATATGAAGGCCCTAAAGAACTTTGACATGCATCTCAATGTGTGAATTTAGTCACCAGTGTTATGAGTTGGCATGTGGGTCATAAAAGCAATAATAGCCTCAGTTAGGGATCCATAAAGCCACTGACTTGGATGCAGGACTATTTTAAGGGTTATGGCTCTCTGAGCCCAAATATTGGATTTGAACTTACAGCTGGGATCATCAGCCTGCGAAGGAAGAAAGCTTGGTTTCATTAGTGCAGCAGCCCATCCCTGGTCCCGCATAGTTTAGAGTTGCCGTACTCTAACACACCAGATTTAACTCAGCAGCCCTTCCAGGAGTGTTAGAGCAGAGAAAATGCTAAAATGTGCAGCGCAAGTGAGTACTAGTGTTAGTGTGCAGTTAATGTACAGTTAATTGTAGAAGATCATATCTTACAACAGAGCAGAAATTGATGGAAAATCTCCCATCTTCTCTATGAAAAGTTAGAAAAACTTGACAGTATATCCTTCCCAAAATAGCAGAAGACTGGCCTGAATAGATGTTGTGAACAAGGTAAATATGTAGTAAATGCAAGTATTGCCTGTTATATAACCTAAAATATTATGAAACATATGCACAAACTACTGTGAATACAGTACATTGCAGGTTTTACTTTGATCTTGGAAATACATATTGTAAGTACATAGTAACAAAAGAAAAACACCTGTATTTGCAAGTACTTGATGCCAAGATCCTTACTTGGACATGACATTATTATTATTAAGATTGTGAAATATGACTTATATCATTTTGCAAACATTGCTACACATTTATTAGTTTGATGAGCTCCTATGCAATGTATGCCTTTGGCAGGACATTGACATTTAACAAATAGAAGATACTACAAATAAGTTTCATGCAAATTTTGACTTAATCGATTTAGTGCTACAATTAGCCTACCACAGACTGTATTTGGGGATCTTTAATTATTATTATTATTATTATTATTATTATATTAGCCATTAAAACATCCACTTAAGTCACTATGTACAGTAATTTCACATACAATATGCAGAGCAAAGAAATTCTTGTAATTACTATGTAATTTTTTATTAAATACAATGTAGAAGATACTTACCACAACATAAACAGATCAGCAATAATATTATGACCACAAACCTAATATTAAGTGCCCCCCCCCCCCCCACCCACACACACACCTCTTTTTCCACTAAATAAGTAATTCACTTTGTGTTAGCTACAGTTACAATATCGTATTACAATGTCACCTGGAAGTGCTATATATACTCTGATTTAATGAGATTGAAGAAGAAAAATGGTTAAATACAAGAATTTGAATGATTTTGACAAAGGCCAAATTGTGATGGGTAGATGACTGGATCAGAGCAACTCCAAAACTGCAGCTCTTGTGGGATGTTCCTGGTCTGCAGTGGTCAGTACCTACCAAAAGTGGTTGATGAAAGGAAAACCAGTGAATCGGCAATAAGCTCATGGCAGGCCAAGGCTAATTGATGCACATGTGGAGCAAAGGCTGGTCTGTGTATTCTGATCCAATATAAGAGTTACTGTTGCTCAGATTGCTGAAAATGTTAATGCAGGTTACCACAGAAAGGGGTCAGAACACACAGGTCATGACTAATCCCTTTTGGTGGCAAAAGGGAGACCTACTCAATGTTAGGCGGGTGGTCATAATGTTATGGATGATCAGTGTATGGTTTATTAATGACAAGTCAGACTACAGAATTTTTTTTTTTTTATCATTTTATATACAGGTTTTTATTCCAGTTCATTAAATTACGTATGTGCTATAATAGACAAGTGTGATTAAATCCAATAAATAAATATATAATGTTGATAATATTTATTCTTTTTTTTTTTAAACAGGCTATAAGAGCATAATCAGGAATTATCAATATGACGTTATGTTGTGTCAGGGTTTTATGACCAAACGATATATTATGTGCAATCACAGTTTTCCACTCCTCCACATCTCCAACTTTGATTTATAGAGGCATTAAAGCTTGTCCTGAAAAGTAATCTTTTTAGACAATTAGCCAAGATGTGGCCATCAACATTTTATGACTTCATATTATTATTAATGTCAATAATTCAAGAATTGGGATATGCAAATTAAGTTTAATATTGTCAGTATTGGATAAAAATAATTTATGATACATGTTAGTCAATAAAGAACAGTCTAATAACAAAGAAATCTAAAAATCTATTATAGTTATAAGATTTTAAAGGTAATGTGTTACTGTATTATTACTGCATTACTAATATTTGTGTTGTTGTAATGAAACAGTGTTTATTTTAATGACTAATTCAATGAAGTTCTAGGTGTGATTTTTCTCCCAAATGTTTAATTAATAATATTTGAATGCAATCTTAAGTGGATATTTCTTCTTTTCATTTTTTAATCAGCATCAATTGTTTAATTTGACACTGAGATTTTTTGGAAAGTTCTCCACAAACTTTTTCCCTAAGTGATATAAAATATGCAATATTACTTTACAATTTACTTTTATTCTTGCACTTTGCTGAAGCACCCCTCACTTTTCTCCATTTTATTAATGGATTTATTCCTTCCCACTATCTGAGGTGTTGTCATTAGTTTACCCCCCGTCCATCTCTTGCTCATTTCTCCATCCTCCACACAGGAGGTAACAAACTAAAGTTCAGACAGAGCATGTGTTTGTTTAAATGTAATTGGTGATGTGTGTATGTGCTTGTCTGTGTTGTGATGGACAATAAGAGTGAGAAGTTGAGACAGTTCTAACTGTCTGTATAGGTGTATATGAAAGTGCTGCATTATGAATGTGGAGTAAACACACCGGGCTCTGTAATTGTCTTCTTTTTTGTTGTCTGATGACCACAGCCGAGCCTGTTTGTTACAGTAATGGACGGACAGGACACAATTTCTGATTGGTTCGAAGTCTGCACAGTAATTGATCAGTGTGCTATGTTTTAGATTCAGTGAGCAAAATAGTAGCATTGCAGTAGCTAAAATGTATCTTTAAAGGCTCGAGTATTACGAAAGTGCTTTACAAATACTTCATTGCCCTACATATTGATTTACAACCCAGAATAATTTAGAGCAGAAATGTCTAAGAAATGTTTAATTAGTATGCCCTATTTTCATTATTATCTTTATCAGGTGTTGGAACAATTTCTTGATTAGATTAACCTAACATAAATTACATTGACTTCACAATGTAGGTATAATGTTGCTTTTTATAAATAACTATGCATTTGAATAATTTATGCACGTAGATGGTGTTTTAGCCTGTTTCTTCATCTCCACAACCACCTCATTCTGAGACATAAATAAAGTGGGCGTTATGTAGGGGGGAACAGTAGGATACCATGTTATTGCGCCAGCCTCCATTACACTGAATACAGTGCATTGTTATTATTTGTCATCATATGCTAATTATGCATCATTAATGTGAGGCCCTAATGGCCCCTAGTGTATGTGTGTGTGTGTGTATATGTGTGTGTGTGTGTGTGTGTGTGTGTGCACTTAGGGTAGCGCAGTCTACAGGGGGAGGGAGAAACACATGCTAATGAAGCAGAGATATTTTATCTTACAGATTAAAAGGCAAGGAGATCACAACCCTCAGAATCAGCCCTCTGACATCAGTAATTGGAGTAGACAACAAGCTTTTGTACTATAATGAGGAAAGTTCATGATCATTTCAACTCAGAATGGTTGGAACTGTGTGGGAGAGGGGCATGTGGGTGGCACTTTCTATTTTTACTCCTGCATATATTTTTGTTTGACTGGAATGAATGTGTTATTTGCTTAAATTTACTGTGAATGAAAGTTTAGCCATCCTAAGGCAGGTTAGATTTTTTCAGGGCATTTTGTTCTACTATGTTCCCCACCTCAGTGAGAATTTTTTTTGTGTGTGTTTTTTTAATGATGACTATTTTCTATTAAAGAAAATTTTATTAGTAATATATATACATTGTAAGAAAAATGTTAGCTTGGCCTGATCAGCTCCCAAAACACAGGCTGAGCTGATCAAAATGACAAAATCTAGATAATAAATATTTTTAGAAGTTTGAATTAGTAGTAGTAATGCTACACAACAGATAAATTAATTTCAAGAAAATAAAACAATAAAGTCAATATTATCAATGAATAAGGAAACAGGAAAATAAATAAAAGTTTCATAAAATTAGTTAAGTTATTTACAATCATGTTAAAAAATTATTGTGTAAAAATCTTGTGATCGTAGCATGTCTTATGTATACATCTTATACAGGCAAATACATCCTCAGAAATGTAACAACATATAAGACAATAAGCCCCAAATCATCACCTTTCACTGACGTGCTTGACAGTGAGTATTAGATGTTTCTGCTGATATGCTGTTTGGTTTTCATTCAACATAGCGCTGGGTATTAAGGTCAAACAACTTTACTTTGGTCTCATCTGTTCATAGGCTATTGTTCCAGAAGTCTTACGGTTTGTTCAGATGCAGTTCTGCGACCCTCTGCCATGTTTCCATGTTCTTTTTAGACACAAGAGACTTTCCCCTGGCAACCCTTTCAAAAAACTGTACTTGTTCAGTCTTCTTCCAATTGTGCTGTCACGGATTTTAACATTTAACATACTCAGTGAGGCCTGTAGAATCTCAGATGTAGCTCATGTTTTAGTTTTTTCTCTGAGCATTGGGTGAATATGCTGGGATGTTCACTCCTGGGATGTTAATTCCATTGGGTGAATATGCTGGGATGTTCACTCCTGAAGATTAGCAGCTGTCTTGAATGCTTTCCACTTTTGAATAATCTTTCTCACTATAGAGAATTTAACTCTTTCAAAATTCTAAAAAAAAATAATAATAAATATATATATATATGTATAAAAACCTTAAATATTGAAACAATGCAGTTATTTAGATATTAAAATGTTGCCATAAGTAATTAAATATATGCACCATGTCCAAACCCAAAAGGTATTCCACCATTCACAGTAGGTCAAAAGTAGTGTTACCCAATATCAGGTAAACAATCAGAGCTGGGAACTCTGGCTTCATGCTACCTAGCAAACAGTAAATATGATATCATAGAATGATTCAACTTTCTGTTGAACTTACAATTAGCAAATTAATGGAAATAATGAAAATTGTATGTAAACGTAGCAACATACCATACACAACTGCTAGCAGCCAAATTGTTACTGTCTTTGGAGAACACTGGTTTTGGCAAAATGCATCATTATAGTAACATAGTTATCATAAGCATGTTACATTTTCTTTCATCAGTGTTTCTAGTACTGTATGTTTAAATCTGCATATCCTATTTGTCTCACAGTGACAATTTAGCACACACAAAAGAGGTAAAAGAGGTATGCATGGAACCATAACATATTTGTTGAATTCCCATATTGCTTTGTTGTGTGGTTTTGGCCAAAAGGGGGAGAGAAAGAAGGAAAGAGATGGTGAAAGCTGTTTAAGCCTTACTGGCCTTAGTGCTCAGAGGAACAGGGAGTTGCCAGCTGGTATTGCATACCTTTGTGTTTGACCTGTGGCTCAGAGCAGTTGAGTTTTTTTGTGTGTGTATGTGTGTGGTTGTGTGACCAGAGGTACAGTGAAGCCCAGAGGACAAATGTGCCACACAGCACACCTGGCAGACCTCACGCACAGGGCCACTTTTGCCCCAGGTGAGAAAGAAAAACCTGCAGGACACAGGGGGCCATTTACGGCTGAACTTTCTCACCTCAGTGCTTGAACAGGCCCACCTGAACAGGAGGCTCCTCACCATGAGCCACACTGTGAGGCCCATCTGTGTGCCTGCTTTAAGGCCAGTTTCAACAGGCCATGTCTGCTGTGGAGCATCTCTGGAGAAGAGATCATGACTGGTTTGTTTAACAGCTGATATTCACACCATCTCATTTATTTTTGTCATTAACAAAGTGACAAAGTGCACTTTCAATATGTTTAATATAAAACTTCTAGTTCAAGGATATTTTGCATAGCAAAGTATCAAACATTAATTCAAATGCCCTGCATGCCACATTTTGACCCAAAATCTTCTAACCAAGTAGATTATAATTTCTATGCAGTGAACAATTTTATCTTGTTTTTAAAGATATTGCACATTGATCACTTTATTCATAGAGCTTGTGTTTTTTTTTGCAAAATGCAACATATTTTTCACCATATAAACACTTTGAGGTACTAAGATTAGAGACAAGAGAAGTTAGCCATGATTAATGAACCTAGTAAGTCTGATAACATACAGTATTGTAAAATGTAATTACATTATGCATGAAGTGCTATGCTTAAAAAGTTTGGGTAAGGTTTATTTTACCTATATAACAAGTACTGTACTTGAATAATTATGTAACAAGGTTCTAATTAAAACAAAATAAAGATAATGAGTATTCAATTTCAGTAATACTCCAATATAAAGTATAAATATAACAAAACTAAGTACTAAGTTGAGTAATGAATTTTCAGTAGTCTCCACCCCTGGTTTATTATTCATTGGTGAATATTAGTGTGAGGGGGAAAAAAAAACAATAATGTTATTTTCTTATTTTTATGATCATGTAAGCATTGACATTCGACAGCTATGTCATCGGCTTGATCGCATCAGCTCAGCAATGCAGTTATGTTACGTTAATAATAAGTTTTATAATTAACATTTGGATGGAGTGCAGGTAAGTAGAGCTTATGCAAGTAAAGCTTAGCTCCAGTTAAATTTTAAAATTATAATTACTATTATATTTTTTAGCATGATACTGGGTTATTTTTTGAAATTGAGATTTCACATTTGTTTCTATAGAATGGTTTTCATTTCAAAACTTTTAAAACATTTTAATTAATTAAAAGTCGTTGTTACCTGTAGGGTATTCATATTTGATTTTGAATTTAACTAGATGTGATTATACTGCTTAGTCAACTGTATTGTTAATTTTGACAGAAAATAATCAGATGATATTTCAATATCATTTTGATGGCAAAACTGACAAATGAGGAACACTCAGCCAGCCACCCAAGTGAAACTTATTTCAATCACGCTTTTATCACAGACTGTATACACCTCTCAGCAATACCATTAACACCATATAATGTTGATTATCAATCCAACAGAAAAACCAATACAGCACATTTCAGAACAGTAAGTGCACCATGGGCAAAGAGCCCAAGGTTGTTGACTCCAAATTTCTTAGGTCTAAATTTTATTGCGTATACATGGGAAGTGCCCAACAAACAAGTCGGATCCATGAACCCATAGAATCATAAGTAACAGAGCTGCCCAGACTTGGGCATGATGTTTGGCATTGTAATGTTATGGCAGATTAGTGATCAGTGTGTGTGTATATGCAATTTATAAAACTCATTATAAAAACATAGAAATAAAATTTTCCTTTCCACTCATAAATGGCACCATTTGAGAGACCTAAGGCTCTTCTACATCCCAAATCCAAGTTTAAAACCTGATCACAGCCCTAGATGTTCGTATTTGTGTATATGGAGTATAAACATGTGTGGTTAATTTACATACAAGGAACTAAGAATAATTATGTGATGCAAATTAATTCATTCTTGAAATTTCCGTAATGAATATTCTCCATAACTAGAGCAACATTATGCTGTACAGCAAAAAGAATATCATTAAGTAGTAAAGAAGAGACAGAAAATCAGATGGAACTTATTATGAGGCATGTCCTTGCATTGAATGTGACAAGCTAACTTTCTTGTAAACCACATTTACTCCATGCATTTGGCCATATATATCCCTAATGCCCTTTGTAAAATACTAAGGATTAAAAAGCCATGGGAAAGGAAAACCATGGGGGCTGAGTAAGTGTGTATGTTTAATTATGGCTAGTTATCCCGTTAACTTCCCTTTGACTCAAACATGTATGTAATAAGCACATTTCTGTGAGCTGGGAGGGTGAATGTGAAAGGTCAGCTGTCAGTTTTAATACAACTAGCTGGCCTCTAATGAACGTTGCTCACAATATGTGTTAAATAAGAATGCATTAATTCCTTAAATGTCTCTCAGATTTTTGTGTGTCTAAGCCCTTTTTAAAGGAGATCATTTGACAGCAGCCCCCATTGACAGCTCGGAGCAAAGCAGACCAACACCTGCGTCCAACCAAGCATCACCGCCCCCCAGCTCTCTTTTTCTCATCCTCCATTCCTCTCTTCCTCTGCCTGTTCACAAATGAACTGTCACATCATTACTGTGGCTGATGCAAAATAATCTGCCTCCAAATTAGCATGGGTCAGGCCACTCAGCTTCCTTTCTCTCTCTCTCTCTCTCTTTTCTCTGTTCAAGCGGTCTGCTCCTGCAAAGGTGCTGGTTTGAATATGCATCTCTGCACACTTCCATCAGGCGTTCCACAGGGACAGCACGTGGAAAGCAGCAGCTCTCTGCATTAGCATGGAGGGTTTGGGGTCCCCGTGCAGATGCCCCATCCCACTTGTTCATTACTACTGAATTTCATCAGCCTGATGATGTCCACATGTCAATTGAGTGAGAGGATTTTACACACAAAGGAGCCTGAGGGAAAAGGACTTCAGCAACTAATCAGCTGATTATCATAACTCAGAGTCTAAGCAAGATGGGGAAGGGAGAGAGAGAAAGAGAGAGACAGGATGAGGACAAGCCGATCGACACCCCCATTCCTCCTCCTTATGAGCATATGGTGCGATATGCAAAATGAGTAAATGAAATTCAAACATATGAGCAGGACAAATGAAAAGCACATAAATCACTGCCAGAATAAGTGGCCAGTGACGAGAGGACTGTTTGGGGTTCAGGGTCACACTCTTTTCATCATTACTATGTAGGTTTTTTCATGAGTCTATGGCTGGATTACAGAGCCATAACAACATAATCAGATTGTCTATAAGTAAATAGACAGTGTGGTAATTGTTTGTTAAAAGTTTTCGCTTTCTACCTCTGCACCTTGCATGATCATGAAGATTAAGTGAACCAGATAAATCACGTTATGCTACACACTTTTTCTCTATTTTAGTTATGATGGGACAAAAAGTTAACACATTAACATATTTGTTATTGCGCATAGATTAATATTATATTTAACATTTGTTTGAAATTCCGTTTTTGCAGCATGGGACTCCAAAAAGTCCACTGATCCTTTCAGGACACTCACCTTCTATACCTCTTTATCCTGTACTCAGGGTCACGGGGGGCCTGGAGCCCATCCCAGGAGACTTAGGGCACAAGGCGGGTTACACACTGGACAGGGTGCCAATCCATCACAGGGCACACACATACACTATAGGCAATTTGGGAATGCCAATTAGCCTAACTTGCATATCTTTGGACTGTGGGAGGAAGCCGGAGTACCCGGAGGAAACCCACCAAGCACGGGGAGAACATGCAAACTCCATGCATACAGAGACGGGAATCGAGCCTGGCCGGGAATCAAACCCGGACCCTGAAGGTGCAAGGCGACACTGCTAACCACTACACCACCGTGCCGTCCCTTTCAGTACAGATTTATTATATTATATAAGCTATTAAAATATTAGTTATTTGTTAAGATATTAAATATTAATTTGAACAGTCTGTGCTATTTATTTGAGCTTTATTTGAGCTTAATGTTTTTTTCACTTTTGTCACTCTTAATTTAAGTGAGCAGTCAAACAGATTAAGAACTCCACCACCAGGAATACTGCAACAAGGTAATGTTTCTTCCACTAACTTTTAAGTCTCATTTAATTGCAGTAAGAACATTTTTTCTCTGCAGTCACATCATCAATCAAAGTAAATCATTTATACTGGAAAGTATATGTTCACACTTATATTACCATGCTTCTGAATATGCTCATGAACAGTTCCATTTTTGTCTTCACTTTCCTCATTTGATAATAACTGTAAGCCAGAATATTATTATTATTATTTGTAGTAGTAGTAGTAGTAGTAGTGGTCAGTACTGTAACCTTTGCACATGGTGTTTGCATGTTCTCCCTGTGCTTGGTGGGTTTCCTCCGGGTGCTCAGGTTTCCTCCCACAGTCCAAAGACATGCAGATTAGGTATGGCATTCCCAAATTACCTGTAGTGTGTGTGTGTCCTACGTTAGATAGGCACTCTGTCCAGGGTGTACCCCAGCTCATGCCCAAAATCAACTGCGATTGGATCCGGGGCTCTCGCAACCAGGATAATATAGAATATAGAAGATGAATTAATATATTACTATTCGCAATCAGTAATATCTCAAACTGTTTGGGGTTAGTTAGTTTCAGGCTGTGGTTTTGCTGCATATATTTTAATCTATAATCTTTTGAAATTTATCATATAAGATACGCATATTATCCAGACTTCATAAAGGATTCATCATAAACAATCCTGAGGTATAATTCTGTCCTCTAAGATTCATGATACACAGATGCAATTTCTAGGCATTAGTAGTCTAAATTTAAGTCTATTTAAGGGTTCATAGGGAAAGTACAGTATGCAAACTATGCTATGTAAAATATATGCTCCTGTATACACACATACATTCATGTATATTCACAAGCACACCAACATACAACAGTCAGCCACACACGGTGTGCCTCAGGCCCAATTAGAAAGTCTGCAGTATGCATTGTTCCTGTAGCCCTAGGATCAATGTGCTGCAGGCATCTCCCCATCACCAGGCCTAATGATGTCTTTCTGGACCACAGCCTCACACACTGCATAGTAATCTTCTGCTAATTAGCGCTATAATGCTCAAGCAAACCGCCTCAGCTCCACAATCCCAGAGCGAACTCACTGCACTTATTTATTTCCAGCCTCTCTCCTCTATTCTTGCTGCTAATATAATTCTATGAAAGTTGTGGGAATTACCTAAGACTTGGAAGAGTAATAGAGAGACTGATACTATTCTTTAAATTTTGAGGACAGATTAATGCTGAAATAGAACCTGGAAATTTTTTCATTATGATCTTAGTTAGTTCATCAACTATTATGTTTAGACAGTCTCTCGGGGGGTGAAGATGGATGATCTCAGGCACATTCTAAAATGTTTATAATTAGAACCTTGATGGGGAGGTGCACCAAAAGATTAAGGGTTTTGGTTACTTTTTTTTTATACAGTTAATTGCCATCTAAGTGATGGATAATAATCTACAATTGACGGATTATGATTTATATGACTTTCCTCTGTACATCTGCTTTCAGCTATGCTTATGACTCCACGAGCATTAGTATTAGGAATTGTAAAAACTAGGCCAGAGGGGCTAAAATGCAGACGTAGCTATAGTCACCAGGGGAAGATTAGCCATGTATCAGTTGCACAGGTGCACAGCGAACTCACCTTTGGGATACCTGAAGAATGGCCTGAGTCTGTGGCACAGGCCTGGGAGAAAAAAAAAATGCCAACAATTTAAGCTGAAATTCAAAAAATAAGAACACTTGTTTCAGTGGTAAGCAAAATAAAGCAGGCATGGAAATCTGTATTAGTTGGGCTCTTACATTTCTTGCTTTCCTCTTGATTTTTCCGCCTGTAACTGTACTTTCCTCAGAGCTGACATTCAAAGGCTATGCTAAATTTGGCATGGTCGTTCTTGTGGCATGTGAATTCATCTTGTTTATGTCTCTTATGTTTTAACTTGTGTCCATTCTCTCTCTTCCTGAGAGGTTAATACCTTGCCGGCCCTGCAGACAGGCCGACGCAAACTGACAGCACGTCTACCTGTGCTCCCTCTCTTTTTCTCACATAGCGGCCTGACAGTCTGATGAACTGCCAAAGAACCTTCTTTCATCTCACCTCATTCTTGTGTTTCTCCTTGGACATACACACTGAGTGAGTGAGTGATGTTTATAGTATGTCAGTCCTTTCTTGTCTGCATCAACCTTTGATTCACTCACTATCTAATAATTGCGTCTCTACTTTTGAGCTCTTCTGTCAGTTGTTTTGTTGTGTTATAACACTACCAGTTCATATGTTCACACAGTTTGCAATATTTGTTGATTTGCTGAAATTAGTGTGTGAATCATTGATTTTGAATAGTTAAGTGTTGGCTTTAATTTTACAGGATTTTGATATGGTGTGGGCTTTTGTGCTACATTGAGAGAGAGAGAGAGAGAGAGAGAGAGAGAGAGTACCTTTTCTTTGGTGGTGTCCTTTCCCCAGACAGTAATGGTGAAGGACCAAGCAGTTCAATACACTCACATGCTCCATAATTAGCCATTATAGTGTGTGGGCGTGTGTGTGTGTGTGTGTGTGTGTGTGTGTGTAGTGTAGTGTACAGTATAATGATGAAATCCTCTCTAAATTGAGGAACCAGTTGGATTCTGGGTAGAGGAAAACTGTGTGGTGCCATCAAGGTGACCACCAGTGCAATTTACACCATGATTTATTTCCCACAAGTCTCGGTTCCAGATGCCTGTGTTCGTGTGTCGTGCTTCGTTTGTGTTGAGTGTCTGTGACTGCCTAGTGCATGTGCCTTGCTGTTTTGGATCTTGTGCGTGCCATGTGTGATGACTTCAAATACTGTGTGTGTGTGTGTGTGTGTGTGTCTCTACCTGTCTTATGTTCCATTTACCTTCATTAATATGCATGGAGTCCATAATGAAGCAGGATAGGGTAAGATAATGAAACAGCATGCCACTACCTCCTCTAATACCATGACTATATTGACTTCACGAGTTTTTCTTCACGAGTCTGTTTTTCTTTAAATTCCTTTAGACATGACTTTGCTGAAACATAGCCGTATCAAAATTGCTTCATATAACATGCATATTACAATTACATCTTAAACCCACTGCACCATGTCAAACTGTATTTCACGAGAAGAAAACATAGTAAACAAACTGTAAATTAATTTGTGTGAATCAAAAAAAAATTACAAGAGTCGAACTTTGACTAAACATTGTGTTGAAATGTCTTTTTTTTTTCTCTAGCAACGTTCCACTCTCTGTATAGTATAAAAATATTTCACTGTTTTTTTTTCTGTTTATTTTGGTGAAGACCAAATATATATATATATATATATATATATATATATATATATATATATATATATAAACACAAGAAAACGATATA
>JAQMYJ010000036.1:18881964-18895295 GCA_030014305.1 Clarias laeviceps | reverse complement strand
TATATATATATATATATATATATATATATATATATATATATATATATAAACACAAGAAAAAGATATAAAAGTGGAATGGAATTATTGATTGTGTGTGAAGGGTTGAGCTGGTGCCAGGCAGGCACAGAAGTAGAACAAGTGAGGAGCAGGTTTATAAAGGCAGGCCAGCAGCACACTGTCACCAGGCCTCTGTGTTCCTAAATGCAACTATAAATATAAATAAGTCTAACATCGCCTTGAAGGAGAAAGCTATGATTTTGCCGGAAAAGTTCTCCCTCTCTTCTCTGCTACCTCTCTCCCTCTCTCTCTCTCTCTCTCTCTCTGTCAGCAGTATTTTCGCATGGGGAGTGGGCCCAATGCGTTAGCTTTTTCTCCTCCTCTGTAAATAAGGCGTCCCCATTCTGTCACACGCAGAAGAGGGAGCATTTGACTACAATGGGCTATTATTGGCCATCATAGGGATGAGACAGACTCTCTGGGGAGAAGGAAGGACTTTTTTGAACTGGAAATGTCGACTGCTTTTCACTGCACTTCCCTCCTGTTAAATTTTTTTTTTCTTTTTTTCTGCACGAAACTAAACAAGAAGATGTAGCAGTACAGGTAACTAAGGGAAGAGACTGTCTGAGAAACTAATTTAATATAAAATAAACCTTTTCACATACAGTATTAAAACGTTCCTGTGATGAGCTCATGCTCTTTGTGTCCAAGTCTCAGTCTCTCAGTCACATGTTCTCAGTCTTATATGTTTACCACTGTGCATGAGATAAGTAAGGAATAACATGTGAAGAGCCACACTCTTATAGAAGAGCAATCAAACTGTTTTTTTTAATTATTATTATACGGAATACTGTGTTTTCAACAACAGCACAAACCACAAACTGTTTCATTGCTCTAATACTACATCAATTGTCCAAAGATTACTATTTGTACCTTTAATCATTTATTGTATATGTAAGTCCTCTGAGGCAGCACGGTTTCATTGTTAGCACTGACACCTTTCACATACATGGTTAGGGGTTTAAATCCTGCCTCTAATTTGTGTGTGTGGAGTTGCATGTCCTCTCCATACTTGGTGGGTTTCCTCAGGGTACTCAAAATTTCTTTCAATGTTCAAAGACATGCGTTGTACCTGATTGTTCAAATTGCCCTAAGTGTATGATTGTGTGTGTGTGTGTGTGTGTGTGTGTGTGTGTGTGTGTGCTTGTGTCCTGCAATGGGTTGGCACCACATCTAAAGTGTACCCTGTGTTGGTTCCCTGAGTTCCCTGGGATAATCCCCAGGTCCTCACAACTCTGCAAAGGATAAATTGTATAGTCCATGGATGGATGGATAGACAGATGGATAAAACCACTGTGCTGACTATTATTCTCGGAATCCATGCATTGTAGAAAAATCCCCTGATCAAGCATTCTGTATTTTTTGTTGTTAAAGAACACGTTATTAAATAATAAAATATGTTTATTATTAGAATTGCATTATATAGAGTGTTTCTAATACAAGATCTTTAGCCGTTACTGAAGTGACAATGAATAAGAACAACTGTTTTACAGCCATAATAATTGTTAAAGCTGCTCTTATATAAAAATTATTCAAAGTGTTAACATGAATTCATCAGACCTACAATTTGTTAAACTTATCCACTTCACAGAGAGTCATATCCATCAATGAGCAAAGGTGAAGCTTTGCTGTCTAACTTGCTCCCCAAAGGCACAGAGTGTTGTTTCTCACAGTCATGATGATGTTCTGAATCCACATTCTCCTGAAGATGGCGTGTGTCAGCACATCGGTGCTGTCAAGGTCTCGGACATGAGTGTGTGTGCGTGCATGTGTGCGTGCGTGCGTGCATGGGCGTCTGTGATGTCCTCTGGGTGGTCAGTTGGGCCTCTGATAACTAGTCATGCCTGAGACAGGACACCCTGAGGCCCGAACACTGCAACCCTGCATCCACAATGTGCTTTTCTAAACACACAAACAATGAGGTTCCACTTCTAAAGAGAACACAACTTATACATACATCAACACTACTCCTTGTCAGAAAGTTACTTGTGTGTACCTGAAAGCTGAAGGGACTGGAGAAAGGGATGTCGAATGTGTTTCTGATGTATTTCTAATCCTTTAACACGAGACTCAGTGTATCTCCTGTTGAATTATACACTGCTAATGTGGTCTGATTGTATTTTTGTCAGGTTTATTAAATAGAAGACCTTACCTTTGTAGGCAAATAGCCATCCTCTTCATGTGTATAAGTAAAATAGTTCATTAGTTAAAATCCAAAACAAGATTTTTGGAATTAAAAATCTGTTTCTATTTGCAAATCAGATGTGTGTGCTGAGTGAAAATGTTGCGCTGTTATCATCGCCATCATTAGCATCTTTGCTAAAGCAGAAGCCTTGACTGAGCTCTCTTAATGGGTCTCCCTACAGAACAGGTTCAGGTGGAGTGTTCCCGCTTTAGAATGATTCCGCATATAGGAATGATCTATATTAGTCAATGTAATTAAAACGTAGTACCACTAACACGCTTTCACTCTGCTTTGTCTCATTGATACTCATCACACTTTGGAATGTTATAACGAGGATGAAACCCCATTTGTGTTTCTTTTGTAATTGATTTTAGCCCATAATAGCAAACATTAAGTAGGTCAGAGTAGGATTCACTTATGTGCTGATGTTGCTTTATCACTGAGAAAGCTCTTTAAAGAAAAGTCAAAACCGTATATGATGTTAAACTATCACTGGCAGTTTGTAAAGGACTGGAAAGTGATCAGGGGGCCATAATTAATACAGTGTTAATGAAAAATCACTGGCATACTTGAAAGGGTGGGGAAATATCTGTCTATTATCTCTCCTCTTCTTCCCTCTGGGTCTTCCCTCTGCTCAGGATGTTTGAAAGTTTTGTGGTTATTCCCACGAGTAGAGCAGCTATCATTTCTGAGATTGGCGTTGCACCAGTGACCGGCCTGTGCTTTGGGCCCTCCCCCCCCCTCTCTCTCACTCTCTCTTCCTCCTCCCTCCATTCTCCCCTACCCCCTCCTTCTCCCTTATGCCTCCATCAAAAGAGAGTCAGTCTCACAGATGCACTGCTTAACAATGCCATCCTTCAGTTATACACACACACACACACACACACACACACACACACACACACACACACACACACACACAGAAGCTCGTCCTCCTATCATAAGTGTGTTTGGCGGCATGTGTGTGTGTGGAGGGGGTGCGGGGGGGCTGGGGGTTCAAAAAAGCGGCCTGACGAATGAGGGGGGCAGGTCCCCTGTGATTGGCGCTCTCAGAACATTGATGCCAGCTTCCATCTGTCATGATAGCCCTATCGCTGAACCTTCAATCTGTCAAATGCCTGCACCAGCCCACCGCTCGCCCAGATCTGGCCTGCTAAACAAAGCTGACAACATGCATTATCACAGCCAGAGAAGGAGAGAGAGGGAGAGTGCGAACAAGAGAGAGGGGGAGCGAGAAGGGTCGATCCAGTGCTAAAGAGTCAAAAAATAAAACATGAATGTGTTAATTGTAGGCGGAGATGTAAACTGTCACTTCTCATTCCATTCAACACTGGCCACTTCTTTTCACACCTCCATTTTTTTCTTGCTCTGTTTAATCTTTGTAACATATGGAGAGGTATAGCCCACCATTCTGAGTCCCATTGGTAAGGTATGAGATGGTAGAAGTAACTGGCTCATTGTGATCTCTTTAAGTGGCGTGTAATGAGATTATTAACAGTTCACTGGTGGCACACAGAGTTAAGAGTCCCCTCTGTGTGGTGCTAACAGGGTTAAGGGTGCGTCTTGTGCCTTTAGTTGTTCTTTGGCTGCTGCTTGTGTTCCAGTATTTTCTGCTAACTGGCTCAGAAACCACATCTGGAAGATGCTGGGGATAAATCTGGATTTAAAGAATTTATGAATTAAGACTTAACTGAAAATAAAACACATGTTGTTCTTTGTGGTTGAGTCTGGGATTACATCTGTTACAAGCTATATATTTTTGTCCGTGTCTTACTGGATAGAAGTGGCAGGGATGCACAATACTGTAGGATTTTGTGTGTGTGTGTGTGTGTGTGTGTGTGTGTGTGTGTATGTGTGTGTGTGCATGTGAGTGTGTGCGCTTGTATATGTGTGCGCGCACACGCATTGTGGTCGTCCTTGTCAAAGCTTTCACTGGCTCTCAGTAATTAGTGCAATCATGACACATCCAAGAAGCTGGTTCCCTGACAGACCTCAACAGAGACAAGCATCCCAGTGGACAGAGTTCAGCCCTTTACACACACACACACACACACACACACACACGCGCACACACACATACACTTTCCACTAATAGGACTGAGCAGTACAGATCTGGTAGCTTGAAAACCTATACAGGACCACACATTCTGGACTCTTTATTTGTTTTAATGATTTTAAGAATAACCTTTCAATCAAAATGGTGAAAGCCGGTTTACCAGCTTAAGAACCACAGAGGAATATTAGCATGGTAAAGTAGATTTGCACTGATGCCTGATGTTGCTGCATACATATGTTCCATATGGTAGAAGCGGATAGGATTGCAATTCCCTTGCCACAAAATTTAAGGAATATTTAAATAGCTATTTGATGAAATGTATCCTACTGAAGGGGGGAAAGGTAATCTGAATTTGTGTGTATCAGTTTAACATCTGTGTAGATAAGAGGGGTAAGGGATTAATTATATGATCTTTATCATTAAATTATCAGAAGGCTTTGGTAGGCTTTTTTAAAGAATTAATACAACTACATTTAATGAGATATCATGTGTTCCTAGAGCTGCAGTTACTAGGTATCTCATTTCTTTTGTTGATTTGATAAAAACTCAATTGATTTGACCAATCTCCTCCCTTCAGGAAAAACCTAATGTTTAGATTTATTGTAGGTAAAACACCCTTAAAACAAAATTCATGTTACATAACTGAACAATAACTACCACTTCTGTGTACTTGATGGTATCATGTTGTACTGTATTGTAAAAGTGATATCTATAACTCAGACACCTTTAGTTTTGCCTGAAATATGATTGACAGCCAGGCTACACACAAGGGCAAGGGGTTAAGACCCGCATACATTGTCTGCATAACATATTATCTCAACAGCTCCATAATGTAAGCACTAATCTTTGCAGAGAAGTCTAGTATGCAGATTATATTATGGCAGTAATGAGATTAGACCATGTCATATATGTCAGTTCTATAACTGAGATTATATGGATATTTTTGGGAGGATTTTTATTTGGTTTATTTTGCATTTTCAGGAATTTCTCCTACTCCATGATTACACTAATCTATTAATACTAAGCCTTAGTTGTTTTCACACTCCTGCTCATGGAGCATTGTCACAACACCATGCAGTCACCCATCTGCTTGGTCACCCGGGTGAAATCGGGACCCTGCCAGCTTTTGCTTCCAGTGTGGATGAGGGCAGTTGCACTTTGGGACCCTGGCAATAGATGGCACATGCCACAGTAGGATTCACTTCTGTACTCATCAGAGCGGACCTGAACCATATGTGACATCGAACTTTTTCAAGATGTTGTTGGTTTTGATCATTTACTTAAGTGAATATAGGTTAAAGAGTTAGATTTTACATCTAAATGTAAATAGTGCACATCCTTTAATACATTTGTAGTTACAAAATATAGGTTATATTCATTAATTTATCATTAATAACACTTATTCTTGCTAGCCTGTAAATCTGCAGCCTGCCCTGGGTACGAGGCAGGACACCACCCTGTGGCAGGGTGCACATACATGCACACACATATTCACAATCAATGGAAAATATAATGTAGCCAATCCTTGTATCATGTTTTGGAAAAGTGATTCAAAGAACCCAGAGAAAACTCACATGATCTTATGGAGAAAGTGCACGGCAAGTTTGTACAGAAAGTACCTTGAGATCAGGATTGGAGTGTGAGCTCAGGGTGAGCTAGCACGGCTTCTTGGTGCAAGAGTTGAGCAATTTAATGAAGACATTTATTTTTACTTAGCATTTAAATAACAGTTGTATACTTTCTTAATAACTGTGTGAACATGATTGTATAGACATCTTGTGGAAAGAAAGCTTATTAAGAAGTGTATATGTGTGAGGACATGTTGTAGGTACACTGGAACCAGTGTGTATGCAGTTTGGTTTTACCTTATTATTATACAAGAAGTGTCAGTGATTATAGAATCAGTACCTAATTGTTGTACATTTGTATTTTTATGTAAAAATAAAAAGCTATATCTTTCTTTTTCCTCATTTTTGTTTCTCTATTCTTTTTCTTTCTTTCTCTGTCTCTACTCCATTCTCCTGGGACCTCATCATCTTCCCTAACAGTCAGAGTGGGATTTAGTACCGTGTATTCCCTCACCTTCCTTTCCCCTTTTTTCATTCTCTCATTCTTTCCTTCTGCTCACTCTATCCCACATTTCTTTCCCCTCTATTTGGCTGCTGGTGTTTCCTTCAGGGTTTCTCTTTCTTGCAATAGTAGAGGTTTAATGCAGTTGTGTTCTACTATTAAACTTAGTAGTAGCAGTAGATAGTAGCAAACCTTGTGTCATAAAGGTTGTCATGAAGGCTACAGTTTCAGGAAGGACATTTTGTGGGTCCTGGAATTTGGATAAAATATAGCTACAATAAATTAAATCGAAATATGTTTACCATCATAGATGGTACTCAGCCTTAATCACATATCTTGAACATTAGATACAATTTTCTTGTACTCTTGTGATGGATTCCCCTTGGTGTTTGAGAGAATAGTGTGGGAGGGAGGAAGTTGCTAGGGAGTACATTAGATTTAATAATTGTCTGGAATTTGGTAGAAAATTAATGATTGCATTTAGGATGTTTCAACGAGCACAGAGTGATGCTGATAATTGCCTGTCTGAGAGGCCATGTAGTCCCGCAGACTGGTCCCCAGACATTGCAGCAGAGCCCAGAGCACGCTGCACACTTACTGGATAGATGACAGACAAATAGAAAATGGTAATTTATGTGTGCTGCTTTTTCTTTCCTGAGATCTGCACAAGGCGACAGGCCACCAAACCCCTTAGAGACCAGACTGGGAGAGAGATAGAGAGAGAGGGAGAGAGAGAGAGAGAGAGAGAAAGAGATGATGTGAATCACAGCATAATGTCCTGAAAAAGGCATGATTTGAGCTGTGTGTATTTTTCTATTCTTTCTTTTGTCTGGATGTGTTCTCCTACTCAAAAGATGAGAAGCATGATACGGTATCTCTTTCAGTCTGTGTTTTCTACTACATCTTATGTTTCTTCCTCTCTCTCTCTCTCTCTCTCTCTCTCCCTCTTGCACTTTCTTACAGTATCACTGATGGTGACAGAGAAAAAGCAGGGACTCTGGGGTTTAAAAGTACCCGAAGCATCCTGGGTAATTAGCCATTACGTAGCTGTCACAGAGGGTTGTGCAGTCAATACAGAGATAATTTGGGCAATGGTGAATGACAGCGCTGTCCGGACTGCTGGGATGATCAAGGACAGAGCCAGCTGCACCCGGCATCTGTCAGGCCCATGAATCTCTCTCTCTCTCTCTCTCTCTCTCATACACACGCGCACACACAGCCTGCTGCTTACAGAACGACTGAAGCAGAGCAAGAGAAGATAACAGAGCCAGAACGATGCACAAACAAATATGTTCATCCCTGTTTCTCTTTCCTCTCATCTCTCCTCCCCTCTCAGAGGGAAATGGCTAGTTAAGATGGCTAGTTAAGACCTGTCTCTCCATGTGAATGTGCTTGTTACCGATGGTGGTGAATGAGTGACACAGGGTGTAAAAGGGAGAGGGAGGCCCAGAATGACCGGGGCAGAAGGTGTAAGTAATGGCAAACACAGGCAGGGTGGGATGTGAGAGAGAGGAGGGTCTGTGGCATAATGAAAAACCTATTTATTTCAGTAATAAAGATAAATGTGTGCCACGCTGATTATATTTGGGTCGTGTAAATTGGAGCTGGAACACATGTTTGCACATGGAGGGCAGGGAGGGGGTAAAGGAAGCAAACATTTTTTTTTTAGTATTTCATAAATTTTAAGTATTTTATATAAAATATTCAGTAATGTGTCATTATGCTGATTAATTTAATAATAATAAAAATCCAATTTTGTAAAAATACAAACATTTAAGGAACTGCCAGTTACAATAGTGAAGTAAGTGTTGTTTATTTTCATTGCATAAATATTATTTTAACAAAGTGAAAACATCTCTTGTACAAATTATTTATTACTAGTAAAGCTAATACATGTCTGATAAGGGCAGTGAATGATATGTAGTTTTCATAATGACTGGTTGTCATGAGCTTTGCATTTAGGTTATCACATATATCACAAAATGGGAGCAAATTATGAAGAAAAATTTTACATTTTATTTTCAATATTTTATATTGATTGGTACTTTTATTATTTTATTAAGAAAAAGTTTGATTGGATTTCTATTTAATGTGTAGTGCTGTGCAATTGTGTAAATAAATGTAATATTGTTGTATAATCTGAACATAATATACCTCAGAACATAATATTTCTTACAGAAAGGTGTTAACACAAAATGTTTAATTTGGTAATGTGTAATTTTGTGCCCTCTGGTCAATTTCATCTGTACACCGTACACATAATATATATTGCATACATACGTGTGTAACAATTGTCACATCTATGTAGTACACATCACAACAAAAGGTAACATTCATAACATTTCATCAACTACAGTAAGCCTGGCTATAGGCTATACCTGTGTAATACCAGCAGACATTTAGTACATTGTAGGAAAAACCAGAACAAAACTAATTTTCTACTATTCAAGCATTATAACGGTTATATTAAAATATTTAAAACCGAGAAAATATTCTGAGATTGCAAAAAGAATGAACGTAATATTTATGAAAAGATGCATGCCTTTATTTACTTAATCGGTAATTTTTGTTTAATTAAATCATAGTATTTAAACTTTTTCACATTAATATTTTAAGATTTCAGTTCTTTCATAATATAGCAACAAAAAAGAAATAAAAAAGAAAAAGTTAAGCAAACAAACCCAAACAGAAACTTATCATAGTAACCAAATAAATAATAAATAACTTTTCTTAATATATAGTAGTATTAGTATTAGTAGCATTAGTATTAGTAGTAGACTTCTTAAGTCTATGTCTTAGGAATACTTCAAAAGCTTATGTAACCCTTTAGTCCATCTGTCATTTAATTTAGGTCTAAGCCTGAACTGTGTTTGGTTGCCCAATTCTAAATCTTCATTTCCTTTGCTCATAAATTCTAAATGTAAATCGCTATAACAGCTAAGATGAATAGCGGTCAGTGGGGTATGGTACTAGCTTTTAAAGAGGCAAAACTGTGGTTTATTTACTCATTCTGCTTCTCTAGAAACATGTGCATCTCAAGGGACATCTACAGAATGCCTCCTTATCATATCATAATCGATATCTCTCACAGAGTGTTAACACAAAGCAACAAAGCACATACTATAGTCCATCTTCTCAACTTTACACATTTACACACAAACACGCAAACACACACACACACATACACACTGTGAAGTCTCATTCCAGTATGCCAAAGGCAATATTTGCTAGACCAGATTTCCTGCTTAAATATAATTTGCTTGTGGTCTCTCCATATATGTGAGGAATATTTTAGACTGTAAACTCAATTTCTCACTCACTTTCTCATTCTAGTTTCCGAGCCAGTGTGGGGGAGATGGAGATTTCTATCCAAAGCTTATTTAATATTATTATACAGTGGTATGGCAGTGACCTACAGTAGTTCTGCAAATAGGAGAACACAGTCGAATAAGTCACCTTCCAGCTGTATAATTACCTCCATTCATCCTACACTGGCATTAGCCTTATGATAAAGACAGTGAAACTGCCTGTCTCCATCTGAATGACTCTGCAGATGCACAGCTGTGACAGTCAATTAAAAATGAAAGATAAAGCACTATTCTCAGTCTGCTCTGAATGGAGAGTTTAGGGCCCTTTCAGTTATGTAAATCTGAGGCAGGTTTTTGAAAGGTGATTTAACATGTATTTTCTCCCCTATTTTATTTCCCACCATATGCAAAATGCCATAAACTCGGAATGTTTACCTGCTATCTGCCGTATCTGAGCTCCTGCACCTCCTAGCCACATCACACCACATTAAGAATTCCTGAGGGATCCATTCCTATGTATGCCTCCATAAAAAAAGAGAGAGAGAGAGTGTTTTATAACGGCCGTTTACTGTGCTTGGAGATGCTGCTTCAAACTGCATTTTAAATGATGTGTCTCTCCATTACTGTGCTGAAATAAACATTTAAATAGCCTTTAATTAGGGTGTCCTTTCTGTTTGTCGATAGGCTTGTGCTATCCACTCAGCATCTTAACGAGCCTTAATTAAATTGGTTCAGGCGGAAGCCGGCAGAAAAGAGTCTGTCATTTGTAAATAGATAAATACAAATGGATTTTGGGTCTTTGGCATTGGTGAAATGATTGCATGTTCGATATTGTGAGGTAGTAGGCGAGGCAATGTGATTATTCTGTGACAAAGCCGAGGGAGAATATTTTACCCGCCGCTTCTTTATCTGTCAGTTATTTTACAACCGTTTAGAGTTTAGTTTCACAAGTTATAAACCTTCAGCTGATAACATCTTCAAACCATTAGCTTAAAACAGGTAAAACACATTGCTTGGAACAAGCAAAAACATTTACTGTTCTTTAAAACCCCTTTAAGTATATAACCTGATCCCAGCATGCCTTCACTTTAATCTTGTTCTTGTTTCTAATGGTTGTTTTACCTGAAATACTGAATGAAGTCAAATGAAATGAAAGGTTGTTACTATTTTCTTGTATACTATATATAAAACAAAAATCAGTACAGTTTATTATCAGCAAGGAAAAGGTTTTTTTTTTTTTGGACCATCTCAACTACAGTACTTAAAAAGCTAACTAGTGATATGTAAACTCAGTGTCAGGAAAAAAAAATGAAATAAAATATTTTTTATAATTATAATTATATTTATAATTATACAAATAATTTGAACCATCACTTTGATCAGTATCTACTGCTGCACCTGATTTTTATAGACTTTATAGACTGTTTTTCAGCACAGCCTGAAAAGGACACATTAATTATTGCGGCTAATTTAAATAATACTGTGCATTAGACTGGATCTGAACTGATGTATAGCATTTCCATGTATGACATTTTCATCTGCAGCAGAGGGCCAGAGTTCCATTTCCAGTTTAATGGAGGCATAGAGAGCTCAAATGTAACTACTGTTCAGAAAGACAAAATGCAATTAGATTTAAAAAAAAAAAATCTCAACAATGAAACTTAATATCCTGGTTCCTTTGGCCTGTGTCGCCAGCTGCACTGAAACTTTTGGTCCTAATTATACATTTCTGCCTGTCTGTCTCTCATCTTCTCTCTCTCACTTTCTTTCTCTCTCTCTCTCTCTCTCTCATTATGCCTTCTTTTTCTTATTCAGCTTCACATAGATACATTAGCACATGTGGGGTCTGATCATAGATATGTGAAATAGAACGATGACACGTGAGGATAGGCAAGAGGGTACTAATAAAAAGTGAAGAAAGTAAAAAGAAGTGGTGACAAAAAAAAAAAAAGTTAATAGCAAAACAGTAAGAAGAGCGTGATGTACCAGTCATACCTGGTCATGGACATGGATTGCTTTATAGTGCGAGGTCTGCATTATGCAGCTGTAAGCACATAGCTTGTGAGGCGGTGTAAACTAAGCTTTTATTTTACACGTGTTAGAAGTAGCATGTACAATGTCAAAAGTGTATGAGAAGGACCTAATTATTGTAAAGCTATTTATTATTAAATTATTTAAACAGAGATATCACAGGTCTTATGTACTTTCACAAATGTAAATTTTCAGTAGCAAAGGCTAATGAGTCAAAGGGCATATCTTCATGTGTTGTACTAGGAGAGATAGATTCTGGCCATTTCTTTGCTCTGACATTACAATCGTCCTTATTAGAGTCCTGTAGGAACAGGCTATCTAACCATAGCTCTACTGACGAGTGACAAAAGAACTGCTATCATTGCAGACTCATGCGTGTGTTCATATGTGTGTCTAAGTGTCTGCCCTGCCTTTTCCTCCCTTTAATTAAAGGCGCTGAGTTCTCTCTTTCTTTGCATACTCGACACAGGGGACATTGCTACTCATTATGCCCAGAGCCCGAACACTGAGACTGTGTCAAAGCTGCATCCATCATGGCACGCCTACATGCAGTCAGCACAAAAAAATGCCATTCCGCACACTCAGCATGTTGGCCAATTTGCAATTTTCAAGCGCGAGGAAGCTGACATGTTTTTATAGCTGAAGATCACTTTTAAATGTGTACATCATGAATGAAGCCCCTCGTTAGCCTAGCGCTGCTGGCCACTTCTCTAATCAGATTGTTTAAGCTCTAGTCACCTTGGCTAAGGCTAACAGCTAGTGGCACTAATGCAGAGACAAAGTGGAACTTCGCTCTTATTGCTAGCGAGTAAATCTGCTAACATGTGACTAGCTAGGTGTGCTCACTCACTGTGGGTGATGCTAAGATGAGCATTCCTGTAGCCTGGTGGGTTTGACTGGTGCTAGGTTAGCTGCAGTTAGCTTGGTGTGTGTGTGTGTGCGGCGTTAAGTGTGTCTGGGCCCATTCGACTCTATTCATTATGTGGCTAAAGCGGTGGCTCTGCTCCCCTTGGAGCTGGGATGAGTGTTATTAAAGGCAGAGTGTTCTGACACCACTCTAATGAAAAATAGGAGCTTCCTGAAGGTTATGTTGCCAGCCAACACTGAAAAGCCTGCTTCATTTCTCTCTCGCTCGCTTTCTCTCTGTCTCTCAATGTAATTCCCTCCTCCTGATAGATATTTTCTCTTAAAGGTTTTGTGTGTGTGTGTGTGTGTGTGTGTGTGTGTGTGTGTAGCCTCATCATAAAAGACCTTTAGCTTTTTCTTTGTTTTGATGTAGGTTTGTCTCTTAAGTCACACAATATAAAAATATATTTAACTTTACATGCTTTTATAAGATTATTGCGTGATTTATTAATCAAGCTTAGATACAGCATCTAAAATTCATTCATCTGTTTATTCTGTGAAGGGCAACAGGGGGGTCTGAAGCCTTTGCTAAGAAAGTCAAGGATGGGGTGTCAACTCTTCGGGGTGCAAGCACGCACACTTGCACACCCCCTCATACACTATGGGCAACTTGGAAACATCAAGCAACCTGCAGCACCTCGGACGCGGGGGGGGGGGGGGGGGGGGGGGGGGGGGGGGGGGGGGGGGGGGGGGGGGGGGGGGGGGGGGGGGGGGGGGG
>JAQMYJ010000036.1:18865930-18879323 GCA_030014305.1 Clarias laeviceps | reverse complement strand
AAGGACAGACAAAGTTTCATTAAATTCTGTTAAAAAAAACTTTTTTTTTCATGTACAGATTTCTCAAAATCTGTACAAAACTGATCGTAACATCCCTTCTACTCAAGATTTGTATTTCATTTTTAGCGCAGATTTAACTTTAGGCCGATACAGAAGGACAGACAAAGTTTCATTAAATTCTGTTAAAAAAAACTTTTTTTTTCATGTACAGATTTCTCAAAATCTGTACATGTTGCTATTATAAAGTGACTTTTAGCATATACATTCAAGTACACCTATCCCAAACATCCTAAATGGTGTGTTTAGATTTTCTTGACTGGGGTGCAACAGAAAGAAAGCATTGTATATATAGATTATAGAACTTTAACGTTTAGATTTCCCAGCCTGCCATGCATTGACCCTGTGCCTTTCAAGTAAAACCATTATACACTACACATATCACAATGAAGCACTACAGCACATTCAGGATGTCTGTCGAAACTTACGTTAGTGTTCTTGTCTTCTCAAAAAATGAGAGATAATATATATAAATGTTTTTGTAAAACAGACGGCTACTAAGGCATTTGATTACATCGGCTTTTCTTTTTACTGTGGTTGAGGCAGCCCATCACGCAGAGAGTAGAGGAAGCGTATGATGAGCGTGTTGAGTGCTGAGTATCTCAGTGGGACGCTAAGCTGTGTTTATGATACAGCATTTCACTAATGATGGAGCTAATGTTAGTGCTAAACACTAAAACTCTCTCCTGCTTCTTCATTGGCTACAGTATTAGATACTGGAGTGTATGGTTAGCACCTGGTTAATCTCCCCTAGGCAAGGGTTTGTTTCCTAGTGCGTGTGTGTGTGAGAGAGAGTGGTGGGTGTGTAGTGGGTGAGTGAGTGAGTGAATGTCTTATGTACCTGAAGAGCTGTGAAAAACATTACAGTCACTTCCTGTGGCATGCACGTCTGTTTTGTGTGTGTGTGCGTGTGTGCATGTGCTTATTTTTTCAGTGTGGGTTGTTAGAGTTGTTTTTGAAGCACAGACTCCACTTGTCAGATTATGCCACATTTCCATTTGACTTTCATAAGCTGTTTACGGCTCACAGATTGCACGGGTAGCTCCTCTCCTGTGCCTGGGCCTTTACATATGTAGCTCCTCTGAAACGACAATGCCGCCCTGCTTAGAGCAATAAAACGAATCCCACTAGGCAGTATTACAATTTCTTTTTCTTTTTTTTTTTTTTTTTTGATGGAATATAGCAATGAATTCCGAAAATGTAGGCGTACATAAATGCAAAACTGCACAGTCTGTTAGGAGGAAATCCCAGAGTGCTCCTGATCTACACATGCATGCACAGACACACACAAACACACACACACACACACACACACACACACACTTTAACAACTTTCAATAGCATTTTTATGGACCATGTTTTACATAAAGTCTGTTAATACTGACACTAATGATTACTTCATCTAGGGTAAGTGTGTGTGTCCATGTGTGTATGCATGCATTTAAGTGTTATAAGGTGCTATATGGTGTCCAGATTCTGCTTCCTATTTAGAGGCCAGTGCAGGGCCAGAAGGATAAAAGGAACGCATGGGAAAATACCCAGCGTGAGTCCTGTTCAAAGACACACAGCTCTCTTCACTGGATTAACATTTATCGAGCAGCTAAGGCAGCTTTTCTCGCTCCAGGACAAAGATACAAACTTTAATTGCTGTGACTGTTCCACCAAATGATCACCAATGTGCCCACCAAAGCCCGGCTAATAGACACTCCATTACGGATTAGAAAGTCTCTATTACCAAACAAATTAAGCATGCTCTGATCTTAACTCTTAACCTATAGGTCAAACGGCATTACAGCAAAGTTTAAGCTGTTAGATGTCTGCAAAACGTATTACGCACTGGCGCTGAGATTGCAGTTTGGTATTGATTTTACGATAGCCTGGTATGATGATTTATGGAGTGCTGGTGTCAGTATAACAAGCTGAAGGACACACAATATCATCTTCAACATCATTAAAATTCAGACGCTTCTCCAACCCAGTGATCAACTGCTCCTCAGCAGCAGAGAGTTTCACAAGGGGAAGGATACACTAAGCCTAAACATACACATAAACACTAATACACATTCTACCTACTGGATAATTTTTTTTTTCATTCAATTACATGTACACTGTGTGTATGCACACAAGTTCACAAAATGAACCATTGAAGTACTGACCCCCTTTTGATCATACTAACCCAGAGATGACTGACAGTATAATTCTTTAAAATGCTTAATTTTAATGTAGTGTTTTTATTAAAGCTGTGTCCCATACTGGATTTATGCAGTGTTTGTTTAGGTTACAGCTTTAGGTGTAAATGTACAGGGTCGCACCACTGAGAGCAGCTGTGATTGTGGAGGGCTCTGGTGCTAAATGTGTAGTACACTAGAGCCCCCTGTAGGTACTATGAGGTTCTGCTAGAGTAACACATTGTCAGAAAGGTGGGGGGAAGCACAAATATTTATTTATAAACCATTTTAAAAAGGTATAGAAATTACCTACACATGGCGTCCAATATGTTTAACGTGACAACTACTACTTTGATGTCACCATCTGCATTCACATTATGTTTACACAAACGGTTCCTTCACTAGAACGTGCAGTGTGTGTGTGTGTGTGTGTGTGTGTGAGTGAGTGAGTGCACGGTCAAAACTGATTCTTGTTGTTTGTGTTATTCTAATGGAAAGCATCGTGTTGTGTATTTGAGCTTAATTTGATTTGCTTCAATTAACTCATCCAGCTATTTTTCATGGTTAGAGGCTCTTCTTATATTATATTAGGAACAGCAAAAAAAAAAAAAAAAAAACTGTTCCGCATATAGCATTTTAATGTAGAAATGTTAGTGTTTAACATCAGAGACACCTCACAGTGGGAAGAAATAGTCCCTGTTCCTTTAATGTGTCTTTAATGTGAGATGGTATGCAAATGAATAGCATGATGACTGAACACCTCTCTCTAATGACTTAACTAGCTATTAATTTACTGTCATGTCATCATTATTAATCACATTAGCGCAGCCGCAACATCTCTTCCAAGGATAAAATGAGGTAGAACATAGTCGTGTCAACGTGGGAATGGAAGAGCGCTTTCAGAAAACAGAGTGATCAAGAAAAATGTTGTCTTAAGAATATTTTCTTATTGTTATCCAATGCACACTCAGGGTATGAGTGCGAATCTCTCTCTCTCCCTCTCTCTCTCTCTCTCTCTCTGCCTGTCTCTTGGAATTTTTTAGATCCATCTTCAGGCCATCATCAGGGTCAAAGCAGCAGGGTAGGGTGTGAGGTCGGCATGCAGAGGTCCATCAGCCTCCTTCATCTTAGAGAAAAGAGGCGAGATGTGTGACTTGGCACAGCCCATTCGACAGCTTGAGTCTTTGGGAGCAGAGCAAAGAGGCTGCCAAAGCATGGCTGAGCAAGAGAGAGAGAGAGAGAGAGAGAGAGAGATGAGTGGATAGTAAGGGTCTCTTACCTGCAGCTGGTCACCATCATGAACTGTAATTATGTACATTTACCTCCTGTTTCTCAAGCTCCGGCTAGAACACACATTCAAGCACACATAACCAGTTAATATATATATATATATATATATATATATATTGGGATGCAGTTCTAAGCACATTCCTTTAGCAATATGTAGCCCATTCCCCTCCAAAAAATAGTTGTGTATACTGTGTGAGATTTCAGTCTTACTTTAAAAAAACAAAAATGAAAGTCATCAGGGAGCTCTGAATAACTGTCAGATTTCCATTTGTAAATATTTATTCACGAATAAAACCTTTTCCTATCGACAATTGTTGTACATTTTTAATCAGTTATCAAATCCCTGATTCAGTAAGCATTACTCCTTACAGCAGTCGATCTCTCCACGAGCTGTATGAATTATGAGTACAGCATATGAGAGCATTAATAAAACGGCCTGGTAGGAGTGTGGCTTAAAAGGAAATGTTAAAATACAGTGAAATAATCGTATAAATTATGCATAAGCTCTTCAGATGGAGCAAAATGTTTACCCCCATGAATTATTCATTGTTTATGTGTGTGTGTGTGTGGGGGGGGTGTCATTACCATATTTCCTTTTTAGAATGCCTGGAAAACTTTTAGAGACTAGGATAAAGGGCTTGATGGTATTTGGCATGTGTGGTAGCATTTTTTCCCCTCATTGTGTCAAAAATGTAAAGCTTCCTTTGAAAACTTTTACAAAAGTGAACATAACACCCCCATGCAACTGGTCCTGCGGTAATGCAATCCTGAAAATACAGTTCCCATATCTGACTATGGCTGATTGCGATGTGTCATATTCACTCATTAGACATAATGCCAGCCATGTGGTATGAATATGAGATCAGATGTAGTGATTGGTGATTCTGGCCCACTTTCCCTTAGCCGTCCCTCCATCGGAGTCTAATCTGGGTCCATCAGCTCGCCTACCTTAACTCGGGGCTGCTGACAGTCGGTCTGCTCTCTGATAAATGATCCTAGCTGAAGCCAGATTTGATATGAGAGGCTCAAGTGTCAATTATGGGAGGCTGAGCTGGTTAATAAGCAGATGTAGTTAAATATCTGAGCTTGCTGCTACAGTATTTGTCAGAGAAAGAACTACACTGCCTTCCGAGACAAGCTTCTGTGTAACTTATAAAAACAGCATCTTTCCTTTCGTAATCACCGTTTATTAGGAAGCTGACATCATGATTTAACTAACACCAAACTATGCACACACATCACACCAGAGACTGGCTGATATTAAATGAGTAAGACTGAGTTTGGGTTTGGCCCATTAGACAGATGGATGTTATTCTGTAAGAGCAGGTGGAGAGGGGAGTGCAGAGCTTAAGCTGATTTTGGACTTTAAAAATTCCTGGGTGAACTGGGAGAGTTAGCAAAGAGTATAATTTAGCTATTTACTGGATGTTATCTTGGACTGAGCTCATTAAGTCTCTGATCATTTGCACATTGCAGCTAATGTGAGGGGTTTTTAGTCGCTGAGAGAAGTTACCCTCTTTGGGATGCTGGGAATCTTTATTTATTTAATCTTCTACTTTTTAATAACTGAAGGCTCTTGCAGCCTTTCTAGTCTCAGCTTAATAAACGCTCAGAATGTTCATGTGGTGTGTGTGTGTGTGTGGGTGTTTAAACTAGGCGGCTTAATGGTGGAAGTGTGAGGTCCTTCGTTCTTCATGCAGTGCAGCCATGCAGCTATGATGGCCCTCATATGGCTACATTTCTTTTCATTATATGTGACTTAATTACTGTAAGAAAAGAACAATGAGAAATCTCTGCTTATATCAATAAAATAAACATGTAATAACTATTTAGTAAGCATTATAACTATTTGTCATCCTAGCTCTTATTAATTTTCAAAAAAATACCACTGATCTCACCATCTTTCCACCGAATTCTCAAAAATGTATAATAAAATAGAGCAGTTATACAAAACCAGAAATATGCATAGCATTAATGTTTAAGTCTTTCATTGGTTAATGTCAATTAACTTGGTATATATTAATTTCTAATGCGCAGATTAACAATCACATGCAGAAATGTGTGTGTGTGTGTGTGTGTGTGTGTGTGTGTGTGTGTGTGTGTGTGTGTGTGTGTGTGTGTGTGTGTGTGTGTGTGGTACATTTTCATTTCAGAGAAAGACTGGGGGTTGGGAGCATCTGGTGGCAGAAATAAAGCTTTTTCATGCTCATGTTGGGAGGATCATTAGCATAATATCAGTTTCTGTAAGGTGAAAACAGAATAATAATTGGCTTGGCCTTTTCTCTCTGTGTGTTGTAAAACAGTTAGGCATTAATTTGAGGATAACTGTGCAATTATTTTGAAATGCTACCAATCGTCAGGCTGGTGGGGAGTAAAGGAGAAGAAAGGGGGAAAGGAGAGGAGAGGTCACATAGGAGAGAAGGAAATGAGAAAGGCAGTGTGAGGCAGAGTAGTGCAGAAAAGTTAAACATGCCATCTCATTAGTTAACGGCCTTATTTGAAGTGGACCTCTGCTTGTCCTCGGTTTGATTACTGACCAATTAGGATCACACCTCATGCTTATCTGGTAATAATTTTCAGAAAGAGGAGGGAGAAGGGTAAGACTGGACTCAGCATGCACAGAGATAAAACAAAATAGAACAGCAAAAAGAGCAATTATTTTAATACATTTAAAGGCAAGTGGTATTTTACATTTCAATAAATTAGGCTTTACAGAGGCATTGCTATCCTTGTGCTCATTTTACCCAGCTTTTATGTTGATAAAGCTGCATAATGTTTGCACCAAACTTTTGTTATTGTCTTAAAACTGGTAACAATTTGGACATATTATCTATCTATATTAAACAATCTGACATTTACAATTAGGAATTGTGTTAGACTTTTCTTAAGATTCCACCCCAAAAAAATAAATTCAACCACATGACCTTGTTCAAATTCATGAGCAATTTTCCTGCTTTTTTCCCCTGATACTGTGATTGCTTTTTAAGTGTTTTGAGGAACACATTCCTGCTGATCATTACTTTTATTCATCACTGTAATCAGTTTGGTCTCATGTACTGTCATGTTGTGGAATTTTTCTGTATTCCCCAGATATGTGTATAAAATGACTGGTATGTAAATTATTGCCTTAGAAAATTGTATGCCTTGTGTTGGAAATGTTGTTAACATATATATTATAATTGCCACCATTTTAATATAATTTCCTGAAGATCATTTATTATTAACTTGAGGGACATTGTGATTTGTTTGCATCACTATAAGGTCTGTATTCCTTCCGAAATCAGGAAGCAGACACGCTTATAGTTGTGTAGAGAGCCATATGAGAGTTAATGATGTCATCATTTATTACCCTTTACATCCTGCTGTTCTCCTCCCAAGGAAACACAATAGTCACTTAACAACGACACCGTCTCTCTCTCTCACGATCGCACACATGCCCACATAACAAATAACATTCACACAAATGCAGACAGGAAGAGGAAAATAAAGGGAGTTATTTGAGTGTTGTTCAGACTGCCCGTTTCCTGACTGTGTGAGAGAGCGTTGCTGACAAGAGAGGAAACACTTGTTTTTGTACACCACCAGGTCCTGTAACAGAAGGACTTTGGGATCATCTTATTCTCAAACATCCTCTACCTGATCTGCTTGACCCTCCATCCTCCGTCATCTAAGGATCTCAAGGTCTTCACGTTACAGACATATTTTCAAATTCCTGCACTAATATTATGTGTCTATTGTGTGTTTGTTTTATTATGGCCCTCAATTCCCTCAAATATTGAGAAAAAAAACACATAAGCCTGTAGGGAAATCTTTTCCTAAACATAATGGTCTGTTGAATAATGATCCTATTACAGTAAGTAGCCTAAAATGGACAAAACTCTTAGAGAAAGAGGACCAACCAGTGGTTCTTGGAAGAGTTAAGCATTCAGTCATGAGGTTTTACATAAAACCTTTAACATTTTGAAAGACATACAACAATCCCTTATTTATGATTTTTTTTTATTATTATTATTATTTAAATTGCAATGCACTATGCACAAAAATCTGTCATTTTGCATCTGTGATTTATTAGACTTTACTCACGGTATTCATTTATGAAAGGCAAGTACATTTCTACATTTTATTTTAGACAGGATTAGTTTTAACAGCCCACTGTATTTTTATGTGCTGTAAAATAGTGATCTGGATTCACAATTATAAATTTTCATTGGTTAGATTAAGTTTATTTATTTATTTATTACATGCTTAAATTTTGAAGGTTTAAACCTTGAAGGTTTATCCAGAAGTTAGAATACATGGTGTTTCAAAACTTTAGATAGATTCCACATATACATTATTCTGATCAGTGGCAGTACAGGAATGCTTCAGGAGCAGCCAAAGAAACAAGAAGGTCAACATTCTCATGATCATTTAACATCACAACATGAATGTGTTGTGTTTCTTTGTTAGCCTTGCTGAATCTTTTCTTTCTTTCTTTCAATCCTGCCGTCTCATATGGGACTCTGCTTTCCTTTAGCTAATACTCTTGTAATCAATGCTAGCTTTCCTCACACACAGAGATCAATGTGTCAGGGCTTCTGCATGTGGCATGGAGGATGCTGTGGTTCTAAACATATGTGTGTGTATGTGTATGTGTGTGTGTGTGTGTGTGTGTGAGAGAGAGAGAGAGAGAGAGAGAGAGAGAGAGCAAGCATTAAGCTTAAGCTATACGTTGAATGTGTGCTTGTGTTTGCAGTGTGTATTTGTGGTGGATCAGAGCCTGCACTTGTCTGTGGATTACCTACAATCCTGCTTTGATCTACGTGTTTGATCAGCCAATTGTTCCAGAGGCTGTGTGATCAGCAGAAGCACTGGAATTTACAGCTCATGTGGATGGAAAAATCCTTTTCCCTCTCACAAATGATGCTGTTAGGGGTGTTTTTGTGGGCCGACTATGTTAGTGTCTAATATGTTTTATAAATAATAATTGTTTTATTATTATATAGTACAATAATTTATTATTATTATTATTATTATTATTTGTAAAAGTATATTAATTTGGCATAGAAATAATTTATTACTATTATTCTATTTGTCATATGTCACTTAAATAATATTACAAAAGATATTTCCTTTCCAAATGATTATATCATGTGAGCGATTATTAACTACTAATAACAAACTTTTATGATTTACAAGACTAGTATTTCCACAGTTCAAAAAACATACAGTATCCCTCCCTGTGAGTGATAAAAGGAGGTGACTAGGAATTGTTGTCACACCACAGAAGGTGAAATGTGAAGTAGAACAAGGATTTCAGGAAATAAAATATCCCTCTTTCATCATCTCCAACTTCGTACACTATTCAACTTTCAACAGGATGCAGCCACACGGTGAGACATTGCTGTAAATTTGATTGTCTAGGTCTGTGGACCATCTTATACTCAAGGTGAAATGTCAAAAATTGATTCCTATTGTGGCAGCAATTTGTATTGACATAGCTTGAACCTTTTATGTTATTGCCACATAACCTCCTGCCCTTCTTTGGCCAATGGGATATAATCGTTACATCATAAAACTCTACAAGATTTTATCTTTGTTTCAGATGAATTCCTCTTTCTTTCTCTTTGCCTTTGAAACCTATCCCATTTTGGGTCTAGATAAAATGCTGTATGTGTTTCTGCAGGTTGGTAGATATATGGCAGACTCTCACTCTGGTCAAGGTTATAGTTTTTCTCTGTTTAATGACTCTCTCTGTGAACCCAAGGTTAGAGAGGAACGTGCTCTACTGCTTGCGAGAGCACCTTTTTCAAAGCTCTAGATTCAAGCTAAGAGTTATGTCTCTTCAGGGACCACTATTACAATGCATTTACATATGTACATAAACAATACGCTTTGAATTCCTCAGAATGTTTCATTGTTCTTTATACCTGGAAGAGGAGCATGTTTCCTGTTCTTAAGTATGCCACTGGCCCACTTATAACTTAAATGACTAGTTTCGTTAACCTCTCTGCTCAAGTCCAACATATCATTATGGCAGCAACAGAACGCCGCATAATTCCATTGGCATTAACATTTGTCATCTCCACACTCCAGCTATAAATACAACTGCCAGCAGAAGTCTACACTTGCTCACTTCACAGGCTGCACATACTCATTTCACTGTGCAAGTGTGAGTCAGGTTGCAGGGGTGAGGCACTCTGATAGTCCAGCAGATGAAATATTTGCTGACTTCCCTCACCTAAGGGACTGCTGTTCTGATGGAGGCACTTATATGTGGCCCCATTAGTCTCAGAGGATTTTCCCTAGCCCACTTTTCACATGATCCGTGCCAATTAAAACAGCCGAATTATGTATAATAGTGGGAGTGATTCACGTTTGCCAGAGCAGGAATGCATAGGGCTGCATGACAGAAGGAGACTGTTGAATAATTAGAGTGAATTTTCAAAGCCCTGGAAACTCAATCATATTCTGCCATGTGCTAACTATTTTTAACCTAATCTCTCTCTCTCTCTCTCTCTCTCTCTCTCTCTCTCTCTCTCTCTCTCTCTGCAGATACTATTCTGCTTAAAAGAAATTTAGGAGAAGTAACACAGGAGTAGAAAAACTCAACAAGAAGTCTCTGTGTCTCTTACAGAGATTAGATTTACAATCTTATTATTTAAGTTTGAGATTCTTAAACTATGTTTATCAATTTTGTAATGTATTTCATGTTTTTTTTTTAAACTTTGAAAGCATCTTTCATTGTCATAAAAATGTAATTAGAATGAATTAGATGACATTTCATTAATCATCCTTGCGTTTCATCGTGTCACCATGTGTAATTGCTGCCATTTTGAAGACCAAATAAGGGGCCGACGGTGTCAATGTTATTGTTTCTGTGCTGCAAAAGGAGCATCCATTTTAATCTATACTGATAACCAACTGCCCTAATACATACAATAATCTTCTAAATGCAGCATTGCAGCCAATTCTCTATGTCATCATTTGTGTTACTTATCTAGGTAGCTATGGTATAGGATAGCTGAGACAATTATCTTGGTGTTGCCAGTAGGAATCTGGGGCTATCATGGGCACAGGTTCACATAAACTGGACAGATGAAGATTTTTTAAAAACTTGCATTGAATCATTTAAACTGTCCAGTTTCAACTTGCCTGTGACAACTGTCAAATCAGATTGTTGTTCTTAGCTAATAGAAGTGAAACCTTCTGTGGTCTTCTACTGTTGTTACCCGTCCATTGCAAAGTTTGATCAGCATTCTGAGCTTGTATTATGGTTGTAAAGGTGGATTTATTGAGCTTTGTTAGCTTGAACCAGTCTGTCCATTATCTTCTATTGATGTCACTCATCAATAAGGGGTTTCTGAAAACAGAACAGTCACTTGCTGGATTTTTTTCAGCATTCTGAGGAAACTATATGAACTAGCCAGATGTTTAAGAAATGTACAATTTATTCAAATAGGCAAAGTATCTCTCACACATTCACTCATCGTCTATACTGTTTTTGTATAAAGGGTCACAGGGGGCCTGGAGCCTATCCTAGGAGACTTAGGGCATGGGGTAAGGTGCCAATCCATTTCAGGGAACACATACTCACAACGGGCAATTTAAGCCATTGGCCTAATCTGCATGTCTTTGGAAAGAAACTGGAGGAAACCCACCAAGTAGCATGCCAAGCATGGGGAGAACATGCAAACCCCATGACCTGAAGCAGGAATTAAACCATCGACTATGGAGGTGCAAGGCGACAGGGTTAACCACTATGCCACCGTGCCGCCACAAAGTATTTATGAGTAATTTTATCTTTTACGGCAGAAAAAAAACATGTGCTTTAACTAGTGGAATTATGCAGATAGACAAAATAGATTTTTTTAAAGTAAGGAAACACTGTTCATATCATCACATGTCATAAACATGGATACTGTACGACACACCACACTGATAAACACCAAATGAATCTGCTTTACTAGGCTACAGCTGATTGAACCATCTGTGTGTAAAATAAAGTTTAGTGAGGCCAAGTGGAGGGTGAAAAAAAAGAGAGAGAGCGAGAGAGAGAGAGAAAGAGAGAGTCCCCAGGCTCCAGCTCCTTCTGATCAGCCTCTCATCAGCTCTCTCGCTGCCTTCCATCGTCTACACTTTAATAATTCATGCTGTTCTGATGCTGCGTGTTTATTTTTAGTGATGAGAAGATTGATGAGCCATTCATATCACTTTTAACCACCAGTTAATTAGCTAATTAGCAGGTCTAAATGAAGCCAAACAGTAGATAACACAGCTGTAACTGCACTAACACTGCAGATCAGCCATGACACTGTACTATACACAGCTTTAGAACAGAAGCAGAAACTATACATTTCATTTTTGGTGACTCTTAGAGTGGACATGTTGACCAGAAGCAGAGTGATTAAAATGATATGTTCCATAGCAGACAAGCAGCAATGCTTGTCAAATTAAACTGATGTTTAATACAAGTGTTATATAAAATAACATTGTTTTAAATGTTCACTGTGGTATGATAAATCACAGAAACTGCTTATAATTTTCATGACACTATACATTCAAATTATGTATAACACTGCATAAGCATTTATTTCACTCTTATTCAAACCAGTGTAACCAATGTAAAAATACTTTTTAGAATATCTTAAATATTCACTTAAATATCAGCCATAACATTTTTGCGCCATATAACATTAACACATTAACATCAATCATCATATACCATTTATTATTATATACTAGTAAACTAGTGATAGGATCATGGGCACCCAATGCTCACTCATGCCCACAGGGACCAAAGGGCAGCCCGTCCAGTCCAGTCCAACAGAAAAGCCAATGTAGAAAAACTCAATGCCGTGACAGAAAGTACCAGAACATCCAGTCATTTAAACTGGACAGTTTAAATGATTCAATGCAAGTTTTTTTTAAATCTTCAACTGTCCAGTTTATGTGAACCTGTGCCCATGATAGCCCCAGATTCCTACTGGCAACACCACAGCCTGCAATGTATGGCACCCAGCAGGCAAAGAGCCCAACTCCAGCAACCCAGAATCTGGTTTGCACCAAATATAATGCTTCAGCTTCAGATCAAACGGCATAACTTTAATCTAATAAAACCAAATATCTTGCCCCGAAACGTTCAGATTTTCTAACATGACTTTTCTCAGTGAAAACAGATCAGTGATGTGATGATACTGTTGAGGTCTTTCTCCTTCCTCAGCCAGTGAGCTCTGTAACTCCTTAATTGTTGTAGCTGAACATTTTAACACTCCCCTGACACTTGTTCTTCTTACTGGAAACACTCAGTTTGGGCTGATCTTTGTAGTGTCTGCAGGTGATTTCACAGTACATCTGAAGAAGGTTGAAAATGAATGTTTTTATACTTTTCTCAATTCTCAATTTTCCTCCTAAAAACCTCAGCCCAAAGATTCATGAGCAGTTTTTATATCTTCATGACAGCAGGGTTGACTTGGCCAGTGGGTTTAGCTGCATGTGAGACCTCCTAAAGCCTGAAACATTTACTGTTCAAGCATGGTGGGATAAAAAATTAAAACAGGTTTACCTGAGTGTGAGCACTCGTTCAGTGAGATGGATAAATATTATCAATAATGAAGTATTTTACTCATTCTTTATAATTCTCTTAACATCTAAATGGTTTATTTAATTTTATTTCTATGGAAAAGAGTCACAGATAAATATCCTAATCTAATATGCAATCAATATATACAATACACATACATACAGTGGTGGCCAAAAGTACTGAAACAAAAGTGAAATTCAATGTTTTACTCATCACTCATCTTCTATAACGCTTTGTCTTGTATTCAGGGTCGCGGGGGCCTGGAGCCTATCCCAGGAGACTTAGGGCACGAGGCAGGGTACACCCTGGACAGGGT
>JAQMYJ010000036.1:18855675-18865739 GCA_030014305.1 Clarias laeviceps | reverse complement strand
CAATGTAGAAAGAAATAAAAATCAGGAACGATCATGGAGTTAGAAAATGACCCCAAACTTTTGAACGGTAGTGTACATAGGGTGGCATGGTGCCATAGTGGTTAGCACTGTGGCCTCACACCTCCTGAGTCGAGAGTTCAATTTCTGCGTTGGGTCTGTGTGCGTGGTGTTTGCATGTTCTTCCTGTGATTGGTGGGTTTCCTCCAGGCTCTTCAGTTTCATCCCACAGTCCAAAGACATGCAGATTAGGCTAAATGGTGTTACCAAACTTGCTTGTTGTGTGTGAATAAGCGTGTGCTCGTGTGCCCTGCAATGGACTGACATACTGTCCAGGGTGTACCCTGTGAAACTGAACAGGATAAGCAGTATATAAAATGAGTGTGAGTGAGAATATACAGTACATACATACATGCATTCTATAAAATACAATTCAAACACACACACACACACACGAACATACATCCTGTAGTTTGTAATTATATTGGTATACAGGACCATTATATCCCTTATGTAATTGCACCTTGTCTTTGGCAATGCATCTTGTCAGAGTTTGATGACAGAATGAGTGTCTGCTCCTGCCCTCAACATCATTGAAGAGAGCATTCATCAGTGCACTGTCTCCGGCTCCCTTCCCCTAACTGACCCTCCTGGCCTGTTAAATGATTCAAAAACTCTTAAACTCCTATCAAACCTCTGTCACTGGCTGACTTTGACCTTCTGCTCTGTGAAATAAAAGACTGCATGTCCTTGTTACAAAATTTGTATTGCGCCATGTTCTAATTACTGGTTTACCACTGACATTATACCCTTGCTTTTCCCCTTCCTCCTTCTCATCAAGAGCACTGATATTGGTAGCCTTGCCCACATCATTTTTGCCTTCTCCCTGTACACTTATTACCTGTAGAGGTTGTAGTAATGAGAATGTCAGCCCACTATGAATTCTAATTTAGCACAAGCCGGTCTATGCCAGGTATTTGGACCATTCTCCAGGAGCCGCAGCTCGCCACAGCAGCTCTGCTGATTATGACTGAATTACCTGTTTTCTCCTCACTCATGCTATTTGCAGCACTGTGACACCAACATTAGAAGGCAGAATCCCATGTGGCTTCTACAGCCTAAAACCTAATAATCATTTTAATTAATGTTCGTTGCATGCACCGAACACAAAATCTGAAGGATCACTGCCTAAATGAATAGCATCAATTAGCTTGAACATTAGGCTGCACTATAAGCGTAGAACAGAAAACTGCAGAAACTGAAAGCACTGTGGTGCATCATAAAAATCAGTTAGTAGAGTTGTTACAAGAGGTTTTAGAAACGTGTTTCCACGTCTACACCAGAGGTAGCTGTGAAATGTGCAGTCCCACTGGAGTGAGCCACTCCAGCTGGTCCCGCTCGAACCCAATGCTGTGTGCAATATGATCACTCCATCAGTGCTCGCTCATATCAACATTCATCATGTTGTTTTATCAATACCCACACGCTTCACAATTAGACAAGCTACAGGGGGAACAAAACCGTGAGCCAAGGTATAAATGCCAGACATGCACTTTAATCACTGACACAGTTAATCAATGAAATTCCTTCATAACTTTTAATTAAAGTTTTATTAGAGAAAACTTATTAGGATGTTCGTTTGCTGCTGGTTCTCTATTAATGGCGACGGGAGAGGTTTGGGAATGGCAGTGGCAGATGCTGCTGGTCAGTCACACCGGGGCTCATCATGTCTGTAATTGCATTTTCTCACCTACAGAGGGTGGTGAGGAACCCTGTTATAGCCAAGTCTCTGCCTAGCAATTATTGTCAAGCAAATTACTAGGTAGGCAATATATAAGCTGTCAGGCGAGGTTAGCAAGAAAAAGTGTAAGGAAATGGACCATTCAGCCATTCATCATGGCTTTCGGCAGTGTGACCAAATTGAAAAAAAATGCCATTCTATCTGCTGGAATTAGAGGATGTTACAGCTTATCACAGTCGGCTGAAGATGAGGAGGAAACTGCATCAAGAACACTTCTTCCTCTCCCCTCAATACCAGTCTATCAATGATCAATTTACACCTAAATGTAATTTTCTACTCCACGGTCTGCTGAAATTATATGCAATTATGTACACAGTACATGGCCACTTACAGGAAAACACAGTCGAGGCATCCTTCAATAGCTTTCCAGTGTATATTAATGGAAAATAATTTTGTACTCACATGAAAGTTGTATTCTACCATCTGTTTGCTTCTATGCCTTCTCCACACATGCACACGTAATCACTACACGAAACCAAATAGAAAAAAAAATCTCATCAGAACACATGCATGCTCACGCACGTTTTTTTGTTTGCCATCCTGTCAGTTTACGCCTGAAAAAAATGATTAAGCAGCAAAATTCAGTCAGAATGTTTAAGTTTTAGAAAGATTAGATAGTTGATTAAAAAACTATTGAAAGCTTAAGAAAGGGTTAGGAATACAAGTTGTCAAAATAAACCACCTCAACTGACTCATAAAAATCTGATAATCTATAATATAACTTAGAAATTAACTTTCTAGACCTTTACTTCTTTGTGATAAGTGCTTAATTTTATGACTAAATGACTTCCATGAATAAATTAGGAGAAAGTGTTTATTTAACCATAATATTGATTAGGTCTTGTTTGTCTTGTTTGGTACATAGATAACAGGTTAATTGTGGTGAAAAGAAATGCTAGAAGAGTAAATGTGCTTTTTAAGAAGTATACTTGCAGTAAACTTCTACTGAAATAAAGCAAATAAAGCTTATTTACTTGAGTGATAATTCTACGACCGAGTTCCGGTCGAGTAATCTGATTGGACACTGATTGGAGGCATTCCACGAATGGTAATAATAGTTGGTAACAGCACCTGGATGTTTATGTGTCACAGGTGATCTAACAATCGTTAATTACACTAACTGTCAGTCGCTAAAGCCAGCTCTCCCAGTCATGAAAGGATATGTGTGTTGGCAGAGCAAAATAACTGGTTAACCAAACATTTACATTTACATTGAGGCAGTTGGAAGATGCTTTTACCCAGAGCGACTTACAAAAGTGCTTTGAAGTTTTCGTTATTGGACAGATCTTTACACTGGTTACTAGGTTACTAACTAAGTACCACGAGTCAACCACCGTGGAAATGTTTTTGTTTTCCTTTGGGAGGGGGGACGATAAACAAATCATAATCTTTTTATAATATATCCTGTTTTTGTATAATGTGAGGCCTTCAACATTCGGGCTGCACCGAGTGCCTCATGCCTATCTTAGCATTACAGCTGTGCTGATATCAAGCAGAACAGCACTCCACCTAGTGTGATATTGTTTAAATTTATAATAATCATCACTGACTAGAATTTGTTATAATGTTAGAATATAACTATTGTAAAAATATAGTTAAAGAAAATCAAAGAACCATAATACACACAGTGAACTCGCCTAAAGTTAGCTTGTTTTACCCAGCTTAATCAGACCAGCTAACATCCTGTGATGATGCATATGTATAGTAGCAGTAATTTAGTAACTGTTTCCTTCTACTAGCTTGACCATCTCAGACCAGTTTTGGCAGCTGGTTAAATTTTTCAACAATTAACTGTAATGAATTCTGACATATTACACAAATAAAGTCATAAGTGGTTTAACCTTGCTAATTCTAAAGGCTAAAGGCAGCAGATCCTTGCTAATGTCTGTGTCCTCACAGCTCTAAGCTTGACCCAAAATCATGCAGAACTCTTAGGTTTTATATACATTACATGCTTTTATTCTTCTGCTACCACAATTTGTTATTCACACGCTGTCCTGCCAGAGCTCCATTGTATTATGTTTTCTTTCTGTTATGAGTCCATTTTTTGTCATGTAATGGCGGCTTATCACGCACTGCTGCTAAAATTGTGCTCAGGGGAGCAGAGCAAGGCACGGCTGGATTAAGCAGCCTCCGTTCAATTAGGATCCACCGTAACTTACAGCTCTCCCTGCCATCATGAAACACGACTAACACTGCCCAGTCAATCTCAGCATCTCTTTTATTCTTAGATAATTGCATCTCTGATTTCTTCCACTGAAAACTAAGGTGTGTTGTTGCAATACTGACAAAACTACATACAAATTAATAGTATCATAATAGCAGGCAACAGCAAATCTGGTACAGTAAAACTCCATCTATGTCTAAAAACTGAAAATAGTAGTATATTGTTATTATTAACATTATACCAAAATAATACGCAATCTGCTGCAATTTCTAGCTACAATTTTAAACTATTACCGGCCATGTACTCTTGCAAATAGTGTGCTTCAAACTGGTACACCATGGTTAAATATGCGTAAATGTGCTGTAAATGTGGATGGAGGCTGAGAGAGGCAAAGGATGGAGGGGATGATTTCTAGGAGCAGCAGCTTGCTGCTGCCATCAATTAGGGCGTGATTCAGACCAGCACGCTCATATTTCCACGTCTAATAAATTATGCTGCATATCAGAAATGGTGCGGCAGATACCTATTTAAAAAGAAACGGGATTGTGCTGAGGCGGGCCGTAAATATGAAATATGAAAGGCAACAAATTGAGATGGTCAATAAAGTGTGAGATTTGTTAGAGGGCTAAATGCTGCACAGGGAAAGGTGAGGCTCGCTATCAGGAATTATGATGATAGAAATGGACTTTGATTGGTGTTTAATTTTTGCGCTTTACCCCAGGCAGGAATTTGTTTGGAAATCAGCAGACAGCTTCTATTTACTGCATCCTATGACTAATAATGTTGCTACAGCAATTCTGCAAAATGCACACATTACTCCTAATTTCATTTTTTTTCCCAGTAAAATCACCATTTTCCTACATTGTGATTGCATTCATTTATTTCATATTATTGCCTAAACACTCCCTCCTGGTTTTAATTTAAAGCAGGAAAAATGTCTTCTTGTTGTTTTCAATTTTTTTATGTAACAAATGGTGATATTATAGTGTGTGTCTGTGGAAGGCTTCTTGTTATTCAGAATAATCTCTGAATCACCTCATTAATTTGCAGCAGTTCCTTAGTTCTCAGCATTATTGCTGTGCTTGGAGTTTTCTTTTAAGCCTTCTTTCTTTGAATCCTGCAATATCTTTGTGTTTTTCTGTGTTTTGACCTCCCAACATTCTGACCCCCCAAACACCTTAATGACTCATTATATAAATCTGTCCTGAAAGCCAGGAATAAAAGCATTTATTGGCCACTCACCTGAACTCATGAAAGGCCTGCAGGCTGACGCTGAAACAATCCAGGCAAGGCACATTTGTTTGGAATTAGCATGGCCATTTCTCTGTGCACATGAATGGATACAAGTGACCCAGAGAACAGGTAGTTGATCACAGAGTGAGTGATTTCTCTGCTGGTGGCTGATGGCAAGGCTTTTAGCAGGTGAAACCTACCGCCATGAAGAACAAAGCATCACTGGTTGTTCTCACGCACAGGGTCATGGAGGTCACCAATGCCGCAGGTCCTGACACCATGACAGATTAAGGGTCTAGAGCTGAGATGGAGTAGAGAACCTAGAGTCTGCAATACTTCATTCTGCATTAGCTTTACTCGTGCCCGTACAGGGCTGGGTAAGGTGGGTGGTGTGTGTGTGACAGACTCGTAAAACTTCATGATGGATTCAGACTGATCCACACCAGATTGGCTTCAAGTGTGGACTGAGTGGAATGAGATTAAGCAGGTTTCTCTAGGAATGGCACTCATTTTACACAGGTTTGCTACAATAAAATATAGCTGCACCTTTCCTCCTTATTTGGTATGTTAAAAAAATTCAGTATAGTGACCCTGTGTGTACTACTTTGCATGTTGAAAATCCTTTGTGCTGTAAATTTCCAGTTATATTTTGACTGTCATTCTTTCTACAAGTTTTCACTCTTTAGTTGCTTAAGCCATGTCTGATTAATTTTCTATCCTGTATTTCAAAATGTTTATCTAAAGGATTCTTTGTATGTGCTTTATGTATGTGCTGCTTTCCTGGCTCTTTGCCCTCAGGGTGAGTCTTTATAGAGGACCTGGGCTCCTCATAATTTGTTTATGAGCTTGTCAAGGTTGCCACTCACTTCTTTTCAGGATAATATAACTTAGAAGAGCAATGGCTAAATGGCTTTTTAGCAGCCTTGATGATAGGTCATTTTGATCAGATTCATTAGTGCTTCATAAAAGTCTTTTCTTTTACTTGATTGTTTAAAATAAAAGCTTCAAATAGGCCTGCTCTCCAAATTGTTTTACATGATCCTTTCCTGTCCATTTCTTTATAATGTTTTGAATTCTAGTGTGTTAGGCATGCACATTTTCAGCCTTGTTCATTTTCACTGATATCAGAGCTCCAGCTGTTAGAATAACCAGCATGCTCTCACTAACAGAGCTGACTCTCTGCAAACTTGTGTTTAGGAAAAGATTCTGTTCTGTGTTTATGGGTAGGAGCTACATTACAGTATGTCAGTCAGTATTATTCACATACCGTACATATCATAAAGCACTACAGTAATACCATGCTTAAACTGTAGATTATAATAAAACATTGACACTTTTTTATTGTACTTTATAAATTAGGATTAAACTATTGATTGCAAGTAGTTGCACAGTCATTTAAACTATATAAGTCATTTATTGCTGTTGTGTTACAGACAGGCTCATACAGAACACACAGAATATAAATAGTATTCACTCTTGCATAGATCAGGTGATAAGATGGAAAAATATGTCAAATCTGATATGATACCGATTCTGCATTTCAGGGCAGTGTCAGACACAATACCAGTATTCGGTATCTGTTTGGTACACATCCCTGCATGTGTTTATGCATAAGAGTCCGCTCAGAGAGACCAGTCTTTTGTAGAGTTATGCAGAGCAGCCTGGCTCCATTCAGCTGGCTCATATCTGGGGAGAAAAAATTAATGCGTATTAATGGAGCCTATAAAACCGACTAATTGAGCATTCCGGAACTCGCTGAGTTGGGCATCTGCTACTGACATCCTAAAGCTCCCGGCCTGCAGCACAGTCTCTCTCTCTCTCTCTCTCTCTTTCTCTCTCTCTCTCTCTTTCACACTTGCTCACACGCTCACTTGCTTTCTTTCCCCTCCTTTCACTATGGCACATGATCAGGCTAATAAAATCAGGACAGCCTAGCAGGGACATTATGGTGACAGCCACATTAATGACACCTGATCCTTTAAATGAGCCCCTAGTACCCATAAATGGGTGATCTCCACACTCTGAGGTTTGTTCTGCTGCTTTTTAAGTGCCAAGGAATGCTGCTATAGTTTAGAAAAAATGCCAATATGCGCACCAGATGTGATGAATTCTGTTTAAATCTTACTATATGTTTAAGAGACTTCAAATATAGAGATAGACAGACAAACATCCTGCATACAACCATGTGCAGTGCTGCTTTACTGAGCATTCCTATTACACGTCCTGGCTGTCTTTCTCATCTGCCCAGATGTCTTTGAAAACATGTCTGAATGTGTGTGGAGGGGGTTATGTGCATGTACACGTGTATGCGTGTGCATGTCTGTCTGCATGTGCATGTGCATGTCAAGTGTTGATGTGTTCATGTGCCCCGAAGTGAAGAACGGAAAGGTCAGACATCTTCCATTATGGAAGTATTTTAATCAGCTTGCACAAGGCAGAGATTAAACAGTTATAAGCATGACTATGAGAGTGTAAATCCAGCTGACCTTGGAGACAAGAGAGGAAGCACACATCTGTAAACCAATCATCGCTCTGCTACCCCTGTCATCTATGCTCCTGCACCCGTACACTACTGCCTCCAGGCTTGCAGTCACACTTATGAAGACTGCCACAAAACTGCCACTTTTGATGGTGAGCAGAAGAGCAGAAAAACTGAGAAAAGGAGGTAGATGGCAGCTTGTATTTTTATGAGACCCAAGTCACGTGCTGGTGTTTGCTTTTAACCTCACAAAGCATTTGATTCCATTTGCACCTAATAGAAGCAAAAAAATGGAGGGCAACCAATTTTTCAGCAAATTATGTCACTCTGGCCTATATATACAAACATGCTTGTCAAATGACATCTTAACTGTCGGCTTTGTTTTCTGTCTATATCTACTCTATGAGTTTAAATTTAATGGACGTATCGCATAGATTGGTTTGATGATTCACTTTGTGATGTGGCTATTATTATGCCTGAGTATTTCCAGTTTGCAGTTAAAGACGTTTTATAGCTCCTGAGGGGCTGGTTTATGTCGATATGTGAGAATAGGCTCTCTCCACCCTCCCCACCCTCAAACACAGAGGTGTGAAGACTCATTTAGAAAACGACTGGAGTGTCTGCTGGCAATAACCCACTTTACTAAGGCAGATTGCATTGATGCATAATTGTTTTACATTAAAGAAAAAAACATAAACTCGTTAATGCACAGACAAGAAGGTTTTGCAGGTGAGCTGTACACTGTGGTAGTTGCTACTTATTGGGAATAATGACTGTTGGAGGCAGATGAAGATGTAAGCATTCCACAGCTCACTTCTTTTTGCGGTGAAATTTATGTGGAGTGCATCCAAACACAATCTGTGAATATGACCTTTTGGCCCTATTTTATTATTTTGTCATAAACATACATCAGTAGGACGTATGTTCACTGCTGTAGGCTACTGGCAGTACGCTGTAGTTTTACTGCTTTGCCTCTTAGACTGGGACTTACAAAACACTGGATAATTGCTGGAACAACAAAATCAGAATCAGCTTTCATTAAGGGAACATAAAGTAGCTGTAGCACATATTATTTTATTAGAGTATTTTGATTCTCAACATCGCATTTAGCAAAAAGCAGAAAGGAAATTATATTGCTGAATAATTTTTATGTTTAATGGATTTTTTAATTTTTGGTATATTCACACACTACAGGCAATTTGGGAACGCCAATTAGCCTAACCTGCATGTCTTTGTCCTGCGGGAGGAAAACAGATTACCTGAAGGAAACCCACCAAGCAAGGGGAGAACATGCACTCTATGTGCACACAGACCCAAGTTGGGAACTGAACCCCAAACCTGGAGGTGCAAGGTGACGGTGCTAACCACTAAGCCACCATGTCATCCATCTTTCATCACCCACGAAACCAATAATTCTGGCCTCTCAACCTCCTTAATTATTGTATTTAATGTTAGATATTTGAGTCATTTATCCTTTTAATCTTCTATCTAAAACTGTGTTAAAAGCTAGCAGACTACTTCTACAAATTCGAGATAGGTAACTAGCAGTTACCTCTCCTACTAATTTCCTCAAGGTTAATGATATTTAGATATATTTGCCAGGAAGACATCCGGCATTAACTAATTGCATATTTCTGCATATTTTTGGAGGGTTTTTTATTGTTACTTTAGAATTAAACACTACCCTATTTATTATTCTACATGGTTTATTTATAATACATACATTAGAAAACCACATTGATTATATATAATACGCAGTCTGTCTCACATACATGGGCAGCACTCTTTACCAGAGCAGAGTGAAAAGTGGGAATTAACATAATTCTGCTCATCTCAGCATTTCTCAAGTCTCTCTCCAAGACAGTACACATCAGGGTTTTTATAGATCAGTCCAGAAAATCAATGCTGTGAATGCTAATCACTTCAAAATATCTGAATGCCCACAAAGCAGCAACATACAACTATTAAGTCTTAATAAGTCAAAAGCTGGAGAGCAGAGCCTGCTGGGTTTCATAAAAACTGCCTTTATATATTGTGATGAAACCCAGCTGCCTAATTCATACTCTTATCTTATTTATTACAAAACATTAGGGAAATAGCAGAATAAATTTTTTGTTCATGCAAAATAAATTATCTGTTATTACACATTGAATGTGCAGCTAATTAGGAATGAGAAATAACTTTACGGCTGCTTACAGGTTTTACTTACTTAAGAATTTAAATATTATGCATTCCAAAATTAATGTGCCTGAATTCAAATATTAATGAGCATTAAGTTATAAAATGTTATAAATAAGTTATAAAATGTGGTCAATGTGTTGGATTGTCAATGCAACCCTCTTCTCCCACTCTTCACACACTGACGGAGAAGAGGGTTGCATTGACAA
>JAQMYJ010000036.1:18845172-18855627 GCA_030014305.1 Clarias laeviceps | reverse complement strand
ACAGGAAGTTAATATCACCAACCATTCCCATTTTATTAAGGTGTATCCATATAAATGGCCCACCCTGTACATTAAATGCCAAATAGCTTTTTGCAAACTATAGATGCTCACTACAAAAGGGTATATGTTTATGGTATTGTGCAGTATTAAAAAAATAGTTAATGGATGACTGAAAAGAGCTTTTTGGAAAGTGTTAACTATCTTTTTCTACCATCACTATTGGTGACATTTCTTTAGTTTATATAACAATCACTTGGGAAACATATTCCATAACAGTTTCCTTAGAGGGATAGGACACTGGATCTTTAGCACTTGTGGATTTATGTGTTTGTGTGTGTGTGTGTGTGTGTGTGTGTGTGTGTGTGTGTGTGTGTGTGTGTGTTTGTGTGTGTGTGTGTTTATGCTGCATATTGGAGGCTTCGATGTTGCTATAGCCTCACTTCTGGCCGTGCTGTCAGAATGCAGAAAGCCTATTCACAGCTTGTCAACAGTGTCCGCCAGTGCCTGTAAAAACCTTTTCCTCTTTTTCTAACAACTGCACAGCACACAAACACACAGTAATGCTCTTTCCTTTACTCTCACGCATACACACATACACACACACATCTCACAGCACCGTGGGTGCCCACTCTTCTGACAGGATGTGTTGCTGGCACAAATTGTAATTCATAAAGGTTAAGGGGGTCAATGCCTTTTATTACCAGTCTGAGAGCATGCAGCTTGATGGGGGCCGCATGCAAATGCAATGTCTCAAGATGTTCACGGGGGGAGTGGGGGGGGGTGAAAACCTGGGAAAAGTATGAACCTGTGAAAAGGAGCCTGGATGTGCCTGCTACTATAGAGCTGATTTGATCTCTAGCAGCCTTATTAGTTAAACATTCACATACCCGCGCATTCTGAACCAATGCAGACCATCCAGATCATCTTGGCAGGTGGCATTACATTTGTGAATGTCTTAACCCTTTAAACTTTAAATTAAGCAGCATGTCAAATAAAGCTTTGATATCTGCGAAACCTTTATTATTATTATTAATTTATTTGGCGGCATTGGTGGCATAGTGGTTAGCACTTCACAGGGTTGAGGGTTTGATTCCCACCTCGTGTGTGTGTGTTTGCTTGCAGTTTGCATGCTCTCCCCTAGGTTTCTTCTGCTCCGGTACTCCGGTTGCCTCCTACAGTCCAACAAAATGAAGGTTAAGTTAAGTGACGTTCACAAATTGCCCAGTGTTTGTGTGTGTGCGCCCTGTGATGCACTGGCATGATAAGCAGTATAAAAAAATTTATTAATTAATTAATTTTATTTTTGTTGGGCCACGTTTCAAAAGGCAAGCTTTCCAGGCATCTGCCAATTCACAACTCTATGCTGTTCTCATGGATCATTGTTTTTTTGACATTGGTGAATCCCTTTCTCCTGCGATTCTTAGATCAGCAACGCATAGCCTCAATCACGTGAGCCATCTCTGCTAATTATTATTATTATTATTATTATTATTATGGTTGTTGTTGTTATTTATACACCATCTATCCTCCTTATCCTGTGTAGGGTCATGGGCCTGGATCTTATCCTCAGGGCACAAGGCAAGGCACACCTTGGATGGAGTGCCAACACCCAATTGTACACTATGGGCAAGTTGGAAACACCAATCAGTCTACACTCCATGTTTTTTTCGACTGTGGAAGAAAACCCGAGTACCCAGTAAAACCATCAAGCTTGTGGAGAACTTGTAAACTCCAGGCACACAGACCAAAGGTGAGATTTGAACCCCCTGCATGCAATAATAATAATTATTGTTATTTTTTTTTATCTGGTGAAATTGAGGCAGTGGAGGATTGTGAAGCAAACTATCAAATGCCCTGTTTAGGGACAGAGCCTAGAGACCTCATAAGCAATTTAAACTCTTAAGGCACATTAAACTCTTTGACCCCCTCTGGTGGTCAAGGAGCTCATGGATCATCTCTCATCTTTAGGTCTGACCTGCAAGTAAGTAAAACACCACCCACTCGTCTGATGTAAAATCATGTAACAAAATAAAACATGTCATAAAACATGTTTGCTCTGTTTAAGGCAGCGCAAATAAGAGGCTGTTGATGAGAGCAACAAGAAAACAGTTGGCCCCAAAATGGCACAACTGTATTAACAGAATTTGTCAAAATACATAGTTCACAATAATTATTTAAATGAACATCATGTGATTTACGTCAGTATTTCTTGTAGAAGCAGACCATTCAGAGATGGGACATTAAATAAGAACTGGCGATTTACTTCAAATGTCTCACCTACCTAGCCATTTTACACTACTAAATGTGTGACCTAAACAACATTCTGTGTTCCTCAGTTGAATAAACAATATCCAATACAGAAGACATTTGAGGAATGACCAGTTAAGATCACAGCTACAAAGTTTTGCATTGAGGCATTTATTCAGCCATCTATTGTTTTTTTTTCCCTGTAGGAATTAGAGGTAACCTAGTGATGTATTGAATAATACTGTAAAGGAAAACTATATGCCTTCATTCCATTTTCACCTGGAGAGATTCCACCTGTAGAAGCAATAAGGGATTTTATTACTGATGACAGAAGCAGAACACAATGAGGCCCACAGCACTCGTCAGCCCTATAACCAGTGGCTCTGGCAAGCCATTCATCATCCACACCTGCACAAATACCACTGCTGAAGAGCAAAAGACAAGTTGTGTGTACTCACAATTCTAAACTCAGAAAGAAAGGTTTAATCTTTACTTATTTTCCTGCTTTTATTGTGACAAGGGCTGAGGTGGACCCCAGGACACTGGGTACAAAGCTGGAGAAGATCCTAAAGGGGATGGTAATCCATCATAGGACATCAAAAACTCAATTTTAGCTACCAGTTGCCAAAACACAGGCCAAGCTGGTCAAACTAATAAACATTTATCAATGAATATTTGAGATTTTCTGATTGACTTTCCGTTGTGTTATTTCCTTTAAATAATTATGACGTTACCTATGGGCATTGGTGGCTCAGTGTTCCGCTCTTCAGAAGGTCTGGGTTTGACTCCCAGCCACTGAATGCCATGCTGGCCCCAGATAAAATGGAAGTGTTGCTTCAGGAAGGGCATCCGGCATAAAATCTGTGCCAAGTTGCAGTGTGGCTCAGATGGTCTGCTGTAGCGACCCCTTGATGGAAGCAGCCGAAAGACCAACAACAATTATAATGTTATGTAAGTAGTGATAATTCATAAAATGTTTTCACCACCTGCAGTTATTGCTGGTCACTATGCTCCACATTAATCAGCCTGGTGGTTTGGCAATTGGTAATCCAGCAGAGCAGCCATTTGCAATTCAGTTTTATTTATACAGCACTTTTAAAAATGGTCACGGTGGCAAAGCAGCTTTATAGACTCAAAAAGAAATTTAAGTAATGAGTTTGAAAAGTGTGAGAAAATATGTGTAAATCAAAACAATCAGTTTGTCCCTCATGAGCAAGCCAAGGGTGATGGGTGCGAGGGAAAACTCCCTAAGATGGAGATGAAGAAACCTTGATAGGAACCAGTCTCAACAGGGAACCCATCCTTAGCAGGATAGCAGGAAATGATCTTCAGATATACTGTGTGTTGGGAGGCTGTAAGTTCAGTATAACAGGAGAGGTGTTTAAGTTAATATGAGTACAGTTTAGCAGAGGCTGAACTGTTTGTAGGGATTTCAGTCCCGAACTATTGAGTGACTTTAATCACAAGCCATTAGACAAGTCCAAGACCATGGTCAAGTGGAAACATGAACACATGGAGAACATGTGCCACTTAACAGATCTGATACTTGAGCTGTGAGGGACCAATACTACCCACTCTACCAAACCATTAAGTTATAGAGTGGATAAATGCAACTATAAGAAAAGCCAAGCACGTCACTCACTCATAGTCTATACCGCTTTATCCCCTATACAGGGTCGCAGGGGGCCTGGAGCCTGTCCCAGGTGCCAATCCATCGCATGGCACACACACACACACTACGGACAAATTATGGCAACAAATTAGCCTCATTTGAATGTCCTTGGATTGTGGGAGGAAACGCACCAAGCAATGGGAGAACATGCAAACTCCACACAGAGAGTCCAAGGTGAGCCTTGAACCCTGAACGCTGGAAGTGCAATGCGACAGTGCTAACCAATAATTCATCTCAAACAAATCATATTAAACATGTAGTACACAAACATTCTGAATTTTTCAATTTATAGTGTTATGCCAATGGTTTTTCAATTTATTATCCTAAAGGATTTTTTTGTTTGTTTTTTTGTCCAAGTTTAATAAAGTTTGAAAGAAACTACCTTGCGTGACGTCATTGATTTATCCGGGTCTTTTCTCATAGATGCTCGTGCGCATGCGCAGCGCTTCCGGTGTTTCGACCTCTGCCTTTGGTGTGTATTGAGATTCTGCAGGGAAGGAAAAAATACAATCCTTCTTCATCTTTGCTTTACAGCGTCTCATAGTTGGTGTTGTTACTTAGACTGTCGTTAATAACATCATATGTGATTTTGGGACGGTGTAGTTTTGAATAAAGTTGGTATTGACCTTATTCCCTCTTGCCTTACAGACAGTCCCCAGCTGCTGCAATCCTAAAAGGATTAAAAAACCCTTAAATTCCACAATGTACGCCTGTGCGAAATTCGTCTCCACACCTGCCCTGGTGAGTAATTTAACATCAGCCATTTGTTGTGTTTTATATTATTGTCTTATGTTTTAATGTATGTTGGGGCCTTCTGCTGAACTTGTAGCTGGTTGCTAACGCGCTCGCGAGTTCATTCATTCTGTCATTCATTCATGTGTTCACAGCTGGTGAGTGAGAAGCAGATCAAGACAAGATTATTGTAGATTAGTGTGTGTTGTGGATTTGAAACCGACCCTTGTTTAGAAGGTTGGCAAAATTTAAGGTCAACATTTAGCTAGTTCCCGGGTTAGCAGGCTAATCGCTAAACTAGCTGCACAGAGGTTTGCTCACTTGCGTATTGTGATTCTTAGGCTTGTTGAACGTGGCTGCATTGTTGTACACCTTGTCTTATGAGTGGGGACATTTTATATCTATCAAACCTATAAACTTGTCCATGTTGGTTCAGGTTGTAAGACTAAAGCACTGGAGAACTCCTTGTTTTGCAAGCAACTAGCTTAATACCCATTTCCCCACCAACTTTTAACTGCATCTGTTAAGGTTATCTTGTTTTTGAAGGGTTTGCTTTTTAGAAAAGTTCAAACATACTAAATGTGAAAAGCACCAACTTTCTATCATTGTCCACTACAGAGGTGTAAGTTATGTGCTTAGTCACGTGATAAACTTTGAACTCCTGTGCTTTATCGTGCCATGTTCCTGCAGACGTGCCCTTCAAAAGTCTCTTACATTCAGTACTTCGTTTCTGTGCTGCCTCACTGACATTCAATGTGTTTCAGGTCCGCTCTGGATCCCGGGCTTTGTACAGACCCCTGTCTGCTGCAGTACTGTCTAGGCCAGAGGTCAAAACAGAGGTGAGTTTAAAAGACTGAGCTGCCATCTTTTTACAGTGGCTGGAACAGAAGACCTTCCTGTCCCTGTCACAAGTATTATTTGAGGCTTCACAAGGTCATGAGGGACAGCGTTTGTCTTTCTCGCCCCCATTAGAAGAATAATAGACCTTCCATCAAGATATCTAGTTTTACAGTGTTTTAAAAGTATTTACCTGAGAAACAGGACTATTATTGAATAAGGATTTGGCAGCATTTATGATAAGGTCTAAGTGCATCAAAATACCAAAAACTTTAATATCTAAATTTAAAACACAAATATGTAACAAAATCTAAAATGGATGAATCAGGATATTTATAAAGTTGTGACCAGAACAGAATCATGCTACAAATCAAATCAGCACCTGGATATTGTCTGGGCCCTGATAAATTTTTATCCCTATTTGCTATCATAACAGTGCTCTAATATTAGTATTTCAACAGTAATGGGAAATCTGTGCATATTTTAAAGAGACAGATTCCAGCTATTGCAAACAATTTCTGTGCACTTGTTTGCAATTGTCTAGGCATGATCATGCATATGATTTATCGTGGGTCTCTGAGGTTCCTGGCCCAGTCGCTGGAGCACCCTGTACATTGTAGAGTTTACACTGCTCAGCATTACTTCTTGAGTTGAAGTTATTGGTAGAGCTGTAAAAATACTGAAATGGACCTGTGGTAGAAGGTGAACTTGGGTGATGCAGTGACGTGTTTACAAAACTTTTCAGTAGTTTGCCGCTAGGTACTGGGGTTTAAGGTTTTTAACTTTTAAGTATTCCATACCCATTTTTTATATATGATATACATTGTTTACTAATTTAGTTTGCAGATTAGGGCATTTGTCTTTTTTTTTTATTTTATTTATTTATTTATTTTATTTGTTAATCTTTTCATTTGTTGATCTTTTCAGTAGCATGTTCACTGATTTTACTTTTTTCTTTTAATGGCATTCATATTTTTTAACGCTCTTCCAAAGGAATTCTGAACAATTTGTGTGCATGGAATGTTTTCTAACTGAATTTAAGATGTTGCCCCAGACTAGATTTAAAATAGCTGACGGTATACAGTACATTTTAGTTTACTACACTGTTACCACCAGCATAGAAGTCCTTTTACCTTTCCAGCAAAAGGACTAAATCCATATTGCATCCATAATATGAAATTGATGTTAAACGTTTGTTGGGTTCTTTTTCCATAGGCTCCTGCTGCTCTGGTGCCCCAGTCTCCCCTCACCCAGATGTGTCTGCGAAGCTTCCAGACCAGCGCGGTGAGCTGTGACATTGACACTGCCGCCAAGTTCATCGGAGCTGGAGCTGCCACTGTCGGTGTGGCTGGATCTGGTGCTGGAATTGGAACTGTCTTCGGCAGTCTGATCATTGGATATGCCAGGTAAACCTGCTCCCTGCTTTTCACTCAGTCTAATCATTTGTCATGATTGACAAGGATTTCAAGCAGTTTTTTATTAATCTGACTCTTGTCTTTTACATTTTATTATTATTTTTTTTTTTAAGGAACCCATCTCTGAAGCAGCAGCTGTTCTCGTATGCCATTCTGGGATTCGCTTTGTCTGAAGCTATGGGTCTCTTCTGTTTGATGGTTGCTTTCCTTATCCTGTTTGCCATGTAAAAAACTTACTGAGAGTGGCAATGTACACTGTAATCAATTGTGAATTCACAGTTGCTACCAAAAGTGTCTGTTCTTAATTGTCCATGTAGAAAGAAATGTTCATTTTCAACAATCACTCTGTCAAAAGGATAATGTATTATGAACTTGTAAGCAATTACAAAATTAAAATGTGTATTTCAACTGTTTAAAGGACAACTGTAATTTTTGTATTTTGGAAATTTTGTTTGTCCCCTCTTTGAACTGCAACGGTGCTCACTAAAATGTCAACACTGATTTGCCACAAAACCTCGGCAGTCTGATAGCACTTTGTACATCATAATTGGAGTGTACTTGTTCTGGGTCCATTTATTACCAGGGGTTGCACTCCTGGATGGAAAAAAGGATGTAGGATGCAGCTGGTTAAGACAGTGAACAGTTGCTTTTGTAAATTGCATTAAATAAATATATACTTGTGTTTAATCGTGTTCAAGGTTGTTACTTGTTTCCTGTTTGCATCCTTATTTAAAAAAAATAAAATCAAGAAATATACCACAGTGCATACACTGTGACAATTTGTAGGATCTCATGTCCTGTTGGTGCAGGACAACCCGAAGCCAGGTTTTGTCCGATCTGTCCTGTGTAACTCCATACAGATGTAATGGGAATAAATGGCGGAAGTGGACGCGATGGGCGTGGCTGTGATGTGTACTGACCCCTGGCATGTGTCCTTCAGATTTACTGCCGGTGTGTTCTCGTACCGTATTCACTTAGAATCAAACAGAAGATATTTTAAAGTTTTTAAATTATTACTCATAATATTTTTGGATTTGATGGAAAGGCGCTGGGCGCTGCTGCTGGTTTTGGGATTCGTAAACGGGAATGAGGTGAAATCTCGCGAGAACTGAGGGATTCGTGGGCTTTGGCTGTCAGGGTTGTGCCTGTGGGTAAGTAATCGCATCAATTAGTATCATCTATGTGAAGACAACACTCCGCTTATGGGCTCGGAGAATAAAAGTACAGAGTATGTTATGCGGTTTTTTTAACGCCTGCTTTCATGACACGTGTATATTTTCCCATGAATAGCTTTAGTGCTAATATGGCGACGGCTATGCTAGCTAACTAGCTTGGTTACAGTAAACAAGGTGGCCTGTATTGTTATCCTCAGCATCCGGATCTTAAACGAGTGATCGTTTAATAGTATGTATTTAAAAAAAATCTTTTCTTGTTCGGTATAATTTAATGTGGTATGCACTTGCAATAAACACACAAGTTATACACTGTCCTGTTAAAGATGTGCCATTAATCTAACTGACAATAGACTGTACCTGGTGGCTGAGCTGTGTTGCACATTCAGGTCCGTTTAGCAACGCAGGACTTGATTGATTTACTACATTTATGCATTAATCGTATTTAGTATACGGAGTTGTACTCTGCATTCTGTATGAACAGATACAGAGTAACATCAGCTATTAAAGGACAATTCCACACTGAAACACACTATGTGTTTATAATGATCTAATTATGTTGAGCTTAGTGATTCTGGACTTAATTTGTTGTCAGGTTGATGATGTGTTTTTGTTATTCCTCTGAAAACTTTGCATTGTGCAGATGTTACAGGTGGGACATTGTTCTTGATTGTGCAGTTGCAGAGGAACATTTCAGTCCAGACATAACTGATGACAGTCAGGGTTTACTGTTAGCCAGAACTTTCATTCACTCTTTTCAGTGATATTCATTGCCATGGGCAGCAGAGTGGCTTAGTGGTTAGCACTGTCGTGTTGCATCTCCAAGTTCCGGGTTCGTTTCCCGACTCGGGTCTGTGCGTGGAGTTTGCATGCTGTCCCTGTGCTTGATTGTTTTCCTCCCACAGTCCAAAGACATGCAGTTTAGGCTGATTGGTATGAGTCTGAGTGTGTGTGCCCTACAATGGATTTGCACCCTGTCTAGGATTTACCCTGCTTTATGCCTTCGGTCTTCTACCATGTATCCAGGATAAAGCAGTACAGATGATGAGTGAATGAGTGATTCACTGTTGTCCTCAGGGGATGAAAAGTAGGTTTAATGTCCTGCTGATACTATTACCACAACCTTCATCGCTTCGTATTGTTCACTTCCTCTCAGATTCATGCAGCCTTAATAATTTTTTTTAATATATTTTAGTGCTTGCATGGAGTATAAAGAAATTAGAAATGCTTGACATTGTTTATTAGCTACAGGGGAAAAAAACTATTCAGTTATATATGTGATTTAAAATAAAAAAAAAAATTATACTGTATATACAGTATTTGCATTTGGGGTGGAAGAAAAGTTGCAGTTCCACTATAATCTTACAGGTGGCGCACTCTAATCTATTTACACTTTTGCAGACAGCACAGCATCCTGTGTCGCAAACTATTTGTTTAAGTTTAGAATTGTAACACTCGCTCACCGATCATCTATACCGCTTCATCCTGTATACAGGGTCACGGGGGGCCTGGAGCCTATCCCAGGGAACGAGGATACACCCTCCATAGTGGACAGGGTGCCAATACATCGCAGGCAATTCACGAATTCCAGTTAACCTAATCTGCATGACTTTGGACTGAGGAAACTGGAGTACCTGGAGGAAACCCACCAAGCGCATGGAGAACATGCAAACTCTATGCACACAGAGGTTGAAATTGAACCTGGCCAGGGATCGAACCCAGAAGGTGCAAGGCAACAGTGCTAACAACTAAGTCATCGTGCCGCCTAGAATAGTTACAAAACCCAAAAATATTATAGTGAATTGGGATATTTGTAGAATTATGATACTAACACAATCACAATACAGACTGAATCAGCACCTAAATATTGTAATAATATTGTATCAAGTGCTCTTTGGTGATTCCCATTTCTGTTGAGTATAGCAAAAGATTTGTTTTCATGGTTAAGGTGAAACCTTCAATAGGCTTAATTGAAAAGTACCCTTTCACTGGTGCTGTGTTTAGGAACTGAAGAAGGTCATGTATGCACAGTCGTGTTTGAGAATACCAGCTTGTCCGAGCTGTTGTATGTGATGCTGGAATAAAACAGAATATCATGAACCATCACAACTTATTCTGCTTCACATTTTACTTGTGAAATTTTGCAACAAACATCTGCCTTAAAAAACGCCACAGTACTGGATATTAGTGATGCTCCGATTGATCGGCCGATATTGGCTAAAAATAACTTGATCGGCGAACCCCAAAAGCGCCCGTCAAAAAAGCTGATCACTTGACGGAAATTACTCGCGCGATTGTTTTCTCACGTGCATGCACGGCGCACAGGTAAACAACAGCAGAGCGGAGCTTACCAGTGGCAACATGAGTTCTCCCGTCTGGA
>JAQMYJ010000036.1:18816235-18845072 GCA_030014305.1 Clarias laeviceps | reverse complement strand
AGATTATAGATAAAAGATTCCCATTCCCCTGCCATTCTGTGATCGGCAATCGGCAGATCATGATCTTGGTGATCGGTGATCGGCCCCAAAAATGCTGATCGGAGCATCTCTACTGGATATCATTCAGCGGCAGTGCGTAGGAGGAAGCTTGCTTTCCCCTTAACTAGCCGTAATGAAAGATTGAAATGCAATATGGTCGATTTGGAACAACTTAGAAGCAGTGTTAGAAGTGTTGTTTAGGATGCCATAACATAAGCTGAAGTGTTTTTTTTGCTGAAAGTGTTACTGTGACTGGTTTTAAGTGTGTGGGTTTTGGAAGGCAGTTGCTCTTCACTCTTTCCAGGTCTGCGTCCTTTAAATCTTCTAGTTGTATGCGGTACCGAGCCGGACTGCCTTGTAGTGGAAAGAGCAAACACTGGAAAAAGCTCCAGAATGCAATGCAGCTCTAAGATGTGTAAGATATGAAACTCGACTGTGCTAATTAATGGACTACGAGATGATAAACCTGCTGGTGGTGACTTTGATTTGCGTGAACGTTTTTGAAACCTGATGAGTTTGATTAGAGAATACAGATGAGTACTTGAAAGAGCTGGATACATTAAAGGAGTAAAGCACTGGTGCATCTTTACTGTACACAGAGACTAACCAAAGGCTAATTCCCACTGGCACTGGTATTAGGGACAATTCAGTAACATAGTGGGTCATGTACTAGAAAAGTGCAAGTAGACCAATGTGTGATAAGTTTTGACAAAGAAGTAAACTTCTGTGCACAATTGATCACATCTTCATTATAAACATGATTATGCAAATCTTTCAGGGTGTAAATCTCCTTTATACACACCTGCAACTTGTATGTATAAACAAAACATTATCAAGATAATCATATAAGCTTTACAGTAAACACTCCATGCATGTATGTTTATGGTTTCAATTTAAAAAGACAGTAATGTTTGCTCTTTGTCTTTTCTGTTAGGAGACGGCATAGAGAAACTCTGAATATGAGTGATGAAAAACCGTTCCTCTGCACTGCTCCTGGCTGTGGTCAGGTTTGTATTTACATCTCAGTGAAAATTACTATTAAGATATTGCTTTGATTACTGCAGAATTGTTTTTAAAACTTCAATGCTGTGCAGGGAATATACAAATTCAAGGTAAAACTAGACAGGTACGGTGCTTGGCGTGGCAAAACGTACACGAACAGTTGCTAAGGTGCTCTAAAGTAGTTGCTAGGGTATGGCTTGACAGCTTCAAAATGATCCTGAGAGACTGATTGGTTGCCTGAATAAAATGAGCCCATCCCATTTATCTGTGACAATGGGATCCACAGTTACGTTCAGTTTCAAAGTTCCTATGGAACTTTCCTTAGCAGGGAATGCAACTGTGAGTACTTTCTGTTTTATTGGGAAATACCTTCACCATAATCTTTCAGTCGGGCAAACTTGGGCACCTCCTGTTCCACCAACAACTTATTCCCTCTTGCGGGGGATGTTCTTACACAGCTTGCAAGCCTCTTCAAATGTGCTCTATTTTATATTTGTACAAAATTCTTGCTCTGCGCTAGAATTGGTCAAAGTTGGTCTCAGGGATTTTTTTGGGCAGTAAATTGATTGAATTGCCATAGCACCCCATTCCCGAATAAGCCTCACGATTTGACACCTTTTTCCATGGGTCTACGACAAATGGTACGGAACTAGTTATGCGCCAAAGTTTGCACGGGAAAACTGTGGTGTGGTTTAGTTGTGCAGAATATCTACTCCAAGATTTCTCACCTTCTTTTAATTTTAGTCGATCGCAGCAGTGACAGGAGTTCTGACTCGTTTCCAAGTCGCCCCTCTCTCAAATTGTAATTTACATGAGTTTGTTTGGGGTTGATGACAGATTTTTCTCCAGGACTGTACTTGGGAGTACGAGTGTGGAATACAGATCACTCGTGTTACTCTGCTCCAGAGCACCAATTTAATGAGGGATAGACACTGAAAGACACGTTTTATTGAAGCATCTTGCAAAGTGGACCCAAAATACATAGTGACATAGAGACGCCATTAGAAGTAAATCCCTTGAATCCTTCTTCTCTATTTATAAGTGATACACACACACATATCTGTAATCTAAAGTTTTTCTGTCCAGAGGTGTCTGGTTTCAGCTGATGACGTATAAAGTTGCTTAGTGCACTGTGTGTTTTTGTCACACGTAAAGAACACTAGATTTACGTGAGAACAAGTACATGGCATTTTGACTTGTGTTCACATAATACAGTTTCCTAATAATTCTGTGTGAATATAATTTATGGTTTAAATTAAGCTTTCTATTTTTGCATATATGTAAGGGCCTTTCCCTGAAAGGAAAAAAAAATGTTTCTTAGTATGTATTCTTGAAGTGTTTGATAATAGATGTCTTATGCATTCTTATGCTGCAGGTATGGATTTATGTGATAGATTTTATATGTTTATTATCTATTTGTGCTTTCAATATTTGTTAAAAAGTAAGGAGATGTTAAGTTCTATTTTATACTGTACATTTAAATTTTTGTAATGTAAACAAAGATTGGCACTTTGCACTTGTTCTCACGTAATCTACTGTGTGACATACATATAGTGCAGTAAGCAACTTTGTACAAGGTACAAAACTTTGTCTTTTCCTATTAATGCAGTGTCTTTGCTCAGAATTTCCACAACATATGATGAGACAAAAGGGGAACGTTTTGGAGATGATATCAAAAGATATGTTTGTCGCCAAACATATAATGGCTAAAGAGCTGTTGCACAGATGAATTGAAAGAGTTAGGATGCTATCTCAAGGATGAATTTTTTTTAAATAATGCAAACCGTGCACTCCTTGGTTGAAAAAAAGGGTTGATTGCCAAGATAAAATCTAAAGATGTTTCAAACTAAAAATTAATTTAACTGTTTGCAAATTTATGCAAATAGTTTACTGCACTGTTTTCTTTCCTGTAATGGTTCTCTTTATTTGTTACTTAAATTTGTATGTTGCAATTTCACAATAAAGTTAGAATAGGTTCTGACATGATTCATCTTGGTTTTAATATTTGTACATCACAGAAACCTGAGTGGCATTAAGAAAATGTGAGTTTGACTCCCAGGTGATGCAACAGACATCTGTAGGTGGGAGTCCAGAGAGCAGATTGGCCGTGTTCTCTTAAGGGATTGGCATACCAGCACGCTCACTTCAATCATAGAAATCCTTGCCAATGCTGGGCATCTGTGAGCTCACGCAAGAGGAAGGGGTGAATAGTGCTTTCTTTCAAGAGTGCCCTGCTGTACTCAACTTCGCATGAGCACCAGTTGGAAAAGTTGGAAGGGAAGCATATGATAGTCTTCGCCCTCCTTGTTTGGGAGATTAGATTTTGTGCAAATTTAAAAAATCTGACCCAGAACCACGTCCCCAACTTACCCCCTCCCCCCCTCCCCCCAAAAAAGATACTACTTTAAAAAGGGTGTGTTGAGCTTTTCTGTGTATTCTACCTGTATTTGCCAGTATGTTTTTTTTAAATGAGATTCTGATTTTTAGTGGAAACTTATTTGTAACACACATTTGTAGATTTAAAATATATATATTTTTCCCAGGTCAAACATATTTCATGTGACAGCTAATATTGTGTATGTTCGTTGCTGCTTTATGGCCACAGCGATTTACAAATGAAGATCATTTGGCAGTCCATAAACATAAGCATGAGATGACACTCAGGTTTGGACCAGCGCGCAGTGACAGTGTCATCATTGCTGGTGAGTGTGTCATAAATTTCTGCTCCTCGATGGAGGTCGTTAGTTAAGGTAATAAATAGTTGTTTGTATAATTGGTTGTTCTTTGCAGACCAAACACCCACACCCACACGCTTTCTAAAGAACTGTGAGGAGGTTGGACTGTTCAACGAGCTCGCTAGTCCCTTTGAACATGACTTCAAAAAGGCCACAGAGGAGGATATTAAAAAGGTACATACTGTACACATAAACTTAAGTGTTGTCATAAAATGTAATATCATTTACTCAATTTAAATTTACTCCTTCTGCCAGACAACCTTTAGCGACTAAAAGTTTTATCTCATTTTAAGGGCCTTTCTTAAGGGCCCAATAGTGGCAACTTGGTAGTACTTGGTGGGGTTTGAACCTGGGACCTTCTGATCAGCAGTCCAGTACCTTAATTACTGACATATCCCTGACCAACATCAGGACCTCAGTATTAGCTGTATATATATTTTTTATTAATTTAAAATAATACAGATAATATTAGAAGAACTCTGAACCATGCAAGCTGTGAAGCGCGTGTATATATACCTTGATCTTCACAGTTAAGATGTAATCTTCAGAGGGGGTAAGGTGGATCAGTGGTTAGCTCTGTGACACACACCTCCAGGGTCTTGGGATTTGAACCTGGGACCTTCCGAATCATAGTCCAAATGCCTTAACCACTGAGCTACCCCTGACCTAAATAAAGTTCATCAATGTGTCATGTCAGATGGGACAACAATCTGATCTTCAAAAATCTGACCTTATGTATGGAGTTATCGTGGTTGATATAACAAATGTGTTTACATTTAAAATGTAACACAGGAATAGTGCACAATCATAGAAGTTAATTATAAAAAAAAATTAATTACATTTTTCAAAAGTATAAAACCTTCTGATAATAAAAAAAAAAAATCCCAGAGTATGGTCTCCATCCTTTAGCCTATGTGTCTAAAAGACTGAGACCTTTAGTGTATGTCATTTTGAGATTTAAAATAATTTTACCAGATAGAGTTAATACTACTATAGAACACTGAAAATTATACTCTACAAATTAAGTTGTATGGCGGAAAGCCTTTCTGTTATGCATGATGCTTATGTATGCTGGGGACATAAGAGGTTTCATCTGATGTGTTTTCAGGGCAGAGGATGAGCCTCCTTTCAGTAATGTACTTTTTTAAAACCTCGTTTTAGATGATCAGCCGTCTTTCTTTGTAGCTGATTTTATTTAGACAGGTGCACTGAAGTGTGCTCATTTGCAGCTGCAATGCTCAAGAGACTTAATTGTGGACTTTGCTATTGAGGTCTGCCAGTGTCTGACAAAATGACAGCTAATGATGTTTCCATGCATTTTCCTTTGAGTACCAGTGAAGTACCTGTAATAATTAGATTAAAACAAGGAATAAGCAGAGGAAGCAAAAGCATTTATGCTGTTTATGAAAGAACAAAAATATCCCTAAGCACTCTGTCAAATTGCAGTTGGAAATGTTTTAAGGTTGCTGTTATGTAAAAGTAAGCAATGTGAATGGACTTTTAAGATTAATAATTGTGTTTTGTAATATATAAAATAATCATATTTGGCATTTCATTATGTAAAACCTTATAGCTTATCCATGATATCTAGGAAACACTTTAAGATTTTTTCATTATTTATGATTTATAAATAATAATTATTAATAATTTTAAAACATAGTAGTGTGGAAAACATCTAATGGCTATGCATATCTTTAAATCTAACTTTAAAATGGACTTGAGCTTTGAGAGCTTTACTGATTGTGGAAAAAATCTGGATCATGCAGGTTCTGCAATGCTGTCACTGAAAGTTCTTATGGCAATCACTGTGGAGATTTTTTCATGGCTTCCTTTTATTTAATTTTATTTCACTAGAAAATTAAAACAAATTGAAGTAAAACCAAAAAAACATGTGAGATTGCAGATCTGCACAAAGTTTTTCATCTTTTTCCTATGTTGAAACATTTCCATCATGTTAGGAGTGGTCTCTTCGACCCTGATTCTGCCTCACCCACAAGGCACGAGGGCTCACGGACGGGTTTAAGGTGTGTGAAAAGCATCATACGCTTTGGATTTGACGGTCAACAGATTGCAACCATATTAAACATCTGTGGGAGATTTGAGTGCGATGTGTGAGATAGCACTCTCTACCACTATCATCATTAAAAACAGGAGATATATTTTGAATGAATGGTGTTCATTAATCCAGTAATGTTTCAGAAATTTGTAGAAGCAGGGTCAAGGAACATTGAAACTGTACTTGTTGCTCAGGATGGCTTTACACTTACACTTTATACTGTTTACAGCTTGCTAGTCCTGGGGTTTAAACCTGGGTCCATCTGATAAATAGTCCAACACCTTAATTACTGAGCCCGTTTGTCACCTGTATGTATTTTCGGACCTGAATTTGATCTGTTTTTTTGAGTGTGTTTAAAAATGTATTTTCTATTTTTGTATTTGGTGTTCTAGTTACCTTTGGACTTGTCTCCTCTTGCAACTCCTATTGTGCGAAACAAAATTGAGGGACAGGCATACCTGGAATCACATAGAGATAGCCCACTTCCCCACCCTGAATCTACAACCAACGATGACAAGGTTAGTGCTGGTTTCAATAATTTTCTTACTTCTTAAACACTTACTATAGCGCTTCATTAAATGTCACGCCTCTGATTTATTTACTTATTACTGCTTACTGCTCTGTTTTTTAGTGCAGGATTATGTGCATCAGTTTCAGAGTTGTGAATATAGCATCCCAAATCAAATAAACACTATCCTGAGAGGGCGTGTACTCCAGTTCATTTCCCACCTAATCTGCAAAATAAATATTGTGGTGTTGTCTAGCATTATCTCAGCTGGCCAGTTATATTTTGATATATAATTCATGTACTAAGCTTTACTGTGGTTAGTAGCCATGGAATATAATTATAAAAGACTGAAATGGCACTTTGCTTAAATGGTTGATGCACCTTCGGTTTCATATGGTATTTTCAGGACGTTTCTTTGCAGCCGACCTCACTGCCTACATCCGCTATAGTCCGTCCTGCCTCCCTCCAAGTTCCCAATGTACTTCTGGCCAGTACTGACGCTAGTGTTGTTATTCAGCAAGCCCTTCCATCTCCAACGTCTAGTTCTGTTATAACTCAAGTCCCATCCTCTAATAGGCCAATAGTGTAAGTAGCTCCAAAACGTTCCTTGCTACTTAAGAACCTTTAATTTGCACATCATCGCTTTTTTCCTACTGGTTTTTTAAATTTTTTTATTTTAGTCATTTATTATTTAATAGATTTCATACTTTTATTTATAGCTGGTAAGATTTTTCTGAGTTACTCTGTCACCATTTTTAAGCCTCATTCTCATTTGAATGTTTCCTTTAAATATACACATTCACATTTAATTTGGTGTTAAAATGTAGCAATAAGAGAATATGCATATATTTACATTACTGTGCACATCTGCCTCTCTGCTCTGTCTCCAGTCCCGTGTCTGGCACATTCCCAGTGATTCTGCAGCTGCCAAATGGACAGACCATGCCCGTCGCCATCCCAGCCACCATCTCCAGCTCTAGCGTACACATCCCCACTGCCATACCTGTACGTTTACACAGGTTTTATTTATTTTATTCCAAATATGTTTATTCCTTCCCTAGATGTAATAACTTATTCTCAAAGAGATTTTTCTGTCTAATTAAAGAGTAGTCACACTGCACAGCTTAAAAGCATGTTATCCATCTGCCATTCCACGGGGGAATGTAGAGAGCGAATGTTTCCTACAAAATTTCTTCCCAACTTTGAAGATAATTGTATTAGTACTACTTTCTGTTAACTAAATTTTCCTCCACACATGCAGATGCAAATTGTTTATCCACAGTCAAAACTCTTGGAGGACTGTTTGTTCCCTTGCCAGGCGATTAAACATTTGAAAGTGACTCCCTTCCAGAAGAGTGGCGCAGTGTATTCATATCATGAGTGACGTAGGTGTGATTTGTCAATGGCACGTTTCAGCGTGGCACAGAGGACAGGCCGGTATTTATTATTCCGACACCGCCTGTGTAGCTTGGAGAGGGAGAATGAGAGAACTAATGGGCCTTAGAAAAGGGCAGTTGTATGTCACAGCAATAAAATGAGAGCGGGTGGAAGAGAAAAAGACACAGCGAGAGGACACTTCAACCATAATGGGTTCTCTGACATGTTCACTGTCCTTGTATGGGCTAGTAGTCAGATCAAAGCTGTATGATCTGCATATTCACGTTTTATGTGTGCAAGGATGCTGGGAGGACAAACATGCCTATGTCATGTGTATATATGTGGGATGTTGTGTATCTCCACCTATTCAGTGTATGTCTTTCTACTCTGCCTGTTCTATCTCTCTCTCTCTCTCTCTCTCTCTCTCTCTCTCTCTCTCTCTCTCGTGTGCATGTCTTTACATTACATCTTTCTTTGGTTGTGCTGCTTGCAAATACCATGCAGTCAGCCTAATGAGTGTGAGCTATGGGGTTAGCTTGTGTGCATGCTGCTCGCTTCATGTGGGGGTGTGTTTTTGTGTCAGATTAGGGTGGACACTTAGCAGGTTGAGGTGTAAAAACGTCTTCAGAGAGACTAATTATGTCAATCCATCTCCTTTCCCCATGTTCTCCATATGTCTCCTGTCTTAGCTGGTAAGACCAGTCACCGTAGTGCCTAATGTTCCCGGAATCCCCGGCCCCTCCTCTCCACAACCCGTCCAATCAGAAGCAAAGATGGTAATCCCCTTTTTGTACTTATTTACATATTTACTTATAGGTTTGATCTCATGGTTACCTGTGTCTATCTGTGCCCGTCTTCATTACCTCTAAATGTACTTCATTCATTTACTCGCTAGAGGGCTCCACTTAAATAAAGTCATTGTATAGCTGGGAGAATTCGAACATAATTGTGATTCATTGATAAACACGTTGTTTAGTAAAAAAAACAGGATTTTTTTCATCCCTGGTTATTAAAAGCAGTAAAGTTGAAGTTATCCATAGCGTTGTTCTGACACTAGAAATATATAAATATAGTCTGAGTGATACGTTCATTTTTGTTTGTGTGTGCCGTGATCTGGTGTTTACTACACTGCATTATAATGCACTCGGTGTATAAGTGTGTGTAGAGAGTATACATGTGGGCCTTTGGTGTAGTGATGAAGTGTTGATCACTCTGCTGTAAGTGTTCACAGCATGCTGCTCCTCCAGATATTAGCATGTAAACTCGCTCTAGGGGACAAGGGCGAGCGGTGTAGGGATAGAGGCCTGTCTGTCGCAGGGGTGTATCTGGATGTATGTGTACGTGTTCGAGATGACAAACGCACAAACAGCGCTGCGCTCAGCAGGTTGTCATCGGGGGCAACCGGAGTGGGGAGGGAAGTTGGCACGCGCTCAGAAAGGCGCATTTCTGTTCCTCACCCTGCATGGAACCTTTTGTTCAGCAGAATCTAACCTGACCCTGTACACAATCTGCACACTTTCTCTCTCTCTCTCTCTCTCTCTCTCTTTCTCTCACACACATACATACATACATAACAGAAATCCACACGTGCATACAGGGGCTTGAAACATCAGAGCGTGTACTTACTCTTTCAATGACATGCCATCCCACACACACACGTACACACACACAACACAACACCTAATGAGCTCACATCAGGAAAACAGACCCCTCTCTGAGACTGCCCCTCCTCCTGCCATCCACCCCTCCATGCCTTTATCCCTCTCTTTTTCTCCTCTCCTCCCCAGACACAGACACGGCACTTTACAAGGACTGATGATGCTGCAAAGACCACAATAATGATAATTAACTTGCTGAATTTAGAAGATTATGCTGTTAATTAGTTGAAAAATAAAGATAAGTAATATAGTAGCAGATGGTTGGATAACACCCCAGAGATGGAGGGTTATTGCACTGATGAGGTTCCTGTGGCAGATATGAAATATGATTCAGTTTTCTCTCTCTCTCTCTCTCTCTCTCTCTCTCTCTCTTGCTCTGCGTCTCTTTCTCTCTATCTTTCCAGGGAGTTCTGGAGGGTTGTTATACTATAAACTAATTTGCTAGATAGATAGGTCTGGCAGAGGTAGCTGTTAAAAGAATGTCCCCTCTTGTTTTTTCCATGTTAATGAATCTCTCTTCTCTCTTTTAGCCCTCAGTTGCCTTGTTCACCTGCTGTGGGTGCATTTGTTACCTGATGCCTTTGACTTTTTTTTTGCACCATTGTTGCTTTTGCTCCTCTTCTTTTTCAGGGAGAGCCTTTAGATTAGTGATGTATACGGTACAGCTCTTTATGTCTGTGATACATATCGCACGTTGCCAGCGAATGGCCATATGAAGACGGACGCGATGCAGTATGGCTGGATGCTTCAAGCGCATGTGGATGTCATTCATTCAGCGTGTAAGAGTTGACATTATTGTTAGGCAGCTGTGGGGAACGTGACAGGCTCAGTGGGAGGCAGAGTTAGGAAAGGGGTGCTTAGCGCTGAGGTCGCTATGCTATGCGAGCTACGGCTCGCCCGGGAGAGAAAGATTTCCCTGACAGGAGAGAATCACGGCCGTCTCGAGGGAATAGGAAATTAGCTACGACAGCTATTACTCCTCTGGAACAGGATGCAGGGAAGCATCTGTTTTTAGTGGTGATGAATATGTTGTTTTAATCCTTGCCTCCCGCTTTCTCTGGAAGTTAATTACTCTAATCTCCTGTACCTGCCTCTCTCTAATGCGGTTTAGCTCTCTGACTTATGAGAGGTGCTGTTGGAGCAGCAGTTTTGCCAAAAGAAAAAGAAAGCTTTATAAATACAGACTGTAGAATGACGAGCAACATTTAGCTTCGTGTATAATTTGCTGTACTGCTGGAGAACGTAGATAACTGAACAAGCTATTGAGTTGCTGCATAATTAGACACCTGACCACAAGTCATTGTTGCACTGCAGCTAAAATCCAGGTTATTGTACTGAACACAGTTTATATCAGTTTATACTGAACACAGTGAAAGTGGATGACAGTGTTGCAGAGTTCGGAACTTTCTAACTGTGTGAGTGCTGCACTTTATTGTATGCAGCGCTGTGTTAGGAATGAATATAAGAATCATTAATTTAATTGTGGAGTCCATGAAAAGTTCATTTTCATTATCCCAATTTTAATGTCCTATTTTATGTAAAATGAAAACGGATAAAATTTAGCTGGTTGAAAAATTTCACATGTAATTAAAATGCATGAGTAGATTTTTAATAATGCTTTAGATTTCATTTAAATAAAATATATGCTCATAAAACTTTGAACAGAACCTGCACAAAAATTTTTTTTTCTTAAACAGCATTAAAATGCTTTTTTTATACTGGAGCTTACTGACATTGTCGATCTGAAAGTGGGTTCAATGAAGTTTAAAAACTATTCAGTCTGTTTATTTCCCATGTTATTGTGACCTATAATGGACGTTGGTTTTCCTTCTTCTTATCTGATTTTGTCTTGATGCAGAAGCTGAAGGCAGCTCTCAGTCAACAGCTTCCTCAGGTAACCAATGGAGACACGGAGCAAAGTCGGGCTGCCAGCCAGACTCCGCCCCCAGTGCCACCCCTGGTCCCACCCCCAGTCCCACCAGCAGTCCCACCACCACCAGCTGAGGAGACACGTCCACAATCACTACAACAACCAGCAACGTCAACCACGGAAACACCTGTGCGTAATAGTTCTGCATGTGTATATTAAAGACAGCTAAGCTGTCACGCAAATTAATCTTACCAAGGTGTTTACTTAAACAATGTGTTAAACTTTAATTATTAATTAATATTAATAGCAACACTATCTGATGTATTTTCCTCTCAACTTTTACAACATGTTTTTATCTTTGAGTTTTGGAAAATTGTTGTTTAAATAAACAAGGATTCATTTGTGCATACTGACATCTGTATATAGGCATCGCCAGCCCCGCCCGCTCAGCACACACCCAGTACAGGTGGGCGGCGGCGGCGGTCAACCAACGAAGATCCAGATGAAAAGAGACGAAAGTTTTTGGAGAGAAACAGAGCAGCAGCGTCACGTTGCAGACAGAAGAGGAAAGTGTGGGTGCAGAGTCTGGAGAAAAAAGCTGAAGACCTGGGCTCTATGAACACACAGCTACAGGTACACCTTACACTACAGTTGCTTTCACATCAAAGTGGTTTAATGAGAGAATAGCAATGTCCGGACGTTTTTCGATAAGTGGTCGATATTTTTACTTTTTTCGTATCTACCATGTACATGGAAAAATATATCACATTGAATTACAATGTTTATGTTTGCTGAGGGTTGCATTGACGAAATACTGTTGTCTTGTTATGAATTATAAAAGAGGCGTTCAGGTTAAATTTTTCTATATAATCCCCAGCTACACTATGCACTTATCCGAGCGTTTCACTAATGCTTGAATGCCATCAATGTAAAAAGTTTTTTAGTATACTGGATGATTGGACTGCCTCCTTTACATCTGAAACACTAGCCTTCCAGGAACACCTGTAATGGCCCAATTTGTTTAAGTGACTTGGAGCAAGGTCAGGACTGTACAGCCATTGTGACAATAACTCACAGCCGATTTCCTGTAATGTGTAAGTGGTGTTCCTGAATGATTGTGTGTACAGTTCCCACATACAGATGCAGTGGTAGCTCAGAGGCTTAAAGCACTGAGTTACTGATTGGAAGATTGGCAGTTCAAGCCCCAGCTCCCACAGGTTGTCGGGCCCTTGAACAAGGCCCTTAATCCTATATGTTCCAGGGGTGCCACATCATGGCTGACCCTGTGCTCTGACCGCATCTACACTGGAAAAAGAATTTTACTGTGCAGTAGTGTATATGTGACAAATAAACGCTTAAGTTAAAAGTTGGTGAGAACGTCACTCACGGACATACAGCCTTCTTTAAAACATTTGCACTATTAAAATATTTTACTGCGTCTCACTACTGCACTATGCTTGAAGTCTTCTGTAAATGTCAATCTGTTTTATGTCTTCATTCATGAAAAAAAATGTCTTTAGTCCCAGTCCAAGTTCGAACGCTCTTTGTGCTTCTACATTTAAACGGTTTGTCAAAAAAAATGTGACACACAAACACACACACTATACCTGTGATATTGCGATTTTCAATTCAAAAGCACTACCTCAAAAGCACTGATTTGCTTCACCTTCAGGATATAAAGTATAAAAAACTACTAAAAGTATCTAATACACATAAAATGATGTGTGGTGTCAATTTTATTAAAAAAAATTTAATGTCATACCTCATGCAAATATTTATTTCCTTCTGCGCCACATTACATTCCAGTAGTTGGCAGTATTGCACCAACCACCCATAAACTCAATCAGTACAAGTGTTACTCTCGTAGTTGTGGAAGATGGAAGCAATTTCTATTTTCTGCAAAAAAAAACATGCTAAATGGTTGAGGAATTTAATGTTCCATCTTGCTGAGGTATTCAAAAAATATATCTGCACACATTTGCACTTTTATCTAAGTAAATTAAAAGATGTGTCAATTCTGAATAGAAAACTGACTCATTGATTCTGTTAATTGAATTGATCAACAAAAGATTGATTAAATCTCATAGTTCTAATATATATGAGACATTCCAGAATTAGAGGACAATTTAGGAACCAGAACATTTTATCATTTTATGTTATGTATTAAAGAAAAACAAGTAATAAATTGTCAAATAATTTGATTCGTCCAGCTCAAACATCAAAGGTACACTTTTTATGAGATATTTTATTTGTTGTGTGCTCTGCTTGGCACAACCCTGTTACAAATACTCAGGAATGTATATATATACACATACACACACACACATACAATAGTCAGAAAAGTACAGTATATCATGATTTTAATATAACACAATAGCTCATTTTGTAAAGCTAAAGAGTGTTTTAAAAAGTCTCCAGTTCTTTTAGAATATTTTAATTATATTAAGATTAACCTTATACTACATGTTTTTATGAAATCATGCTGATACAGTGGGCCGGCACTGTAATGTTGCAGTCAGCATATCAGGTGACAAACTCCATAATGCACATTTACAGTTACAGCCATTTTGTTTGGAACAAAAATGAATAAATATTATAAATACACACCATGTGTTTGTTGAAGTGTTTCAGCGCTATTATTTAATTTGAAAAGTATCTGTGTGGTATAATAACCTTTTTATTTTATCATTTTTATTGTCTGGTTAAAATTAACAGTTGGCAATATTGGTTCAAAATGTAAATCATGTGTATATAGAATGTAAATAGGATTTAGATAAACAGTAGTGATTTAAATGTAACACTCATAGTATGTATTGTACAATAATGTCGAGCTGGCATGATGAAATCATGAGTATCAGCTGATACCCCTCCTCTTTTGTCTCCTGTATTTTATTACTGTTTTATTATAAAAGTTTACCTTCAATATTGGTTTCTTTTTTTACATCTACAAAACATCTAAACATCTAAATCGCTTCACAGTTAAACTTTTATTTGACCTGTTTTTGGACATCGCAACCATAATAAACATAATAAAGAATTTATTATAATGAATAAATAATGAATAAATATAAAAATATATACAAAATATAGAAATACAATTATGCAATAAAATAAAACAAAAAGTAAATTTGTGCAAAGTCAAATATGTAAACAGTTCCAAAAATAATGTTTCTTTACCCAAATCCAGTTTAAAACATTTGTTACAGGATCTAATATCTGATTTTCTGTATAATCTTTGATCTAACATTTTTATTGGGGTTAGGTTTAGATGTGACTTTAAATAACTGCATTTATAGTTATGTCAGTAGAATAACCTTGTTTGTGTGTGTTTATTATGTTAATACCCTGACTAAAGGCATTTATTTCCCTGACACTGTGATGAAATCATTAATGGTGATTAAGAAGTGTTTTGTTCTGACAGCTACAGTCAAATGTGTGCGCATGTGAATATGTGTGTGTTAGTTGTGTCTAAGCATGTGTCTAAGCATCCTGCATTGATACTTCCCTGTCAATAAAGACATTTCCTCCAGATGTCATCGGCACACAAGCGTGTCGTCTCTTCTGTCTGCGCGTTTAAGAGCTGGCCCTGGAACTCTCCCAGGGAAACCCGTCTCTTTGAACCGCCATTTTGCGGCAGGCAATTAGGATTCGCTCCTGACAAGTTCGAAACAGTTCACGTAACTGTTGTCTCTGCTGATAGGGACACGCTAGGCTATGAGGCGACGTGTTCCAGACAATTTAATGAGATGTGCCGCTGTTTATTTGCGTGCTGTCTGTCCTGTTTGTCCATTAAGGGGTGGGGGCTCCAAGAGAGGGGGAGGAGGAGGAGGAGAAAACGAGAGTGATTAATTTGTGATGGAGAGACAGGCGGAGGGTGCTGATGAGATTGTTGTAACTCTGCTTAGGGTTAAATGAACACAGGAAGATGAAGCGGGTTAAGGGGAGCATGGAGGGAAAGAGGGGTATTAAGACAGTAACCGGAACTGTAGAGAGCAGTGCAGAGCTTCGTACCGAAATTAAACATAGACCATTAGAGTGTATCTTTTTTTATGCGGTATGTTAATCAGTGCCATTAGAGAGTTGTAATGTTCTCTGTCTGTCCCATTGGTTTTGCTGATCAGCACAGAGAGCTCTAATGATGTACGATTACTTTGACATCATCCTTAACGGGCTCTTTAACGAGGAGTCGGCGCCAGCCGGGCAGCATGCTGCATGAGATCTGCGTGTTACACCACCATTGAGCCTCCAAAAATATTATTACCGCACAGTAAACGGTGCATTGAGGTTTTGAATTTATTAGTAATCCTGGGATGATCTGTAAAAACACGTATGATACTGTGGAAGCACTGAATTTCATGTGCTCGCAGATTTTCAGGTTGGGGATTTGCCTCCTAAAGTGCTTTGTCACGCACCAAATGCCAACACGCCTGCTGTTGTCCTCTCGGCTCAATTCCGCTTTTTAAGTTTCTCAATGGGATTCGCATTTTTACTCTAATAACCATTCACTTCCTGTCAGAGACCTGTGTGCCTATATTTAGTTAGTAATTATCTGCGTGATGCCTCCAGTTTTCCCATATTACCAGTTGAATTGTAAAGTATAAAGGGTTTACATGGATCCATCAGTGCTTTATGGGCAGAAAGGACAGAGGGATGGATAGAAAAAGTAAATGGGAGGTTGAGGCGAATAAGCAGGCTACGGTAAGAGTGCGAGCGCTGCAGTGCTGGTCGTAATGGGATGTTGCTGTGCGTGTGGTGAGGAGATCCACGGCTCCACCAGCTGTGTTTAAATCTGTTCCTCTACAGCCTCGCCTTGCCAACGCCGCCAAGCCCTAACAGATGGAATCAACTAAATTGGCCGCTTTTTACCCGAATAGATTAAAGCGGCAGCCAGGTTTCAGAGCAGAGAAGAAAGCACTTAAATCTGCCATGTAGTAGTCTGCCCTGCTCACATGCCCATGTTCCTCTAAATCCCCTTAAAGTCACCTTCACTGTTAAACGGGCCCATCTTTGACACGCGCAGCACGGCATCCCGCGGGAGCAGTAAGAGGAGAGTAAATCTTGGCAGAATGGGGTGCAGAGTTCTGCTGACGGAGGGGATAGCACTCTCTCCTTCTGTCTTTCTCTCATCTCATTTTCTTCACTTTCCTTTTTGAGGGTAATGGCACAATAATTCACTTTGTTGATAAAGGATAAACCAAATTGAGCCTTAAAACCCCAGAGTTTACTCATGCAAGAATGGTTTTCAGAATTGATTGTTTAAACGCAATAAAGTGTTTAACTTTTGTGCTGGTTTTGAAGTGCATTGCAATTCTCTTAAAGATTCCGTATCAGTGCACAGACTCTGATATTAGGTTCTGTACACTGATTTTACAAGATTTATTTTTCACCTTTACCTTAAGAGCTTTAGATAATTTTGTGTGTTTACAATAAATAAATAAATAAATAAATAAAACCTTCATAAGAACATAATCCTACATGAGTGTTGCATTTACATTCAGCTAGGAAGAAAATAGAGACTTTTGATTTTGTAGGACTTAATAGGAACATGGAGTTTGTGAAATACAACATGGGACAAAAGTCTCCATATATACATGAAGGAAATTTTAATAATTAAACAAAATACATAATACCAGGCATTAACATTGTGAGTGGGAGAGAAGACTTTGTGTGTGTGTTCACAAAGAATGGCAATTATGTAAAGTTACATGAATAATAATTAAACAACAATAAATTAATATTTTGTATGGAGACTTTTAGAAAGCCCTGTGGATTAAGAGGTAAAAATGTTCTTACAGTCTTTACACTTGCTGAAAATACAATACCATTTCATACAGTTTTTCTACGGTGCTATTAAATAAGGTAATGCGATTTTTTAATCCTAGTTTTTTATTATTATTATTATTATTATTATGAGTGAGAATATAATTTTAAAAGCAAATAGTCATACGTAAGATCATAAGAATTTGATAAAATTTACACAAAGAAATTTTTATAATTGCATTTTGTCACCCAGGAATTCCTAAGTTTTTTCATTCTGTAATTTTCTTACTCAGGTCTCTATTTTCAGGATCATATTTACATATATATGATTTCTATTGACATGGCCTGACCTCTAGTAAAAACAGACCAAGCTACGATCCTTGCTGAGAATGTATATACTTGCTGGTTCATTCTCCCTATTACTACTTCAACTTGTGGTGCATGTTATGTCTTATGTTATGTCTCGTTTTTGCCTGTATATACAATCATCATGCACGTGTACATAGAAACAGTATATTCGTATTCGTATCTTTCTTACCTCATTAATGTACCTTACGATGATACCATTTATACTTAAAGCACCTTAAACTGTAAACCATGTATTTTTTTTTTATTTATTTATTTAAACTTTACCTTTCTTGCTTGTTGCTTACTTTTTGTACAATATGTCTGTCTCTCTGTCTATCTATCTATCTATCTATCTATCCATCCATCCATCCATCAATCTTCTCTATTTATTCTGGCATGTTATTGAAGTAGGTTATTTGTTCTTGTCTGAACACGAATATGATTTCAGCTGGATGTGTCTCTCTCATCCTCTGTCTCTGCAGAATGAGGTGACTTTGTTACGAAACGAGGTGGCCCAGCTGAAGCAGCTCCTGCTAGCTCATAAGGACTGCCCAGTGACGCTCATGCAGAAGAAATCTGGCTACCACAGTAAGTACTGAGGTTTGAGTGAGCATCGCAGTTCAGACACAAGCACATTTTTTTCACTTGACAATGTGCTTGGAGCAAACAATGTGCTTGGAGCAAACTAAAATCCAAGCTTTCTCACAGTGTAAATCCGAAGCCTGAAGTCAAAACTGACCTTTCTCCCCTTGTTAGCTCATGGCCTTCTTGAGTGCAGCGGTGTTTTCCTGTCTCTAAACATGCTTTGACTTTTGCTTGTGTTACTGTGTTCGTCATAGACAGAATGAAAAAAGAAAAAAAGAAAAACTAAAAGCAATCAACAAGGTCGTGTAGAGATGACCACTTTCCAAAAGCCAGTCAAATCCTGATGCATGAAACCAGCCACGCCCAAACAAAGATGCGGTTTCCCCTAAAAGACATGTCGCTCTTCAGAACGTTCACATTGCCCATAAATCTAATTGTGCATTTTTTTAACAAGCTCCTTAACGTTATCCCAAAAGGCCCCTTTGCAGAATGTTGTATTTAGCTTAAACAGTGTGTAAAAGTGTTTTGCTGAAACAGCTCTTGGCATTTCGAAGATTTCTCCATGATGTCATTACTGTGCGGTATGTTTCCTCCTTCACTCTCGTGCTGCTTTTAGACCACCAGTATGCCCTGCAGAAGCCAGGCTTGCTTAACAGGCTGTTAAAACCTCATATTCGGTTTCTCATTCTTTCTTTCTTTTTTATTTGTCTTTGCCGTTATTGCTATGTTGGGTACTTGATGAAATGTGAAGACTAGAATATGAACTGACGTCGGGATTGGTAGTATAACAGCCACACAGATTTACGCTTAGCTACTTTGTGTTATTTAATGATTTTCTTTGTACATGAATCATGGGTAATATGTATGTAGGTTTTTTTTTTTAATTAGCAATGTTGCGTTCATGTTTCTTCTCTTCCAAACTGGTGCCTTTTTCGCTTTAAAGGTAAATGAGCGAGTCTGAGACGGAGGGGCATATGTGATTCAGGCACATCTTTAGCCGTTATGCTCTAATGACATCTTATGAAATGAGCAGATCTGTAGCTTGTCTCCCATATGCAGCCACTTCATTTCAATTTGCTGTTGTCAGTGGAATGAAGGAGCACTCGTGGAAGGCTGCAGCGGATCCTCAGGCTCGCTGCAAGTACCGGAACTTAATGGTTGCCTTTGTGTAAGCGTTTTCTGGCGGGCTCTCGGCTACAGCACTTCCTCAACTTTATTATTTTATACTTGTTTTTTTTTTTTTTAATCACTCCTAGATCTTTGATGGTCTTGTCTGTGTATATGTTTTTTTTAGAGAAAGAGGTTGCGATTGAGAGAGATTGAGAGCATTGCTTCTCCTCAGGTCTGTCTCCAGAGCTCAATGAGAGAGCCGCACAGACGTATTGTCAATGATTGCCTCCGAAATGAGTGTATTATAGCGGCGAGGCTGTCCTGCTGCAGACATGCCACCTCGCCGCCACGCCGTTCATTATCCAACGCCATTGTTAAAGCAGCAGGACTGACACATCTCATGCATATTATTGGAGCGATGGTGGCCGGGCGGGATGAGGTTGTCAGGGAGTGAACTCATTTGCGGGTGTCTGGTTGGTGCGTTCGGGGGAGCCGAGCGAGGGCTGTGGTAATGGATGAGGCCATCCTTCACTCGTGTTTGTGGTGGAGTGCCGTATGAGGGGTCATATATTAGCCGCAAGCTGAAATAAGATGGAGGTTGGAATATCACTTTGTCTTTTTATTTTAGTAAACAACTAGATGAGGTTCTCCTCCATTTATTGCTGGCATTGCAACAGCAGATGGTCATGTCTTCAGGAAGTTCTCTAGTGTAATGAAAGACCAATTTCTGTGTTTAATATATTAACTGAGCTGAATTATGGATATGAAGTAGGCCAGGTCAATCTCTTTGGTCCAGCATTAGTAGCCAGGCCTGTAGGTCCATACACTTCTGCATCTCTATCTGTTAGCACTATTGATCATGGATCCACAGTGGCAGGTGTGGGGGGAATTACCCAGGCTGCCCCACAAACATGGCAGGCCATGCCTTGGCTCGGCACCGCGCATAACCCATCTGCTCGTGGCAACTAGATGATCAGAAACAAATGTGAGAGAGAAAGCGAGGCAGAGAGAAAGGCAGTTTCAGGAACCAGAAGTGCTGCATATGATAATATATCTCACCCTGTGCTCTTCTGTATAATGCCATTAGGAGTAATTATAGGAGCCTGAATGTGGCGCAAAAACGAGAGAGCAAAAAAAAAATAATGCTTGTCTCGTCGATTTACGTCGAGTGCAGCCTTATTCAGAGCTGTCAAGAGTATTTATGGCCTACATCGTGAGCGTATGTTTGGCCCAGCCACCTGATTAGAACCTGGCCTTTCACAATGCTGCGAGTGTTTAAAACAGTCACCCTGCATGTCTTCAACGCCTAAATAAGAAGTGTGCAAACAAACACACACACACACACATATGAGATAACAACCCCCCATGTTAATTATCAAGTGCCATTTCAGCAGACTTTTGCATCATTAGCTGTATTAATTATCATAGTAGTCTGCATTTCTTTACGAGACAGAGAGAGTTTTTTTTCCTCTCCTCCCTCATCAGGATCCAATTAATTCATTGCGATTGTGGAGCAGCTGGTGGCATTTGGACTGCAAGTCTCTGCCTCTCTCCAGTGTGAGCATCATTAAAATCAGGTGCTGTAATCATCTGTCGCTGCAGTAGTTGGCAAGGTAGCAAGAAACAAATGAGAATGCTGGGAGGGGTGCGAGGGCTCAGCCACACGCCACTGCCTATAATACACCCTTATGATGTTGGTTTAAAATGACATTGTAACTTTAATTAAAGGTTACAAAGCAAGCACGGGGAATAATAAAATGCAAAGCACGGATCAGGCTCAGAAACTGAGTTTAATAGCAATTACGCATCAAATCGACTGAATAGACGCTAGCTTGTTTTGCATGCTGTGTTCACAGGGTCAGAACTGTGGCATTGCCGTGTTACTTTTATTAACGTACCATCAAGAAACGGTGCCATTGCCTCTTGAGAACATTCACATTATGTGGTTGTTGTTTTTTTTCTTGCGATCTCGGTTGTATGGCTGCATGAAAGCCATATAACCATGAAAGCCACAAGGAAGTGATTCCTGGAATTTTGTTTAATTTTATGCTGTTACTTTTTTCTTGCTAACAATTTCATCCTTACCGTTTTCCCTGCACGAATACCAGTCAGGCCAGGTACACACTTTTTCCCTTGTGAATGGGGCTAACCGTTTTCAGATGACAAGCCATGAGCTTGTCAGAGCCCTTGGAAGACAATGCTAAGCGCTGTATTTTTTTAATGTGAACATGCAGACTCCTGCTTGTTAGCTGTTCCCATAACAATACTAGAGACACTGCAGTCTTTTGCTTCCAAGGACAGCACGGCCAACTGAGTCCTTGGGGACGCCCAGACAGAGCGGCTGAGTGTTCACTTTGAATCGTCACTGTACGATGCTCCTCTTCACAGCCAAGCATTGCTTATACTTGATAATGAACCAGTACTGATGACATGCATGGACTGTCTACTAGTCCTCTTAGTGTTCCAGATGTCTTGAGAATATCTGCACTTTTTGTGCAATGTGTTGAATTACTATCTCTGGTATTTTCATTAGATCCATGGTCTGGCTTTAGCATTCAGGACTTTTCATGAACACATTAAAACCGGAGAGCATCAGAAACCACAGAGTGAAACACAGTTTAGGACTTTTAGTACATTTCACAATTTGTCACTGATTAAAATGGTGTTACTGTACATTTGATGATATTGCAATGCCGTTTTAAAATGGTGGCTTTTTTTTTTTAAAGATAAGACCAGTTTGGTTTTGTACAATCCACCATTTGGAATTCTAATTAAAATAAAGATATAATAAATCAGGGCCAAGTTCTGAACGGAAAGGCTAGTAACAGTACATCAAATGTTTATAAATGCTTAATACACACAGATATAGAAAAGACAAGTCAGTTGCTCTATGGCTAAAATGTTGCCATATTCTTGAATCCTTTACACCACCAGAAATTCATTAACACATTAGTTAACATTATCATTAGCACTAATCCACCATAAGTAACATTAACACTGAATTAAGTCACTAAAACTTGTATTATTTCTTTTAAATAATGTACACTTAAATTATTGTTTCTTAATAAACAAGATGTCAATGAGCAAAGACAAATTCACAATTTACACCTGAAAATGTGTCCAAGAAGTTATCAACAGAATCTAATGAAATTTTATGCATAGGAGGATTTTTTTTTAATAAAAATAAAACATCTGTTGATACACATATTAACTTACCTTGATACTTTCTTACCATTGCATATAGGTTATGAATTATGGGAATATTCGTAATGTTAAATGATGCAGATAATAATGTAAGTTAAGGAACCTTAATGATGTAAATTGCTAATCCGTATTACAGCATTTTTTTTCTTTTTCTTTTTTGTTTTACCTCATGTTGCTTTTCTGTTTCAGTGCTCGATAAGGAGGACAGCAGTGAGGAGATGTCCGTCCCCAGCAGCCCTCATAACGAGGCTATCCAGCACAGTTCTGTCAGCACATCCAATGGCGTGAGCTCCTCTACAGCATCCGGCTCTGCCAGTGGACCAACCACAGACCAGAGCACAGAGGGGGAGGAGTCGAACGCGGCCTCGGCCACTTGCACCCAGCCGGCTAAGAGCTGATCAGGATTCTCTGTGGTTACTTTTGTTCCTGGCAGCCATGTTGATGTGAGGTGGGAAAAGATCCCTCACGTTTCTTCAGTCTGGAGAATACTCATCAAGTTCATTTAATTTGCCATCAAACATGATACATAATAAAGATGCAAGGGATGGCACTTTACAAACTACGAGTTACTATGGTTGTACCGATTGTCTAATTTCTCCTCTCCATCTCTTTTGCCATGTTTCCATGTTTATTTATTACATGAACATGATCGTGACTTGTGTGACATTGGAACTCTGAAGTAATGATTGACTCAGTGTGTTTTATATAAGAGTCAAATGCCAAAGTGTGTCATGGCTCATTGTAATGGGAAATTGATTTTCTCCAGCACTACTGCAGGCCTACAGTGGTACGGAGCAGCCATGTTTGTTTCTTTACGCCTTTTCCATTTTGCACATGAGGAGAGACAGGTGGTTTATTTTTATGTAGTGTTTGACTGTTAAAATGGCCCGTTCTTGCAGCTTCTAGAAAGAGATTTGAAGAGATTTTGTGCGCGTCGTTTCAAATCTTCAATGAACGAGCAAAGTTTAAAAAAGTTTTTTTTTTTTCAATAATTTATTTATTTATTTTTTGGGTGAGTGAGTTGTTGGTATGTCCATAAGTGGTATGATGTGGGCAGAATGTTTTAAGTAATCTTAGGCCTTTTAATGATATTTGGTTAGAGTCATGTCTTTTGAGAGCAGAGCTTTGATCAAAATTCCATGAGTAGTTTGTTCCAGTTCGGTAACTATAGGACTAGAGTGCATATTTCACCACACAGTCATGTCTTTGATGTTGATTTAGCCGTGTGTCGTTTTTTAAGAAATGTATTAGTTACAGATATTGATTCGTAACTGATGAATACAGGCAGACGCCTGAATAAAAGTAGATTGTGTTCTCAGATCACAAAGGCTTTCATGTACATAATGTGGAATGAATCTGAGGCATGAGGATTTTTAAAAAATGTTCTTTGCCACTTGCTGGCAAAAGGACGGATTCTGAATCTCTAGTGTTCGACTTTTCAAAACACTCTTGGGTAAAATAAGACTTTTGCTGTTGTTAATTCACCTCAGTTGGTTGTCAAATACTGCATTTTAGGAAACATTGTAAATGTCATTATTGACGACAATAACATTGTATATGATATCAAAAAGAAATTTTGTGCATTGTTTATGTTAGGGTCTTATAGGCCTTCATTCCTTAAGGATAATAAGAATGTTCCGTTAAAAAACTTTAAACACTTTCCACATTCAAACTGTGGAGGTGTCTATTCCCTCAAAACAAAAAAAGTAGCAACAAGTAAATCATAATAATACTACAACTTTAAAATTTTTAATATTATAATCAGCAGGTTATTTCCAAAAATAAGGAAAATGTTTATGTACTTTATTTAAGTTAAATTATTTAATTGCAGTTGAGCTTAGTGATAATTACTGAGTAACTCCTAGAATCATCAGTTGGGCTCAAATTGTCTTATCTCTTAAAATGTATTGGCTTACTACTGTGTAGTTTTATTGATGCATTATTATTATTATTTTATTTATTTAATTTTATTGCTTTTCTACATGTCATCTATTTAAGAATGCTTTTGTTTTACAGGTAAATTAGTATGGTCACTGTTATGTGCTTACTTGCATGAAGGACTGATTCTCCAAGAGAATTAGACTGGTATTTTAAACAAATCTTAGTTGGATTATTGCTGTAGAACATGGTAAACTTTGATTCTCAGTCAGGAGGTGGCAGGTTGACTTTCTCCTGTTTGTTAAACTTTGGCCACACTGCAGAAAAAAAGAATGTTACTGTTATTGTGTTGGCAGTAAACTTGTACTTTCGTGAAAGTTATGTATAAAGTACCATAAATTAATACACTGTTGTAATAAATCTTTTAATATCTCTTTAAATCTATTTCAGGAGTGTGATTTTTTTTTTTTTTTTACCTTTCAGCTGATATTATCATCACCTCTAAAGGTCAGATTTGTTAGATTTCTAATGACTTGTTTTGGTTTAGTCTGCCATCTTGTGGCGAAACGTTTAAAAAAATATGATCACAGTCTCAAGATCTTGGTACAAACTTGTGCAATTTACAGCAACTCAGTAAATCAATTCAGTAACAGTATAGGATTGTAAAAGTATACAGTAAGCATATTCATCTTCAAATGTCCTTCAATATTCCTCTTAAACGTCTGTACTGAGATTTCATACACAGCCTAATAGTACCTGATAAGTATAAAATGTTCATACAGTGTCAATTAATGAGGGAATACAAAGTGTCATTTCTATCCAGAGACAGAAATGTGTTAGACAGTGTGTTTATTCATGTGGCAGCTAATATCTTCCTGAATGTGGACTTGTGAGGATTAACATATCTTGCTCTGTGGTGAACAGGATGTGATGATCTACAGAAAGCATAGTTCAAGCATATTTAATCATCAACTAACCAGTTAGCTTTTAAAGTTTGCTGATGATTCATGGCCCCAGTCACCATTTATGCACTGGATCTTGTCGCAACATCTTTAAATTTGAGGTCTAATAAAAATCTAGTATTTAGACATTGAGGAAACCATCAAAGAATGAGGTTTCTGACAAAATCCAGTGCACAGCTTGTTTCCTTTAGAGAATTTTAGAAGACAAAAAAATAACCATTTTGGTGCATACTGTAGTTCATTCAGCACTTTGCTCAGCTGAGGCAGACCAGCTGCTGAACTGGAGGCTCTCCCACAAATCACAGAGTGGAAGACGTAAATCACCTCTAAACTTTGGAATAAATAATAAAAACAGTTGTTTAGTTTGTCTTTTGTTATTATAGGTTTATGAAAAAGTATTATTTTTCATTCATTCATATACTCATCTTCTATACCACTTATCCTTTATACAAGGGCCTAAAGATTATCCCAGGAGACTTAGGACATGAGGCTGGCTACGCCCTGGACACGGGGCCAATCCATTGCGCACACTAGGGGCAATTTGGAAATGGCAAATAACCTGATCTGCATGTCTTTGGACTGTGGGAGGAAACCGGAGTACCTGAAGGAAACCCATCAAGCATGGGGAGAACATGCAAACTCCATGCACACAGACCCGAGGCAGGAATCAAACCTTTGACAGTGGAGGTGTGAGGCCCCAATGCTAGCCACTACGTTACCATGACTTATTATTATTATTATTATCATTATTATTACCAACTATAAAATTTTAAGCAAAAAAGTGAAAGCTCATGAATTAATTTGGACATAGTGTAGTTTGAGAAGTTCCCATGTTCTGACTAATTTGTGGATATTTCTCACATGTCTTATGTGGATATGTCTCACATGATGTATAAGTCGGAATACTCAAGAGGAGAAATGTGATCATCATGTATCAGGCTCCACCTCTGCCATTCCTTGCATTCTATCTTTAAACATATCTACCATGGATGCAGTTAATACAGAAATTAGAGCGTAAAAATAACCACTGGCTTTCAGTTTTAAATGGTTTAGCTTTATATGTTGCTATAAGATCCTCTAGTATTAATTCTTGCATTCTGATATCAGATAACACAAATGTTCCTTAGACCATCACCCTGAGCAAATAGGGCCAGACTCATAAAGCCTGAGTACTCTAAAGGAACACTCTAAACATTGTTTTATCCATGATACCCAAATAATATGAACACATCAAGCATATTTTCTCATCATACACACTCTTAATACAGTCAACTAACCAACAGTTTTCTTTTTTTTTTTGAAGAGGTCTGCAGGTGACACAAATTGCACACAGAGTGAGAAGAATTTGTTGTGCGTGACTCTGAAATACAAGACCCTGCATGTCTCTTTCTGCCAGACTCCAGTTTAAGTGCACAAAACTGGAAGTGACTGTCACAGCAGAGATATAGAGAATGACCATCTGGCTGTAAGAGCATGCATCATTGATCTTTCCTTCATTCTTGGCAGTTTGTCTGATTGGGTTAGAACATCTAGCAACTAGTGCAGCTGGGGTTTCATTTCTAAGGAGACAAGACTACCCCTGCTGGCTGGTTCTGGTATTATGTTACCTTCAGAGCGTTTCCTTTCTCTGTATGCTTGATCATAAGCTGTATCGCGTTCCTGCTCACCCTTTTCTGAGTGTGGTATCTGTCACCATGATGGGAGGTTTGTCTGGTGGCCCGTGAGCCATTGCCTGAGTGGGTTGGTTTTGATTGAACATGGCTTTGCGCTCTGCTGCACTGCTTGTCAGCACCATGGATCACTGGACTGCTGATAGCATGGAGGTACTGACCTTTCAGAGTTTCTGGGTGAGCGCACCTCAGTGTGATAGGAAACTCTCTCTGACTCTAGCCACCTCTCCAGGCTGAGTAATCTACAGTCACATTTCCACACATCGCCTCTCAAGTCCAACGAGTGGAACTGTTGGATCCAAACACCTGTGGATTTAAGTAAAAGCGCCTGATGTTGTTCAGCCTCAACAGCTTCAGATGGGCCAGACTGAAATGGTTTTGTCATTGGCATGCATTCTAAAAGGTTAAGATTGAAATGATCATTTCTTTACTAAATATGTTATTTTGATTCAATTTCAGAGCCTCCAGTTTGTCCAGCAGAAGAATGAGGGAGAATTTATCAGAGAAAGTCTGCTAAGGCTTAGAGGCAACACTGTAAATTGTTGAGATGGTAAAAAGAACAGATAATGTATACAACCTGCAAGGTTTAGGCAATGCGGAGATGTCTTGAACAAATCTGTCTAAGATGAATTCATACCATATTCATGCAAAACACTCTCTCAGACACACTGTCACAGATTGCCCATGGAATTTATTTAAACAAAATAAATGTAAATTCTTTCCATTTTAATGCCTGTATCTAGTTGCTTGTGAACACTGTTAATGGAAACTTAAAACCTAAACTGCACTGTTGTCATTGCTTGTGCACTAGGCATTTCCTTCTTTGAGTGAAGATTTTTTTTCACACTCTTGTGCATGGCTGAAGAAGGATTTTTCTGCTGTGGTTTCTGCCGTAAGCAGTGAGTGTAAATTCCATTGAGAATCCTCTGAATAAATCAAATCGAAATCATAGTAACCTTATTTCAACTAAAGCACACCATTACGATGTCCTGCATGTATCCACATGAATGCAATGCATATAAAATACAAATTTTAGCTTCAACCTTACAATATATAATACAAGAAAGTGCTTCCAGGAATGTATCCAAGTTATGACATCATATTGAATTTCATGGAAGGCTTTCACTGCCGCTCTGGCCACCGATAGCGTATTGTTAAAAAGGGGAAATGAGCATTCACCAAAATTATGTTGTAGTGAGATTCTTGTAGTATCAGTCTAAACGCACGCAGCCTGTTGGACTGCTATTGTCTAAACTTCCTGTTAGCGTGCACACCCGCTTATGTTTCTGTCATTGCAGGATGTCCATGTTGGGGGGGTGGCTGTGGCCCGGGGAGTCAAACACAGAGGTGACAGGAGAGAAAGATTTGGATTTGGGAAATGAATAGCAGTTGTAATGATATCAACAATATGCAAAAAAAGAATAAAAAGAAGAAGAAGCAGAAGAAGAAGAAGTGTATATATTTTGAACACATGGATTTAGTAGGTAACTAAACCAAGTAACACCCAAGGATAGAAACATATCTCACACAATGACACCTAATAATCTACACAAAAAAAAATTATAATCATTACAGTATAAAGATTCAGGAAGAATAACAATGAAATCAAAGAAAAAAGGAAGGGTTAGACCTGGACATTTGACTGAAGCTGGACTTGAGATTGTGAGGCAGACTCAAAGGCTCTATGGTTCCTTCCTGTGACCTGTAAATTTAGTTGTAGTTCAGTGCCAGGAGACAGGAGCATATGGCCAGGAACGTAGATCATTCTGAAGCAAAAAGAAATAAAATATTTTAAAGGGCAATAAGTAACAGTACTATATACAGTATAATGTATAAAAGACCATGTATTGTATTTTCACCATAATACTGTACAATGACAATACCTCTTGTCATTGTATTATGGTTAGAAAAATGACCTGTAAAAACACTAGTGTAACCTGTACCTGTAAAAAATGTGTTCACTTACTCATTCATTCATTCATTCATTTTTTACACTACCGTTCAAAAGTTTGGGGTCACTTGCAAATTTCTTTTTTTTTGTTTAGTGATTTATTTTCTACATTCTACAACAATAC
>JAQMYJ010000036.1:18788972-18805155 GCA_030014305.1 Clarias laeviceps | reverse complement strand
TCTCTCTCACACACACACACACACACACACACACACACACACACACACACACACACACACACACACACACACACAGCCTTACACATGTCAGCAATATGGACGCACAATTATTCATTAACATACAGGCAAGTTTGGCATGTCTTCAAGTGTTAGCATTTTTTTCTTCCTCCAGAGGTCATTAAGTTTTCATTTCAGGACTGTTTTTGTGCTATAGGCTTGTACATCAAAGCCAGCTATTGAAAAGCACATTTTCCCCTGGGCAGAGGCATTGTGTGTATGTGGCAAGAGATTTAACCCTGTGCAATCCTCACAAACGGAGTCCCAAAAACCTGATTTACATCTCATTCAGAATATGCTAATACGTATGCAGTTTCCCTAAGCAAGCCTGAACACAGGAGCAGAGGACTTTCTCACAGTGTTTTACGCATTACACATCAGCCACCGTCTGTCCTGCGTCTCAAATGGGATATTATGCAAACATTTTCAAAAGCAGTCTTTAAGGCTACTAAAGCAATATTTGCTGTCAGTTTTAGAGGAATTGGCTTCTATTACTGTTGTATTTATTTTCATTACTGGATCCAGTGACTGAGCCTCATTTGTCACGCATGATCTGCCTTGTGGTTCTGCATATATTTAACAGTACCAGCTTAAAAGAATTACTAAACAGGTCCTGGTACTCATTCAAGAGGGGGAGGAATGGGGGTGGGTGGCTGGCCTGGTTTTCATCGGAGAGAAATGGCATGTATAATGCTTTATTATATTTTAAAATGTTTCACTACAGCTAGTTTAGTTGTTTGATGCAAATTCTGTTTTTGCTTTAAAGCATGAGGCTAAATTGATGTGGAGCAAATAAATGTTCATCATTCTTGAGCTTCCTTTCTTACCCTGACTTGCCCAACACTCTGGAATAGGGTCAATCTGAACTCATCAGACCATGTGACTTTTTTTCTTTTTTTTTCCATTGCTTCAAAGTCTAATCTTTATGCTTCGTAGCAAACTGAAGACTTTTTTTCTTAGCCTCACTAACAAGTGTTTTTCTTCTTAGCCACACCGCGGTTAAGTCCCAATCCTGTGAATTTTCATCACATTGTGTATATGGAAATGCTCACTATTAAACATAGCTGTGAATTCTACTGTATTTTTTTAATTTTTAATTTTTTAAACACCGAGTGTTTAGTTCATTTTATTAATATGTTGCATAGTTCTTAACTAACTGTAATCATTTGGTCCCATATTTACTATTCTGTAACTAATTAACATGGGTCTCACAGGTACCCCTAAAGTCTGTGTTAAAGCTCCAGCTGTAAAAACCTTCAGATAATCAATTTTTATGCCTCAAATCCCTTTATTGCACTCATCCACCAAATACACTATTTCAGTGTCTATGGGAATGAGCTGCTAGTGGGCCATGCAGAACTGGGCAACAAGCCATGGGTGGGTGTCTTGTCACAATAGGGGACAGTATTATAGACTTGTTTAAGCCCTGGCCAGTAAAGCAGGGAATTTTTTTTTTCTTTCTCTCTCTCCCAACTTTGTTTGTACATGCAAACTGGAGACCCATCTGAAGATTTAAAAATATATAAAAAAAAGTGAATTTTGCATAAGGGTCCTCTTCCATGTTTTCTTGGCTAGATGAATCCCAATAATCTGACATTTCTTAAATGGTGTCTTATTTTTCCTGTTCACTATCAAACACCTTAAATAGGTGGATAAAATACATCTATGAGTCCCTGAAATTTCTTTTATAGATAAAGTGGTCCCTGGATGCTTTTGGGAACACCCAATGCAGAGTATAGGACAGTCCAGTAGTAAACAAGTGTGAAAATATCAGTGAAATATCTGTGTAAATCCATTTAAAACTAATTCAATGCACAGTTGATCCTGTTGTTATTCGCTCCTGAAGATCTGTGTTTATCATGGCTACTCTGTATTTCTCAGTGAGAATGCCTCTGCTCTTTGGCATTATCATTTGTCCAAATCCATAAGTACTTAGGTTTACTTGATTAGGAGCTCTAATTAGTGCAGATGCCCGTGATGACTAGGCAGCTTCTTTGTAATCTCACATTGTAAAGCTGCAGGCAGGGTGTAAGGCTACAGGCTTTGTTTATCCTGATTGAATTGTTTCTTCAAAGTCTAGCAGAAGCAGAATTATTACAATAGATATAAAAGATATACGTGTACTAATGCTGTAGTAGAATATAGTAGTCATGTTAGCAGAGATAGAAAATTTTATTTAGTGTATCACCACACTAATTACACTGATTATATAAGTCATTATTATTTATATCCAGTCAAACATAAGGACACACATTTGATCTATTTTATTTTACAATACTGGATTTTTAAAAACTATGAAATTTCTTTGAAAAAGCACGTATGACATAAGGTAATTAACCAATAACAACAGTCAGTTGTTATTTTAAAACACGAGGTCAGCTGTTCTGCAAAAGTTCTTTCAAGAACAGCACTGTCAATGCAATTGCAAAACTCATTAAGCCCCATGATGAAACTGGCTCTCATAAATACCATCCCAGGAAAGCAAGACCAAAACTTCCCTCTGCTGCAGAGGAGTTAGCAGCCTCAAAATTCACCAGTTGTCCCTGAGTGGCGAGGTGGTAAAGTGCTCGACCTATCATCTAGAGATTGCTGGTTCGATTCCCAGATGATGCTGTAGTCTTCTGTCGCCGGGGAGAGCTGATTGGCTGAGCTCTATCAGCGGGGTGGGATGGCACTTAGTGCTCTCACATGAATCGCGGCTCTACAGCCAATCATGGGCGTCTGTGAGCTCAGGCAAGCGGAAGAAGCAGATAGCGCTGTCCTCCGAGTGCGGTATGCCACGTAAGGAGTGTGAAAATCGGGGAAAAATCCAAGGAAAAAACAAAATCACCAGTTAACAGCACCTCAGATTAGAGCCATTATTAAGGCTTTACAGTGTATAAGTAGCACACACTATTATTAATATTCTCAATATTAACTGTTCAAAGGAGATTATTGCATATTTTTTTATGTCTTCAGCATCATTTTACGAAGTAGAAAGAAGTAAACATCAGGAAATACCATGGAATTAGATGCTGAGACATTTGACTGGTATTGTGTATGTTTGCAATTCAATTCCCATTCCTCTGTAGTCCTACAGGTGACATGGTCTATTCCCATATTGTACAAGTATTCCCATATTGGCAGGCAGCACAGCATTCTGTGTGGTAGCAGCAAATTAGTTGCTGTTTGTTTAGAATTTGTAACAAAATGAAAATAATAGCAATAGCGAAACAGGTTATTTACAATTGTAACGTGATATTTACAGAATCGTGATGCAAATCTAATCAGCACCTAGGTATCGTGATATTGTATCTGGAGATCCCTGGGGATTCCCATCTCTACATAATAGCATTTAATTGTTGCTTAATTTAGATTAACTTTGAGCAGTTCTGCATGTTTACAGCATTGCTCTTTAGTGTGTACTTTGCTTTTATAAACCTGATTCACATCATGAAGTTTGTTGCTATGCTAATGTGTTAAATTAAATGTGTGTGTGGGTTTGAGTGTGTGTGAGGGTGAGCGGGTTCAGGTCTCTCTATCATTTCCTATCATCTTATTGTTAAGCATTTTCGAAGCACTTTCCAGTAACCATCTGCAATCTGTAAGATCTCTTAATTACTGCTGTTTACACTGAGCCTCTGGCTGTTTATTCCCGCGTCACAGGAAACAGAGCTACAGTTATAATGCATTACCGGCATTACTACAAGTTACATTTAATGTTTTTCTGCTACTGTAAGCCTGTATTTTTCGGTGTATGATTGCTTTCGATGTGGGCAGTGGAGGTGGTTCGTAAGACTCTCAGCGCTGTGCAGCTGAAATTAGTTTTTTGAATGGCCAGCGCAGCGGCATTGCAGCACATCAGGCTCCAGTGTTCAGGGACAGACTGTCCCCGTGACGTAATCCAGGGGGTTTGTTCATTTTTAATCAGCGCTATGGGCTGTGGCTGTGCTGAGCTCATCACATGGTCCACTAAGCATTCAGGTTAGTGCTGCATTGTCTTTGTACCACCAGCACACACAGCTGTTAAATCAGATTACAATTGGTTGGGGTGTGTGCAAGACGATTTGCTTCTTCGCAACGTCGTGTCTGTTTTCATCTAATAGCGAGGGCGAATTCGGCTCTCCCCTTGAGTGAGTCATCACAGTTTGACTCTTTTTAGTGAAACCTTCAGTCTTAACTTCTCCTCCGTCCCTCTGCGTATACAGCAGATTTTTTCTCACACGTACAGTCTGTTCCTACAGCAATTTCCATTGCATATCTACCTTTTATCTTCTATACTGTTTTAACGGCATATTCCCAACAATTTTACCCAATGTAGATTAAATTGTAATGTACAGTGTAATGTACTCCACATGGGCAAACTTGCAATAATGAATTTTGCAAGTCTGGTTCTCTTTAAAAACCTAAACATGTGACATGTGTTGCTTTCTGTTTTTAAAGAGAAGTAGAACGCTAGGCCACAAATCAGTATACACCCTTCTGCCACTGCATGCCATCTGTATGCCTGCCCACATAGTTTCATCCTATTTCTGCTTGATGGCTTCTTAAGCATTTGTGATTCTCTCATTAACTCCTCTCCTCCTCCTTATTTTCACTATAATAAAGGACAGAATTGGGCAATCCCAAACTCATTTATTTAGTGACATGTTGTCTCGTCAGTGTATTACACCCAGCATTCCCCCTGTGCTGTGAATTTCATTATGCAAAGCTGAACAGGTTATGCTATTGAACACACGCAGAATATAGATGACACACAGCTCATGGATAACATTGTTTGTCTGGAATTATTGATACAGTGTCTTGTTTTTGAAATTCTTGTTTAGCCAAATTTCCCTGGAGAGTTGGAAAATGAAAAGGAATACCACTCCTTTAGCTTGTTCTTTTTTCCTCTCGCTTTATCTCGCAGTGTCTCTTTAACACTATTACTATTCTGCTGCTGCTTGAGGTAAACTAAGCATGTGCGTTGCTGGCGAAGCAAATGTAAAGTGTGACATGAAGACAGAAATGGAAGTTGATGTGTCTACAAACAAGCCGATATTGTAATCTGCATGAGATCCATTTGCGTGTCTTTTCAGATGATTGCTGTCTCACAGTCCTTTCAAGGTTAAACAGCTGGGCGTGCTGTTTGTGGGTTTATTATGCTAATATAAGCATTGCAATAACCTATTTCCAACAGATCCTTGCTCTCTGAATACCCATCATACATTATAAATCATCCCACTGTGATGTCCCGGTGCATTTCAGATATAGCTTATGCTGTGCTCTAAAATTACTTGTTTCTTCTAAACGTCACTGAGTTTAAAGTTTGACAGACTCAGGGACCCCCCTCCTGTGCCAACAATTTGGCACACTCAAAATCCTCACAAAAAAAACCCAACATATCAGAAACATAAATTCTTGAACAGTAAATTGGTGTGTAAACAGCCCTTGAGAAATATCTTTCTAAACATAAGACTGTCACCTTTTTTTTTTTTCCTTTTTGTCTCACAGGTTGAAAACAGGCCGAAGTACTACGGTCGAGAGTGAGTTTCAGAACTGTTTTTCTATTTTGTATTTCTGTATGTTATTAAATGATTGGAAGTAGTTAAGAATGCATCTTTTATTCTCAGGTACCATGGCATGATCTCCAGAGAGGAAGCAGATCAGCTGCTCAGTGTGGCAGAAGGAAGTTACCTCATAAGAGAGAGCCAGAGGCAACCTGGCACTTATACTTTAGCCTTACGGTCTGTGATCTTTTCACTTTAAATATAAATATGAATTTTTTTTATTTTATACCTTTTTAATATTAATGTTAGCTTTTCACCCCATTCATTCTTTTAGTGTTTCTTTCCTTTTTATTACATTAACTTGAACCTGAATTATGTAAAGCTATTTAAAGCTTCCTGGCTGCAGTCCTGAGGGAAAACAGTTACTGCAGTCCCAGTCATCTAATTCTGTCCTTGGTACTGTGGTAAATTTAGCTGATGTAATGACCCCTGTGGATGATCTTTCTTTAATCATTAGCACACATTAGATCTCAGTATGTCCTAGCTTGTACACTACACATTCTAAACTGTATTATTGTGGCAAAAGGAATAATAAATGCAGTCTTAAAGCACTGTTAAATCATTTTCAGATAACTTACTGTTATCTTTTTAGTATATCAGGAGTATTTACCGCAACCTGCAAATGAAATTACATTGTTTTTCCTTTTTTCATTTTGGAGATTTTTTTGATATTTACATTTACAGCATTTTCACAGACGCTCTTATCCAGAGCGACTTAAACATACATTTTCATCAATAAAGTGTTATTTCCTAACACTCCGCCATTTTTTTGTTTTGTTTTGTAAAACCATGCAGTAAGTGGGACCTCAAACCTGACCTCAGAATCAGCCACCTGCCTTCATTAGCTCCGCTCTTATAGCAAACACAGAAACTAAAGAGCTCTCTTAGCTAGTTTTGGGCTTGAGCATTAGGAAAACTACAACTAATTATTTTAAAGCATTTTATATACAGAAATAATGCATAATATTTCGTAGAGATGGGGGGGATATTGATTTGCCATGTATTGTGATTCTTTTATGTGGCAAATTCATGTCACATTGCCAGAATCGCCACATTGACTTCAAATGTGATCTTTTAAAACATTTTTTATTTATTTATATCTGTTTGCATTTGAGGTGGGAAAAGATTGCCATTCCTCTATAATCCTACAGGGAGTGGGTTTACTCTAAACTATGCCATGTGGTAGGAGCAATTTATTTGCGATGTTTGTTTAAAATTTTAACAAAAAAAAAAAAAAAAGGTCAAATATTTACAAAATCGTGGTACATAAAGAATCTCAGTAGAGATTGAGTTGACACTTGGGTATTGTGATAATATTGTTTCAGGTGGACTCTGGTGATTCCTATCTCTAGTATTCTGTGTAGCAATGATTTTTAGTAATTTTCAAGTATCCATGAAAATTACTACGTTTTTTTTTTTTTGTTCATGGATAAAGGAGTAAAAATTTACAAAGTGGATGTACTTGAGATAAATATGATCTCCCAAATTCAAGCATCATAAATTCTGTTATTAACAGAAAATCATAGCAGAGTTCATATGATCTTGCCAAGCGTTAACAGCAAAACTTCATTAAAGGGTTCATTAGCTTTAAACAGTTAATAATTAGTAATAGAAAGTTAAACATGAAGATAGTATGGCATCTTAAACAGTTTTTGCTTTGTTTGTGTTTGTTTTTTCTGACAGATTTCAGTTTCTTTGTGTTGTGCAGTGAGCTACTTTACATATTGCTATGTTTGATTGAGTTGGTATTAGTAAATTAATTAGCCAAATTTATCATTTGCCAGTTAATACTTCTAACAGTCTTATTCCCTGTGAGGTTTATTTTGTTTTGTGTGTGATAGGAGATTTTACTTGGATTTAATGGCATGTAAAATAAAGAGGATTATTTGTTTTTAACATGTGTTTGTGTAAATAATTCCCAGAATTTACAGCCTCTGGTTACAGTGATGTCTCCATAATAAAAGGGTTACAGTTGGCCAGTTTGACAATAACAGGATTAGGCAAAGGGTCTGCTTAGTACCTCAAATACTTTGTGTGTAATAATTTGTGTGGTGATGTGATATCGCAATACTGTATAGTGATATTAAAAAAAAAAAAAAAAAGAACTTTTTTTAACGTTACCCTTAAAAAAATCTTAAAGTATCCATGAAAATTGTCATTTTTGCGAACATGTGCCAAACCTATTAAGTTTTATCTATATGTTGTGACATAAGATCCTAATCAATTTATCACATTAGCTTGAGTGTGTCTGTGGAGATAATGGAGTATCGGTTTTCTCCAGATAGGCAGCCGGAAACCAGATCTAGCACAAAACTAGTTTGTGTGTAGAGTCAAAGCTCCCTGCAGTCCTACTGTATATTCCTGTGTGCGTCAGAGATCACCCTCACTGGGGCTGTAACTGAACTCGCACAGGAAATACAGCCGGGACCCAGGAGCAGCCAGATCATATTAGAAGACTGAACACTGTATTAAGTGCAGTGCTTTTGTTTAGCATAAAGTCTGCATGCAACAACACACATTTCTTTTGAAGTTCATATTATTTGTGTTGCACTGGATATTTTCTAATGAATTTGTTTTTTTGGGGAAAAAAATCTTATTTATTTATTTTTACTAAAAAAGTCAAATGGTCAAATCTGCAACTACTTCTAAACCATTGAGAATGAGAATATAACCAAACTTGCACAGTACCTTTCTTAGAAAGCATAGATATGCACTAGTTGTTTCTTTCTCACGTTCTTCTAAGTGGTATTTTCAAAATAAATGGTATATTCAAAATCTAATACCATCCGTTATACTGTAACAGTCAGAGATTTAGTAGTGTAGTTACATGGTAATGCCAAATAACTTCCTTTTTGTTTTGGTAGGATAGAGCTGAATATGGGAAAAAATTTAAAATGGCAAGTAGTTTTGGCTATCTCGTTGGACCTTCCCTCCTCAGCAATGAGCAGCGGATGGTATGATTGCTATATTCTGTAGTTTATGTGCTAACTATGAATGACGTATCGTGGAGAACTGGCTTGTATAGCTTATGATTAATACTGTAGATATGCACTAGTTGTTTCATTGTGTCGCCTGCAATAGTGACACATAAGGATCGCTATCCATCATTTTGCGCCAGCACCATCGTCGTCTGTCATCCATCGTCATCACACCTTTCCTCTATCCGTTTATGGGAATTTAACCAAACTTGTACAGTACCTTTTTCAGAACGCACTGATGTGCACTAGTCGTTTAACTTTCTTCAAAATGGTATTTTTAAAATCCAATATCATCTGGTATACTGTAACAGTCAGAGATTTAGTAGTGACGCTACACATACCAAATAACTTAACTTTTTTTTTTTGGTAGGCTAGAGCTGAATGTGAGGGGCTCACTATCCGACAGCTTGCATCTGCATCATTGTTGTCTGTCATCCGTCGTCATCACACTTTTCCATTATCTGCATCTCCTTCTAAGCCATTCATGGGAATTTAACCAAACCTTTGCAGTACCTTTATTCGGAAGCATAGATGTGCACTATCTTTCATTTTTAAAGGTAAAACATTCAGTGGGCAGGCGTTCCTGTCTTCCTTGAAAGACTCATAATATGCATCCACTTTTATTGGAAACGGTATCATTATTTTTGCTTCTATATTGGTATATTAGTGTATTTCTATATAATGTTGCAATTTCCTTTTTGTAGATCATCCACCTTTGCATTTCTGATTGATGAACTGGTAGAGTTTAATGTTTTATAGAATTAAGCAGGTATTTACAGCTATAGTACTGTAGTCATACTTTATTAATGTATAAAGTTTATAATGGTTATTAACTGTCTAACATTTTAACTGGCTGTGTTCTGGTGTTCTTGTGCAAGTGTACTTTTGACTTTTGGCTCATCAATATTTAATTTCCTGATCAGTTTCACTTAATGACATTGACTGTGTGTGTTGGACTTGGCTAATGCAGGTTTAAGCTAATGATAATTAATCATTATGGAAGGTACTACTTTTTCCTTCAACAATCGCAGCTTTGATAGCAGATATCTTTAGTTGAAGTACATAAGCTCGGTCACTACTGACATGCTAGGATTTGCATGCATGTATGAAGTTTCTGTGTGTGTGTGCTAAAAGAGTTCTGTTTGGCAATAATGTTTTGAAAGGTGGACTGCTCCTAATCCACTTATTGATTTAAGAACTGGCTCCTTCACGGCTCCCAAGTGCTTTAGTTCTGAAAGATGATCAGGTTATCACAGTTTATATACTGTGTGTGTGTGTGTGTATAAGCGGAGCAAAGTTAAGGATGGTGATCTCACAGCTGTGGAATAAAGTGCTCAGGATCACTTTGCCATATTTTTAGTGGTCAGTGACCATTTGGCTAGAAAGAATTTCTCTCTTCATCCATCATTCTGTCTAATTATTTCTCTTCCTTTCCTATCAGGTTTTTCACCAGCACTTATTTTTTTTCTTTCCGTTCTTTCTCTATCCCCCCAGCAGCTTCGGGAACCAGACCCGCAATTTCCGCCTCTATTACGATGGCAAGCACTTTGTGGGAGAGAAGCGGTTCGAGTCAATCCACGACTTGGTCACAGATGGCCTGATAACACTGTATATCGAGACCAAAGCAGCTGAGTACATCTCTAAAATGACCATTAACCCCATTTATGAACACGTGGGGTACACCACACTGAACCGAGAGCCAGCACTGAAGAAACCCACACCCGTCAGCACAGACACACCTGACTGTAAGGAGCCACCTGGAGAGGAAAGCGGCCTTGAAGTCAGGGTAAGTCTGTCTTTATCTCTCATCTATACTGTGTGGATTTTGAACTGATAAAGACTGATGTACTGTATTAAAGGAACATGATAGATTTCACATTAGAAGGTTCCTCATTCCTTTCCCAGTATTTTCTTTTAGTTCATACATTACATATACAGGAATAAGTCACTCATAAATTTCAAAGAATTACAATACACATATCTGTGGCAGTAAAGTGTTAGCACAAAAACCTAATTAGAATAAAAGGTGATGGCTAATAGAGTAAAGAGTAAGTAGCTAGTATGATAGCTAGAGGAGATGGCTAGTAGAATAAGACAAAGTAATGAATATACTGTATGAATAGTCTTTATACTATGTTGATAAATGTTTTGAAGGAGCAGCCCCCAATTTTGGAGAAGAGCAACCAATTTGTCATATGTTTAAAATGCAAAGTGATGTATTGTGTACATATTGCTAGCAGGGTTGTGTGTCAGATTTGTGCTGTCTCTTGTGCCCACAGATTAATCAGCCTAGAAACAAAAAAGTTCAATCCTTAGACAAATTGTTAAATAACTCTTTTAGTGCAGCAGGAGGTACTTATTAGGTACTTATGAGGTACTTTAAGATGAGTCAACATCTGGTCAGTCACAGATGGTACCACATGACATTCAGTATTAAGACTTATTGTACTTAGCTGACCAGAGGTGGAACCTGATGTTCACCTGCCTTAAAATTTGATGTGTTGTTCATTCTGAGATGTTTTTCCACTCACAATGGTTGTAAAGAGTGTTTAGTTGAGTTACTATAGGCATCAACAAGCCATCTTAACCCATAGAACACTCATTATACATCTGAGCAGTTGAGGGTTAAGAGCCTGAACCTCGGACCTTCTGGACCACAGTCCAACACCTTAAGCATTGAGCTACCTCTGCCCTGATGATTGCATTAATAAGAAGTACAGTAGTGTTCAAGTCTTGCACCTTTGAAAAGAATCGTGGCTGAAGTAAGACAAGAGACTAGAGTGTACTACTCATATGTCAAGACCTCGTTCGTTTATTAAGTTAAAATTTGTTAAAATATTTTGCTCGTCTTGCTCGCTCGCAGACCAAGTTATTCAAAATCCAAGGCTCCACTGTAAAAAAAAATTATTTAGATTAAAAGCCAGATATGGGAACTAATGCTTTACTGTGACAAACTGCAAAGTGTTTAAACATTTTAAAAAACTGCTTAATTATGTAACAATCACTTAGCATCATTAACACGATACCTATGTACCAATTCAGTTTGTATTGCAATTGTTAGTATCACGATTTTATAAATATCTATTTATTTTTTTTAGATTTTGGTACAATCTCAAACAAACATAGCAAAGAAATATGCACAAGATGCCGTGCTCCCTGCCAATGTGTGAATAGTTTCGTAGAATTAAAGAGGCGCTTTAACATTTCTCAAGATCAAATGGGAAAACAAAAAATTAAAAAAATTACATCTATTTTTGATTCATGAATTGCCATACAAAAGAACTGTGCTATGTAAATTCTTTTTTTCCCATTTCTAATCAGCAGTATACTAATCACCAGCCTGGTCATCTGTCATCATCTGCATCTGTTTCTCATAGGTTCATGCCGTAAGTTAGATGGTGTTTATGCTTGAATTATTCATAGGTCACTGTGTGGCTTAACAAACAAAAAAAAGAAAACATTCCTCTGTAACTGGTCAGGTACTGAGACTGGACTGAAAATGAGACCAAATATTTGGAAAACTATGAAGAAATAAGAATGAAAAATGAGGGGTGGCTCAAGACTTTTGAACTGTTTAGAAAAACTAAATGGAAAATGTGTTTCAATTACTTTTTCTTGTTGTTCAGGCTACTTTCTCCACCAGGCAACTGCATATAAAATGTAGTAATGGCTGTTCCACAGAAGCGGTTTTGTCCGTTCCTCATTAATAATATCAACTAACAGAACAGTTGAACTCAAAAAGAAGCATTGAAGTGATTTTGATTTTCAGATTAGTTGGACAATAAACATACTGTAATTGCTCATCACGATCTTAGCCTTTAAAAATACTGTTATTGCAGAAGACTCGAACATGCAGGTGAGACCTTATCAGAACACTAGTTATTTGTTTGCGTAATGTGAACATTTTGTTCTGTCTCGCTTGTTGTTAATGAGCACTTATGTGGGTGTTTAGATGAGTCACAACACTCACACAATCCAAAAACCAAGCAAATAATGATCTGTGTTATTGACCATTTCTTACATAACCGAGATGAACTACAAAAATTAGCATGTTTTTGTTTAGAAAATAATACAGTACCATTTCCAATAGGTGATAATGTTAGATATCCATGTTCCTAAAATGGTTCTTTTAATCTGTTTATCTGACATATTTGTGGATTGTTTTGTTTTGTTTGTTTTCGGGAGATATGATTATAATATTATTATTCTAATGGTCTTTTGCACTACACTTTTCTCAAAAAATTTTCAGATTAATTATTAGTTGATCGTACCTGGAAATGTAATTTATCTGCAGGACATTGACATGTATTTGCTTGACTGTTTCTGATGAGTTAAGTTTTGCAGTGCTGACTCATTTAGCTTGAAAAGTATAGCCATGTGGATGTGTTCGATGAGTTTGGAGTTGTTTACATGTTATAGTCTGGGCTTCTCTATGCCGCAGACACCATGAGCTGTTCCTGCTTGGAGAAATGACATGGTGTGTTTACATCTGTCACATTTGTGTTCTTCCCATAAGCTCCTTCTGCAGTTCATATTTTTTTTGTGCCAGATGATGATGGTGACATTTCCCATACTTGTCTGTGACTTGTCTATTGACTTTGGAATATTTCTCTACTAAGAAAAGGAAAAATCCATGTGAGTCACGACTGGGTCCATTCTTTCCATTTATATTAAGAAACAACAATAAGCCCTTTGACACGGGAAACAGCCTGACATGAACTGGCTTACTGGAAGTGTAAATATGAGTCAAAACTGAATTTCTACTCTTAATAAAAAATAAAAAAATTCTGATCATTATCCCATTCTTTGATATGGTGTTAATGTAAGTTGTGCATGATTTCTTTAAATTCCCTGCTTCTCGCTGGGTCATGCTAACTACTTTGAGCTCATCAGGATCTGTGCGAAGCCACACCGCAGCTGCATCATGGTGCAAAACACACAATCGGCTCAGCCGCACAATTAAGCAGCAAGCTGAAGAGCAAATTAGCCATGTTTTAAACATGCGCTAATTACACACAGTCATCATTCGAACTCTTAGCCGGAATTATTAGGGAGGATGAGATTTTAATCATGAGAAACGCATTTTCTCCAGCTACAATGCCTTAATTGCTGTTTTGCCTTTTGGAACATTTTAATTTGAGCCTTTTTGTTAATCTCACTAAACACGATTCCAGACGATCCTTTAGATAGTGCCTTTTTTTGTGATGCTAATTTATGATTTGTAATTCTCTGAGAAGCAACAAGAAGTCCGACACAGGGAGAGGGACACTAGACAGAAATGTCCCAGCATGTCTGGTGCAAAGAAAAGTTAATAAAAATGTATTACAGGTTGTGCTGACTGTGCTGTGTCCTGGACTGTTGTGTAAATTGCATCTTGTCTCCCTTGGTTTGTTTTTAATAAAGAGGTGTTCTCCCTTGAAAAAGAAGTCAGAAAGTCTTGGCCTTGTCTTTGTAACATCAGCCATGTGATACCTGTAATATTACTTCAGCTACTGAGCCAGACATTTTCACACACACGCACACACGCGCACGCACACACACACACACACATTTTTCTTAATTCATGTCACAAAAAAAAACATTTTTCTTTATTCATAGTTTATTGGAAAGATGCCTTCGCTTATATAAAGCACATTCACGCAAACTCTCAGTCGTCCCAGGAAGAAAAGTAAAGATGTTTTTTAGTTAAAATTAGGTCGAATAGGTCTGACGAATCAATGCAAGTCCTTTTTTTTTTTTTTAGTAAAGTGCTTCCTGAAACATCATTAATGGGCCCTTTGCTTCTGGAAAATTTCACTGACCTCATTGTTCTCGAACATTGTACGTGTGTCTGAGTCTCAAAGCTCGTGGCTTTGCCTTGCCTTGTGAGCTATTTATTTTCACAGAATTTAATTTAGGAGATATTAAGACTGGTGACCTGCAGATTGATGTTTGCATTGTGTAATGGAGTGTCTAAAAATGTCACTAGACGTTGTGGCCTTAAGAGCTTTAATAATAATAATATAAAAATAGTATTACATATTGGACATTCATTCTATATTGAAGATAATTAAATTTCACAGTTTATTCCTTAATTTGCCTGTTTGATAGTTATTATTTTTTTTCCCTGAACATTTACAAATAAAGCCAATAAAGTGGCTTCGCAGTGATACTGCAAAAAAGACATATGACCAGATCTCCCCCGCCCAAAAGGAGAAAACTGTCACAGAGAAAAGCAGGTCACTCAGCCCGGTTGTTGTGGTTGTTTTTGTTGCTGTTTCTGCTGCTACACTATTCGGCACCATTTGTTTGATGATAAAATGAAAATCTGAATCTGATGGTGAAAGATAAATAAATACATGCAATCAGGACAGCATTGCTGATTTTCTTTAAAAACTTTTGAAAGAGCATTCACATTTTATTTCATGTAACATAGACTTCTAATGAAATGTGCCACTAGTTATTAGTGGGTTAAACACGGCTAGTTATTAACCCATTATCTTTGCATTTAAACGAGTTTAAATGTTTTAAAGCTAGAAACTAGATACGTTTCATAATTTGTCATTGTTTAATAGAGATTTACTGTATTTTTGTTAGGTGATCTGAAAGATAAAAAAACAATTATACACTCAAAAGTTGCAACCTGGAATGAAAAAACATCTGTATATATCTAGGGAGCATATTGTTGTTATTGTTATACATTAAACCAACCAGAAAAGAAATAAAAAATTATAGTGACTAAACAGCTTAAAGAGTGAAAACATTCTTATAAAGCACAGAAATATTTCAAATATAACAGTGTAAATAAACATTTCCGCATTAGAGGGAGCCAGGGTTAAATAAATATTTAATTATGTAAATAACTGGTATGAAACATTTTGTATTTTGTGTCCAGAATTTATTTCTTCCTTTTTGTTATTGGCCCAAACATCAAAAAACACATAAAATTCCTTCAGCTCTACAATTTATCAGATAAAAATATTACTAATAACCCAATCCACGACTGGTTCAATTCCAGCCTAAAGAAAAGCACTGAAGGGGGGAAATAACCAGTGTTTGATTCAAACAGATGAAATGCTGCATATGTGACACAGATGCTGGAGATATTTTTCCTTTTATGTGAAAAAAACATAAACAGTAGGTTCTGCATCATATAAAGCATCTAATGTGGGAGGATTTTCTGTGGTGTAGGAGTGTTTAGATCTTATGTGTATCAAATCAATGTGGGTGTAAGAAAGATGAATAATTGAGGAAACCAGCAGTGCCTTTTAAAGAATTTACCATGCGCGTTTCAACAAACAGGATAATCACTGATCCTACATACCGGAAGCACACACTAGAGCTGTTCCTATGGAAACCGGGCTCCTTCCAGCAAATGCCGGTAGACCCACGCACATTCAGTGCGCAAATAATTTTGATGTTTTCTTCATCTTATGAAGCCTAAATAGTTCTAAAAATCTTAGATGTTTTAAAGTTCTTTGATAAGGATAGACATTTATGGTTCTTTTCCCTCTCCAGAGGTCAGGAAATTAACACTCGTTTCTTGTAAAGTTACATGGATCACTTGTTTTATTCTTTTTATTATTCATTTTTTTAAAGAAATAGAACACAAAAATTATCGTCCATTTTTTCCATATACAC
>JAQMYJ010000036.1:18775199-18787967 GCA_030014305.1 Clarias laeviceps | reverse complement strand
TATATATAATTGAGTAAAATGTTTTCTTTAAGTCAAGTCTATGTACAGTAAGTGGTCTCTCCTCTCATCTTCAGTTTTTGATCATCCTAAGCACCATCTAGTGATTTTCCATCTCATGTGTCAGTGCAGTAATTATGAAACCTTCACCTCAATAGCTGAAATGCTATAGTGCATAAAGTCTCAATATGTACAGTGTCCTAATTTGGCTGCTACTTAAATAGAAGCTATCTTAATTAGTCCACGGCGATTACTTGTGCTTTCATCTCCTTCAAGCTAATGATGTTATTTCAGGTCAGTTATTTCAGGTTTTTTTACAGGATGCAGTTTAGAGTTTCACTGCAATGCTGCATTTCTGCCTGAATGTGAGAAAGTTTGCTTTTTAGGTGGTTGTATAGTTTTTCTCTTATCATGTGGTGGTGAGAAGAATGCAGCTAGTTTATATAACATGGAGCTTAGGGGTGGTGATTAACCCTTATGTCTGCAGTGAATATAAAGAGGGGAAGTGTGTCTTACACCATGCTGCATTAAGCTGTCCAGGATAGCCACTAAAAGCAACATCAGCTATTTAAAGTATTTTTCTAGTGTCTAGTGGACACTGTATATATTATAGTAATTGAAATAAGACACATGTTATTATGCCTGTAATCAACAAGAATAATGATGGAGACTCTAATATATGGTCATTATCCTGGCATTCAATCTGAAAAGCAGCATCTTAAGGGTAAAACTAAAAAATCCCATTCTGAAGAAAGCAGCTTTCTCATACATTTTCTTAGTTTAGTAATATTTGAAGTAGACCTCATGCTTTTCCTCAGTTAAGGCAATTATCCTGTTTGTTGCAATTAAGGCAAAAATGTTTATTGTGGGTGATGTAACAAAATACTTATTATTTTAATATTTTCAAAATTCATAAATACTAAATAAAAAATATTTAATGTTGAAAATTACGATTTCAATCAGCATCTGCTGTCAGGCCATTTGTTAAAATATACAAAAAATATATATATATTTTACAGTATCCGTGATGGAAACGGATATTGTGAATAACTAATAATTTGATTGTGATATCAAAATTCATATAATCTACCCCTAGATGTTTTACAATTACACCATATCAAACAAAAGTAAGTGCTGTTAAACTGAATATTTGTGATGCAGATGTACTGTGTCGTAGGCAAAGCCTGATCGATTGGTTTGGATTACCACAGTTATGCTTGTTAGGCAAAGTAGTAATGCACTTTTTCATAAGGTTGCCTTTTATGCAAAATAATTTTATATAAATGACTGCAATTTAAACTATATTAATATAGTAGATCAAAGTACAGAAAGGTAAACCAAGGAAAAGCTATAAAATACAGCTCATGATAAAAGTATTAAATATTCATGTACATAGAGCTGAGCCATGCTTTACATTAACCTGTAGAAATGGCACACACACTCACACTCTAATGGATTTCAATTCAATGATATGGAGTAATTATTTGTTCTTATTGGCTCATGTATCATGTACAGAATGTGTGACCTTGGTGTGTTTGTGTGTGTGTGTATACGCATGCGCTCAATATGTGATAGTCACACCTCATTTATCATTGTCCAAGTTCCAGACACAGCCTGGTAATCTGTTTATCTGGTCAAAAAGCATGGTTATTTTTTTTTTCTTTAGCTTCTTGCCGAGTCAGTAAAAATGAAAAGACAAAAAAAAAAAAAAGATAAAACAGGTAAATGTTTTGCTGTACAATCCAGGTCAGGCAGTTTTTAGATTTTTTTTTTTATGTTAAATAATACTTAACAATAATCAACAAATACAGAAAATGATGCATTGTTGTTGTTTCTTTTGCTTTTCATTTTGTGGATGTTTTATATTTTGGGCACAAAAATGTTGTTGGGTGATACAAAGCTACAGTATACAATGGGGGAGTGGTTCAGGTGACTAAGGCTCTAGGTTGTTGATTGCGGAATCTGAGGATCCGCTCTGGCGACCCTTTGACAGAAGCAGCCAAAAGAATGTGTTTTTTTTTTTTAAAGGTTTACAACGCTGGTTAAAGTGATAATGTAGATTATCGCTTCATGGATGGACTTCCCATGGATACTCAATCAGATTGAGATCTTAGGAATTTTAAAGCCGGATCAACCAGCTCAAACTCTTTACGTTCTAACCCACATACACAGCAGACTGTGATGCACTGGGTGCTGCATTGACTTTTCTGTGGGATCAGACCAGACGGGTTGGCCTTTGATCCTCGTTGGCATTGGTGAGCCAATATACCAGTATACTGTTGTATAATTGATAATTATTTCATTCTGTTATTCAATTCACCTGCCGTCTGTTTAACAAGTGCAGCTTGGTTTAATTTATTTAAATACATTCTAGTTTACTTTTGTTAACTGTCTGAAGTATTTGGACAAGGATAAAATGTCAATATTTTGCCTTTTGTACACCACCACAATGCTTGTTTGAGAGTCTTTCTGCTTTTAGTTTTTAAGGTGACTGCCCTGCCCTTTAAGTACATAATTTTTTTTTTTTTTTGTGGTATGTATTGGGTTATTATCTGTGAAGTACTGTCCTATCAATTTTGTAGCATTTGACTGAATCTGAGCAGCTATTATTGCATTAGAAATTTCAAAATTCACGTTACTGAGTTCCTTCTGTTAGCAGTCGCATCATTAATAATCTCCCATGACCCAGTTCCATGTGTAGCTATACATACCCATGCCATAACACTGCCTGTACCATGTTTGACAGATGATGTGGTATGATTTGCAACATAAGCTTTACTTTTCCAGTCATTCTGAATCTAGTTAATCTTGTACCAGAACTGGGCAAGCTTTGTGTTTTTTTTTTTTTTTTTTTTTCCCCCCCCGTGTGGTTGTTCTGTTTTTACATGTTTGTGGTTTTGATCTCTGCATTTATATTCTTGGCGACGTCTTTGAAGACGATACCTGTCATACTATGCAAAATATTAGGTGCTTACAAATTGCTAAAACTTTTGCATAGTACTGTACACATCCAGTGTTCTTGACTTGACTAGATGTTGTGAAAGGGTTTTTCTTCACCAGCTAATTGAGATCATCTACTTTAGTTGTCTTCTGTGGTTATCAAGGCCTTCTGTTTTTACTGAGCATATCAATGGATTCCTTCTTTTTAGGAATGGACCAGGTTGTTGATTTGGCCACTTCGAGTTTCTGCTCTGTTAGGTCTGTTTTTTTTTGTTGTTGTTGTTTCAGCTTGATAATTGTCGTCTTCACTCGCATTAGCAGCCGTTTGCACCACATATTGAGAGTTCCCATGAACAGCTACCAAATGAAAATAGAACACTTGAAATCGATTCCAGACCTTTTCGTTTCTTCATTTGAACTAACAGACTATTAGACTGCTTATTAGTCAATTGTTCAATTACTTATAACCATGGGAAAATGAAGCGACCTTGTAAAAATGGCTGTATTTTCTATACAGTAATAGTATGTTTTTATTACACTCCTTGAATTAAAGCTGAAGTTCTACACTTCGCTCCTGTCGATTACTTAAGTTCAAATCTGTTGGTTAACTTTAGGTAAACAGAGGCAAGTGTACAAAAATGTGTCACTGCCCTAATATGTATGGACCCAACTCTGACTGCATTATCCTGTGGTAATTTTAAAGCTTTTCGTCTCTCTGTAATTCTTTCAGTGTGTTACATAATCACAGGCCCTCAGGCTCTGTTCGTTATATAGAGCGCTGCTATAGTAACAGTTTCTCCAGCCCACTGTTCACTTCTGCACTGTTCTCAGCTTGTCTTCTCAGTGTTCAGCTGTGAATTTGAGGAGGAGGATAATGATGAAGATTTGTGTGTGGGACCAGCCTGTATCTCAGCTATGCACTCTAAGTGCTAGAACAAGTAGAAATAAGTGCAGAACAGGTGCTTGGATCTTTCCGAGAACACTGAGAAAGAGAATCCTAGTTCAATAATGACGAATCACGAACTCAGGTTATATAATGTTACATAACTTCTGACTCAGGCCCAATCAGTATTGTCTGATGAAAGAAGAATTTTAAAATCATGTTTTTACAGTATAGTTAAACATATTCATATGTATTTTTTTAAACGGAACAAGATGACTTCTGTACTTCCGAGTCATTTTGGCTTTTCTTCTCAAGCCAAAGAGTAGGTACTGAGAGCTTAGTGTTTGTGGAAGTCGGGCCACGCTGATGGTACTTTAAAGACTTCACTTACTCACAACAGATCAGCAGTGCGTCTTACATAACAGCGCTGTTGCCTACTCAGAAGTTTAGCTCCCTCTCTCATAGTTATTTTTCTTTCTCGATCTTTCCCTTTTAAATACATTACCATTTGAAAGAGATAGAAAATAGTTAGGATTTTAAATACTATTTTCTATATCCATGATTGAATAGTCCGTTCAAATTCATTTGCGAAACTTCGTATAACTCATGTAGTTGATGTTGCTTTTATTTGAGTACATTTACCCCCTCATCATGACGGTCAATATGGCAGATGTGTACCCTTCTGGTGCAGCTAATAGGCATCCAGGTTATGTGCCTCTAAAAGCATCAGACTGCTGTTAAACCATCAGGTGTTTAAAGTCAACAGACAAATGAGTAATTACACGGCCAGATGGACTTGTGCTTTCTCTCACTTTTAGTAAAGGCTGAAAATTGTGTCGGGTTAGCAGCACTTTGCCTCCATCCATTTTATGAGTGCAGTTTGGGTCTGGGTGCTGTTTGAGAAACGGGCAGATCAATCAGTGTCAATTAGTGGAGTGGCTATAAGCGGCCCCATCCTGAGATCCAGACGCCAGCACTGCACTGAGCAGCAGGCAGCGCTATTAAACTCCAAAGAGGCTGAACACGCAGCGGGCCGCACTATTACACTAACACAGCAGCAGCGTGAGGGGAGGTGAATATGAAATTCGCAGGGCTGCTGTGCCGAGCCACATGACGCAGGTTTCTGTCAGTGGGTGAGCATGTCCCTGGGCATACAGCAGCAGCGGCTCCATTGGAGTCCTGCATTTGCTGCCTTTTATCTCGGCTCCAGCAGTTACAGCCAGTCGGCCTGCGTTCGGCTCATTGATCTGGAAAGCAGCAGGCAGGAAGTTCTCTCTTATCCCAGACACAATTTTGGCTCTGAACTGGAAGAGGCTAGTGTTAGTGAACTCTTCTGCTATTGATTAGAGGGAACCACACTAAAGGAGTGTGTGAGCGTGTGTGTCTAGGCAGAGCACTCTCACTGCTTTCAACTTCAGACCAAACAGGAGGTCAAGTTGGAGAAAATCCATAATCATACAAGGATGAGAGAAAATGTCACTATGAAAGAAAAATGGGAAATGACAGATAAGGTGGAGCCTGTGCTCGTGTCTAGGTGAGGCGTTGATCTTCACTCACTTTGCTCAAAGAAACCAGTCTTTTATCAAGAGATCTCCAAAGTCATGTCAAGATATTTCCAGTCCTTCGTTTTGTTCATCAGCTTTAATCTTTAAGTAAAAGTTGGGTAAAAACTTGCAGAGTGTCAGAAAGCCCCCACTTTCACAACAGTTTCAAAATTATGGCTTGCTGTGACTCTGACATTGTTATATGAAATCCTGTCAGAGCCACAAATTATAACTACAAACAAATGATTTAGCTAAAAATATATCAATCCCACTGTTAACTTGCAAATGTACTTCTTTTACCAAGAACTATTTATTCCAGTCATCAACAAAAATTACAGACAAAATGTTCAACTACTTAAAAAAGTCCAACTACTGGTGATGCCATCCTAACACCTAAACCTCCTCGCTGTCCCACGATAGTGCAGTGCTACGGCTGCCTATAACTGATTACGGATGGCCCCCAGATAATCCTCCAGAAACATACGGTGAAAATCTGCTATGGCTTTTATGACCCGTAGGTCCTGCGTAGTTCTGCCAGATTTTTTTGATCATGTTAAAAAAAAAAAAAAATGAATTCTAGGTCCATTCTGGCAAGCTGCGATTCGCTTTGAGCTCACGCCAGCACACCCGGGTAAGCCCTGTTTTTAGTGTCCGACTACCCAAGGCTCATCAAGATTTGTGAATAAATAGAATCCGGAGCCAAAAAAGAACATAAAAAACAGAACTGGGCTTGAAAATTCAGTTGGTTACAAAGCTTGCCAGAAAGTTCACAGGGTATCGGGTTGATGCTACAGGTGTAGTAGAACTGTCCCATGCAATAAATATGCATATTTATGTATTTATTGTTTGTTTTGTTTGTTTATTGAACTTTCAGTTAGTTACATAGGAAGCTTGTGGGCAAAACAAAGGAAAAAAAACATGCTGTTGTATTTATAACATTTATTTATTCATATTTAGTGACTGCCCCGTCAATGACACAGTGATTTACTATAGGCTACTAGATTGTTTTACATTTTGGGAACTAGAGCCGAATAAATTTAGTGGAAAATATCACTGTCAGATTGCAAAAAATATTTATTTTAAAACAAGCTTCCAGTGAGGTAGAGGAACTTCTGAGCTGATCGTTCTGAGAGTGCTGACATTACTATCACTCGCATCTGTCCTCTTTTCCAAAAGTAAACCCATGTGGATGGGTTTATTTTTTTAAATAAAAAGTTTAGTCCTCACACACTTCAGGTTTAAACTCAAATACACATAGCGGTAGTTGGAGCGCTAAGCGAATATAGCATTGCATAAGGGGCTGAAGGTCTTTGTACAACAATAATTTAAACCGGTTCATATAGAAATGTAGTTAATTTTCTTGATGCATGTACACAACAGTATTTTGATTTGAATTATGTATATTTTTAAGAATATGCTTAGATTTGGTTGCATCGATTTACTACTCGATTATTTGGATTAAATTCATGTTTGTTTCTGAGACTATTTATTACTTACAGTTTAATTTTCAAACTGGATTTTTTTCCCCTTGAGTTTACAGAAAACATCATTAGCAGTGAGTCTAATGTGCAGTGTGTGTGAGTGTTACGTGATGGAGAGCAAAGCACCGCCTCTCATTAACTGAACACTTTAATTGGGTTTAGTGTTGGAAGCCAGGAAGCTGTGTGACAGGTGCTGCATTGTGTTGAAGCAGATTTAATTACACTGCAATAAGCACATCAAACTGGAGCGTCCCTGAGATCTGTAAGGATTGTCAGGTTGCTTGGTTTCAGAAGTAAATTTGTTAAAGATTGTTGTGTGATTGTGTGCTTTCAAAGCACTGAGCTGAAAATGCGGTCACTTTGTATCGATGAAAATTTCCCAAATTCCCCTAAATGTTACTTTTTTAATCTTGAGAATTTTTCTTTGAGCCTTTTTGTAATCTAATGGGTTTCTGAGAATTAATGTGCTTGGAAATGACCATGTGACGCTATCAGCAAAGTGTTCGCGCTTAGCTCAGAGGTGATGGATGACTCACTCGCAGGCCGTTACGGGCCCACGCTTGTTCTCCGGTTCCTCCACGCTTCTGTGCCTGCTACTGTCGCTTTCCCCTCCCACACACATGCTTACGCACAGCTCTGGTGAACGGCCGAGCGGGAGGAGGAAGCAGAGTGATCACGATGATAAAACCCCGGCCTGCTCTTCTCTGATTGGTGGATTTAAGCTGTGTAATCAGTGCCACTGTCACTGAATCCCTCCCCCACTTCTCTCCTCCACTCCCACCTCCCCTCGCTCTCTCTGAGGCAGTGTTCCAGAGAGGATATCTGCTGCTCGCAGAGAGGAGAGGATTAACTCAACCACTCATCTCATCTGCATATAGATGCTCAGACAGACGGATTCACGGGCTACACATACACACAATCACACTTACCTGCTTTTCTATTCCATTCCCTCATTCAGGAGTTGATGCTCTTATTTTAGGCTTACTTTTTCCTCTGTTGGAGTTGAGCTCTTAGGGAAGTGGTTTGTTTTGTTAATGGTCGGCTCTCACAACTCTCAGTACAGCCATGCAGGACTTTCTCAGCGTGACTAGAAACCTCTGAGTGCCAGGGGCTTTATTTTCATCTCTGCGTGTTAGAGAGGCAGTCATTCCCCCCTGTGTAAAAGCGTTTGGTGAGTGTGCGATTATGCCGTCGCGGGAGTCCTACACTGTCAATAAGGCAGAGAAGTCCCTAGTGCACAAGACCAAACAGGAAGGGAAGGAGCAGGAGCTGCTTGCAGCAGCGCTAGCCATGAGGATGCGTCCTCAGAAACCTCCAGCTACCCTCTGGCAGCCTCTCAAACTGTTTGCTTATTCACAGCTCAGCTCGCTGGTGCGCCGGGCCACACTGAAGGACAACGACCGCGTCCCCAAGTATGAGAAAGTCCACAACTTTAAGGTAAGACATTTTTTTTGGTTGCTGTATTGGCATATTACTACTCTTACTACAACTACTGCATGTGTGACTGTGGTAAAGGTGTTTATTACTTTGTTGTTTTATTATTCTGTTATTATAATGTTATCCTTTGGTTTGTTTCACCCCAGAACATGAGTAGTCTTGATTTTGTGTCTAGTGTAGATGAGATAATTGTGAAATAAAGGTAAATGCATCTAAATGCTGCCATTATAGCAATGTATAGGTGTGTGTGTGTGTGTGTGTGTGTGTGTGTGTGTGTGTGTGTGTGTGTGTGTGTGTGGGAGAACCCCTTGCTTCAGGGTGACAGATGGACAGATTAAGGATTGATAGGCATCACGAGCAGAGCGGTATATTCCCATTGGGCTTCTATCAGCAGAAGCGGCCTCCCTCTCTGTCCACCTTGTTTATTTCCTAAATATCGTGTTTATTTCCTATATCTTCCTGTTCCCCATCATCTTCATGTCCTCCTTTTGAATATTTATTTTTTATTTGTCTGTTTATTTATCCATCTATTTATTTTTTTCTTACTTATTTAATGTATTTGTTTATTCATTCACTCATTCATTCTTTTGTTTATTTATTTTTTTCTTGTGTATTTTCTCTGTAGTCATGCTGTAGTGTCTCTCTCTCACACTTTCTCTCTCTCTCGCTATCTCTCTCTCTGATACTCTGTCCCTCTGTTTACATCCCTCTCCATTTGCAGTTCTTTGATGTTATCCCTCGTTCTCTCACCATCTCTTTTTTCTCTCTCCCTCCCTCCTTCTTTTGCCCACTCTCTCTCTCTCTCTCTCTCTCTCGCCCAATTCTCTCTCTTTCACCATTTCTCTCTCTCCCTCTCTGCCTTTTGTTTATTTTTCACTTCATATTTTTTCCCATCCTACAGTTGTGTATAATGTGACTCTAGAGGCTGTGATATCACACAATTTGTGAAATTGCTGATTCTTTTTCCCCCCTCTGTGTGTCTGCTGCTCATCCTTAGTCTCAGGGCATCATTCTCTCTCTCTCTCTCTCTCTCTCTCTCTCTCTCTCACACACACACTCACACACACATACACACACACATACATATACAGACACACACATAAACACACTGCTCTATTGCACCTTTGGCTAGAGCAAAAGCTCGACAAACAATTTAGGTTGAAATTGAACTGTCACAGGTTTAGCATGACATTGCGTTCGTAAATGCACAAAACATTTTAATATGATCAATGTTCTTTATTGGTAATATGTATTTATATATTACATAGGTCTTGTTCTGTAAAAATAAAAAAATAAATGCTTCAGGGTTAACACTTGAGCAATTTTTTATATATATTTTTTTATGTTTCTTTCACGTGCTGGCGTGTATAAAACAAACAGTTGAGTTGTAGGATTCCGCTGAGCGTTCTTTGAGGCCAGGCTTGGTTTCCAGCGGTCAGTCCCCCGCTAGTGCTCTCTGGAGACGAGAACGAGGCTTCATGATTGGATGAGCTGTTACCTGGCGCAGAGGGGAGCGAGAGCCGTGATAGCTCTGCTTTCTGCCTCAGAGAGCCTTTCCTTCATGCTCAAGGCCCCTCTTTCTGTTATTCTCTCTGGTTCTCTTTGTTCTTTCCTCTTTGTGGCGTCCACAGCTTTTCTCCCTGTGTGTACTGAGCTGCTGATTAATCGTCTGAGTGGATTGAAAAGGAACGTCGGATTTGACCTCACTGTAGCAGCCCTTGTAGCCAGATCACGAATAGTCCTCCAACTGTGCTGTTGTGGATGGGTCCGTCATATAGAAGAGCGAGGGAGCTGTGTGTGTGTGAGTGTGTTTGTGCATGTCTGCGCTGTTCCGGTTCTTTTAACATTCCTGCTTTGTCTCTCTTTGCCCTGTAGGTACACACGTTCAGAGGGCCGCACTGGTGCGAGTACTGTGCCAACTTTATGTGGGGACTCATTGCTCAGGGGGTCAAATGTGCAGGTTAATAACACACACGCGCACACATGCACACACTCGCACACACACAGGTTCTACTTATTTTTATACTGAAAGATTCCTATTACACGTTTACAGATACAATGCAGTTAAATGATGTGTTGTTAAGAGTGTTGTTTAATCACATAATTTTAAACCATCACGTCACTCCTTTACATTAATCCTGTTATATTAAAATCACACTTGTACCCGTTGCACTGAAACACTGAAATATTGTATTGTGTGCAAATTGCAGTTAAAAGCATAATTCAAATCATGCTTACTATGTTTTTATTTTGGTTTCATTAAAGCATTTTTTTAATAACTGTATAATAGCCAAGATATGGGAATATTTCTACCTGTAGCTCACAATGTATGATTTTAATAAATATTTTAATGTAGAATCCCATACTCTCTCACCTCTGTGTGCAAAGCAGCATAATTAATTAAGTCTGCACTAAATGTTTTATGTGTGTGTTCACCAGTAGGTGTAGCTGTAGTTCATACGTCTAGTTAACAGCATGGTATGTTTGTAATTTTTAGGCCTGTGTATCAGGAATGAGAGTGAAATACTGATTAATATCTTTTCTTGACTTTACTCAAGGCTGTCAAATAGTTCAAGCTCCCGTATGAATTCAATGAGTTTATTTTGATTTCATTTGGAGAAGTTGACTTCATAGGTTTCTCTTAGCTTTTGACATAGCTGCTTAATTTCTAACATGCTACATAATTATTTGTTTATTTGTTTATTTATTTATTTAGAGGGTTAATCTGGGTTAATTCATTACATTTATTAGCTTCCCATTTTCCCAATTAAAAGCTGGATCCTTTATTTTCACGTGTTAGTCATTTAGTGGAAGTAAGCTAGTGTATGTTTCCATTTTTTTATGTTTTATTTACAGAACAAAGTGAGCTACTTATATGGTTTCAGGGATCGTTGTTATGAATAAAACATGAATTGGTTTTGAAAGCAGCTTGATTTCAAAGGCATTATTTTGAGTTCTTCTTCTCTCTCTCACTCTCCCTCACTGTCTCTCATTCCCTCATTCCTGTTCTCGTTTTATAAGTGATGCTACTAGGAACTAGGACAGCAAAGTCGCGTTTGATGTCGAAATTTGCATTCCCTGAGCACCCCCATTTCTTGTGGGTGTGTGTGTGTGCGCATGTTGTGCCACATTGCTTCATCGGGGTACAGCCTCCCTCCTTCTGAAACCCCTTCCATCATGGCAGAGCTCAAAACAAAGCTGGCACGTCTTCATAACGAGGTTCAGGCGGCTGAGAGCTCAGGGACACACACATTGAAATTCAGTCCCCAGAACCTAATCCGGGTAATTCTGATATTCTCCCTGTCTTTTTTGTGAGATGGGAAATTCCTTGTGTACCGACTGTCTGCGAGTAATAAGTAGAGCAGGGATTTTGCCAAATATTACTGATCCAGCACAGGACACCTGCCATCATATCAGCCCAGGAGACATTTGGCTTCAGAAATTCTTCTGCTGTATTGAGAGAAGAGTATCTGTATATGTTTATGCAGACAGTGTGTAAGAGTTTGTAACTCATGTCTCATTCACTGATAAACAGACACGCGTATACAAAAAAAATGTTTAAGTATGTAGGTTTTGTGCTTGGTGTGTGTCTGTGTACGCTCAGGTTAAGAGCCTATCTGTGTTGTCGCCCCCCACCTGAGGGCTTGAGGGTCATCTAGCACTAGTATTCTGAACACGGGATCAGCAGACCTTAGAGGATAAAGCGAATCTATTAACTGGTGCCCTCTATTACTGCGCCTGTCTCCCGCTCTTAAGAGATCCTTCGCTCTCTTTCATACAGTAATTACATTTCTCCGTCAATGAATTTAAATGAAGGCAGCAATACTCAAGGGGCCATTTTCAATCTTTAATGTTGAGTCTTTGAATTGGTATCACTCTTGCCATATTCAGTACTTTAATTTTGAATAAAGGTGTACTATAATGGTTAATGTGATTACAGGAGGTAATGGGGAAAATTGTTTTCTTGGTCAGTTTGAGAAGATCGCAGCCAGCAAATTAGATAGAATTGAGTGATTGCTGCGTTCAGACAGTAAATGAAAGGACTCTGAGTAATCGTGCTATTTGTGTCTAGGAGGTGAATGTGCTGTGGCCATAGCGAGCAGGATTTCGGCATCAGGACACTAAATGTGGTTTTCAATTATTATGTTGTTCAGTCCAGAATGAAAGGAACACGTGGTGATGGCTATTTATCATGCCAGTATTATCATATAAATAATGTGGATTAAAGAAATGATGTGGGTTTTTGCGGTCAAACCTAAAAGCTGGCCTCTAAAATTTGAGTCAGACAGACAGAGCACAGAGGAGTGCTTTGAGATTCTGTCCTATTTGGAGCTGGAAATGAGGTCTAGTGTAGCCTGCAGCACAGAGCTGCTTGATTGTGTGTGTGTGTGTGTGTGTGTGTGTGTGTATATGTGTGTGTGTATATGTGTGTGTGTATATGTGTGTGTGTATATGTGTGTGTGTATATGTGTGTGTGTATATGTGT
>JAQMYJ010000036.1:18754552-18775099 GCA_030014305.1 Clarias laeviceps | reverse complement strand
TGTGTGTATGTGTGTGTGTATATGTGTGTGTGTATATGTGTGTGTGTATATGTGTGTGTGTATATGTGTGTGTGTATGTGTGTGTGTGTGTGTGTGTATATGTGTGTGTGTATATATACGTGTGTATATATACATGTGTGTGTGTGTGTGTGTGTGTGCGCGCGCACACGCGGGGTTAGAGGCAATTGGTGTGCACTGCTCTTTCTTGCTCTCTCTCTCCCTCTCTCTCTCTCCTTCCTTTCTTCGGGCCACATTGTTTTCAACATAGCTCTAATTCCCTAAGTCTCCCAGAGAGCTCTGCTCACACAAAGCAGCATCGGTTGAGCGTCTGCCCCAGCTCTGCCTTTCACTTCATTCAGCTCTTCTTTATCTTCTGTTTTTTTTTCTCTCCCCACCCCGCCTCTGCCCACATGGTACCTGCTCCAGAGCAGCTGGTCTGTTTTAATGCCGTGCATTAATATATTAATGAAGTAATTTGCCTAGATTTGCATGTCTCCTAGTACTGTCTGCATTTCAGAGTACAGGGAAGTTCTTCAAGCCTGCATGTCTGTGGCTTTTTATTAACACTGATTTATAAAAGGATTTATTGACTGTTGATGATTTTAAAATATTTTATTTGGCGCATGATTTTCTTTTACTTACTATTTTATTTGCAATATTTCACTTTGTTCTTTCACTGCACACCTACGCACAACTCATAACCATATTTTCTGGTATTGTAGCCCATAACTGGGTGGCGTAGCTTATGTATTTTTCATGAGATGCCATTTGAAGGCCTAGCAGGTTCCCCTATTGCATACCTATGAACTAATCAGTAAGTGATGACATCAGAGTTCGGGTCTCACTGACATTTTGGACAGATATTGATTCATGGGAGTGAAACCTCAGCACACTTGGTTGAAAAATTAACTCAATCTGCTCTAGGTAAAGGATGTAGGCGATCAATAAAGATATTAGTCTCGAATTGCTGTGCTTTGCAGGCAGCACGGCACGGTTCTTTTAACTCAGTTTGTGGTGCTGGAGATTTTCAGTTACACATATGAGGCATGTCTGTGTGTTTTTACATGCTTCCTGAATTATTATGATCATTGTGATAATTTTCTTCTGTTTAACATTCTTCTGTTTCTTTCTGTTTTGTTGTTGCAGACTGTGGCTTGAATGTTCATAAGCAGTGCTCCAAGATGGTTCCCAATGACTGCAAGCCAGACCTGAAACATGTGAAGAAAGTGTACAGCTGTGATCTGACCACTCTGGTAAAAGCCCATAATTCCAAACGCCCCATGGTGGTGGATATGTGCATACGCGAGATCGAATCACGAGGTGAGCATTCCACATTTAAAGTCAGTCATGCTTAAGATTAATCGAGGTTCAATATTAAACCATATCTTAAGGAGAGCTTTTTTTTTTTTTATGTATTTGTTCATACTTTATACCAGTATATATTGACACTAATATCACTGGGATCTATGTTCATGTAACAGAACATGGGTTTGTCTATAATTGTTAGAGAATGAGCAATTTAAATTTTTTTCCCCATAGCTTTCAGTATTGCAATTAATTTCTTTTTCAAGTGGCAGTTTAGCAGCACGCTGGATTAATGAATGTCATTAAACAGATGGTTAATTGTTTGAATGGCTTTGGTTTACACTTTAAAAGACTTGCTCTGTTAGACACACCATATGTTAAGTAATGTACAGTTTTGTCTGATGTGAATCAGATGACTTAAAATTTTTTTATTTATTATTTTTTTTTTTTTACAATATTTAAATAAAACCTTTCCCTTAAACACTGTTTCAGGTCTGAAATCAGAAGGTCTCTACAGAGTGTCTGGCTTCAGTGATTTAATTGAAGATGTCAAGCTGTCCTTTGACAGAGGTACGATTCCCATTGTGCACATGGAACATATTCAAAACATTCGTCTGTTTCATGCCTCCTCAGTTCACTCTACTTGCTTTTGATGAAATACAGTAATTGCATATGAAAGCCACTGCATGCCTGTACACAGCTCCCTGTGCATAATCCTGCTAAAAGCTAAACGCACACATGCGTTCCCAGTGCAGCTTTTTAGGTAATTCTTTGTCTAGCAGTGGGAACGCTGTGTGTTCTGGTAGTTTGGTTGTAACCTCAGGAGGCCCAGGTATTGGCAATAGATACTCACACTCAGGACAAATGGACAATGTCAGAGACGGCTTAGCCTCGATAGAGAGAGAGAGAGAGAGAGCATGTTGAGTTCATGACGAAAGGCTTCTGGGGTGAGATTTGAATAGGAGGGGGAAAATAAATGCTTTTGTGATGCTTTTCAAATGGGGAAAACTATAGGGTTATGGTGTAGAGTGTCAGAAAAAAGCAACATTGAGAAAGAATGAAACGAGACAGACGGATAGAAATAGACATGAGAAGACCAGAGTGAGAATCAGGTTAGCGAAATATGAAAGCAAGCAGGTTATAACCCACAGCAGAGTCAGCATGGCTTCGAGCGTTGTGATGAGAGACCAGAAATCAAGTGGCAGAAAGCCTTGAAATCGAGTTACCGCACACTAACGCTGTCCAGTCGCGGCCAAGGTCATGTGACTGCATACAAAGCTATGCATGACAAATATCCCTCTATCCTGCATGGTGCTTGGCTTCCTCTTATCTCCTCAGCCATATTTGTGCAAAAGCACTTCTTCTTCAGCGAAGCATACATCACCAGTCTCTTTCCTGCTTTGTGTGTAGACGGAGAGAAGGCTGACATCTCAGTGAACACGTATGAAGATATTAACATCATCACTGGTGCTCTTAAGCTCTACTTCAGGGAATTGCCCATTCCTGTTATCACTTACGACGCATATCCACGCTTCATCGAGGCTGTCAGTAAGTCTTTGTCTTTTCAGGCACACACACACAAACACGCGTTCACAGCTAAAAGTAACATCTCAGTCGTTGCTCATTGATGTCTTCGTGTTCTGTGGTTGAATGCACATATTTTGAGATGTATTTCAGTGTAACTCAATGAGCATCACCTCAATTTTCTTATCACTTTGTATTCAGCTAGCAATTCACATTTATTTGGAGCTTACCTATTTTACAGACTATGGAAAAATAGAGGCTTGAAAATATTAAGAGCTAGCGTGTCTCCCAGTCATCCTCCATGTTGAAACATTCATTAATCACTTTCAGAGTCATATAGAAGGCTTGTTCAGTTTTGTTTCTGTCTGTGTGCATCTCTTTACTGATTTGTTTGTGTGTCATATGAATGTGTAACAGAGCTTGTGTTTGTTTGTGGTCTCAGAGCTGACAGACCCAGACGAGCGTCTGGAGGCTCTTCACGAAGCCCTGAAGCAGCTGCCTCCCGCTCACTGTGAAACTCTGAGGTATCTGATGGGTCACTTAAAAAGGTGAGGAACAAAGCTGGAATGTTTGATTTCTTTGCCAAAGCTACATTACATAATTCTGCCAGAATCATATAAATATCTTATTTCGAGTAATTCTGGAGCATCATGTAATTGTGTGTGTGCTTATAGGGTAACGCAGAATGAGAAGGATAACCTGATGAATGCAGAGAATTTGGGAATCGTATTTGGTCCCACACTGATGCGCGCTCCGGACCTTGACGCCATGACCGCACTGAATGACATTCGCTATCAGAGACAGGTGGTGGAGTCTCTAATAAAGAACGAAGACATCCTCTTCTAGCCTGTCTGCTGTTCCACTTCTTATATGAAAGAACATTTTTTTTAAATCATGGACTGCAGCTTGTGCTGTTTTTCTTTATGTGCAAAGACTTGAAACTGAATATGAAGGACCATTGTATAATAATCCGTTCTTTCCACATATGGTGGACCACTTCTAAATGGTTATAACGCTCTGTTTTGTTTTTAGTTTTTTATGGGCGTGGATTATGTACCTTAAATTTGCATGTCTTCCTCCCCATTTTTGTCGGGGTTTACGGTTATTGACCGGTTAGACTCTGCAGAGCCAGAGTTGTTTATTTTGTAAAAGTTTAGAGGAATAAACGATATCCTCAGCCTCCTTCTGCAGCATGTAATGAAGCTCGTGAAATGTGACGCATTGTGACTGTACTTTTATTTATCCCATGTGTGTACACTAGTTCATACTTTGCCAAACGGGTTTTGTGTTTTGTGAGGAACTGTAAATGTGATATTTCCCAGTGATTTCTTTTTTCATTATTATTATTATTATTATTATTGACACTTTACTTGAAAAGTTCAAAGTTGAAGCTGTTTTAGAACACAATAAGTCATAAACAAGAAACTTGTGTAAACTCATTGTGGGCTTTAAAGTTAAGAGGTATAGTACAAATAACAGCATGTATTATATATGATTTGCTTATATCATTTTTGGTATGTGTTAAATATTAGCTCAACATTTTCCGGTATTAAATCACCTAAATGTCATTTTATCACCATTTATCAGTAGCTCTTCAAGTAAAGTGTCACTGTGGATTTATTTTTTAATTTGATTTTCTTTTTATTTTATCCTTTGTCTTTGCCTACAATCTGCCTTTTTCATGCAGTACCTCTTCAGATGACTCTCCAGAGACTCTTCAGCTCTACTGATGAAGGACATTACAATCCATTTACTACTCAGTGTCTATAATAGAAGTCTGGCCTTTACAAAATATCTTGCACTCTCAGCAAAACTGGCTAGTGTTTTTCAGTTGTAATGTTTTTGTATTTGATTTGCTCATGGATTAATTTATTAAACCCTTTTAGTAATACAGAGCTTGGATATTTTTTTTTTGTATGTAATATGATGCAAGCTTTTCAAAAAAAAAGAATAATATTGTATGATGTGCAGATTTTTTTTTCTCATTTTTATTTTAAAGCCATGATTTAGCCATGATTCATCAACGTGTGCCATAAGACATCTGATGGGATGCTGTTCTTTCTGGCACCAAGATGTTAACAGCAGATCATCATCATTGTAAATAGGAATGTACTGACTTGTCTAGCACATCCTGCCCAATCAGGTTGAAAGCTAAGGAGTTAGTAGGGCAAGTTAACACAATAAACCCTTTATCTTACGTTCTTCAAACAATTCCTGACCAAGTTTTGCAGTGTGGCATGGTTGATTATTACTCGAAAAAGGCCCCTGCCATCAGGGAATACTGTTGCCATGAAGGGGTGTACTTGGTCTGCAGCAATGTTTAGGTAGGTGGCAGTACAATGCATTACTGTACATTGGCCCTGCCGGCTTGCCCAAAGCATCACACTGCCCCTGCTAGAGCGCCTTTTTATCATAGAGCCATGTCTTCACCACCGGTAAACACTACCACCTCCACAACTTGTTTGTTTGCATGATGTTAAAGAAAATGTTTCATTAGACCAGGCCACCTTCTTCTATTGCTCTCTGGTCTATTTCTAATGCTCAAGTGCCCAATGTAGGTGCTTTCAGTGGTGTACACGGGTCAGCATATAGTATAGTAACTCGTCTATAGGATTGCACCAGATGGGCCAACACACATCCCCCCCCAACACACACTAATAGCCTTGGGTGCCTGTGACCTTTTTGCCATTTTACTGGTTGTCCTTCCTTGGTCCACATTTGGTAGGTACTAACCAGTGCATACCAGTAACACCCCACCCACCATCACCTGCTTTTTTGGGAATTATCTCGATCAGTTGCCTAGCCTTCACAAATTGGGCCTTGTCAGCGCCACTCAGATCCTTACACTTGCCCACTTTTTCCCTACTTTCAACTCATCAACTTTACGAACTGACTGTTCTCTTACTGACTAATATATCCCACTCTTTGACAGGTGCCATTGTAACAAGAAAATCAATGTTTACCAGTCAGTGGTTTTCATATGGTGGCTGATCGGTATATGTATAATGTTTGCATGTTTACAATGACATCTGACATTCTTTGTGCTTTCATCCAGTAATCCCTCTGGTCTGTCATCAATCACACTGATTAGCATAGATGCAAGAACACCTCGGGCAGCATCCATCCCCCAAATCACTGCAGTTGCTGGATGCATATGCAAACCACATGAGGGAGGATTCACATGTTTCATTTTTAATTACTGCTGATGGGTTGCCCTGCCTGCAGCATTCAAAATACTGTAATGACTTCTCACACTCAAGTCAGTGTTGGTCTGTTTTCAGACATCTTGCTTCTGTGCTGCTATAATGCATATTTTGCTGAGTTTGGTCATTACAAAATAGAACAACCTTATCAATGGTCCGAGACTGTGTGACCTGATTGTGATCCTGGGTTAGAGAGAAGACACAATTTAATCATGTCCTGTTCTATGCTGTTAATTTTCTATAAAATCTCATTAAATTACTCCACATTGTTCTGCCAGTTACCCATGAAAGCAGCAGTCTAGGTTAGCTTATTAAAAGTCTTGAAGCGTTACAAACCATGACCTGTTCCCTTATTTACTGGCTCCGTGTCTGATTACTCTGTCTGCTGCTCTGCGAGGTCTGATTCCGAAACTCAGAGACTGATCGATATGAATGGTATTTTCGCTCTGATCATTTCTTAACATATTTCTTCTCAGATTGTCCAGTGTCCGTCCCAATCATATTTAGATATTATTTACATGCTGTAATATAAAAATGCACACTCTAAGATTTTGTTTAACTGCTTTTAGCTTTGATCATGATGCAAAATGTGATGGCCAGTTCATTTCTAGAATATGCTTGCGCTTCAGGTGGAAAAACAGTACTGTGATAATCTGGTCATTCAGTACATTCAGTTAATCAGTTGACTTTCTTTTATTGCAACATAGTGTGTTGAGCCTAGACCTGACCAACTGGAGCAACCCCAGATCATAACACTGCTTCCAAGGGCTTATAGAGTGGGCACTAGGCATGATATGTGCATCGCTTCATGGGCTTCCCTCCTGTTCACCAAATGTTCAGTCAAGTGAGTTCTCATCACATGGTCTGTGTTTGGGTTGCTCTTATTTTCTCTATTAAACATAGGCTAGCTATGATTTCTATAGTAGATTTTAATATATCATGCTACCTCACCAAGCGTTTAAGTGATCCATCGAGAATCTATTCATGATTTACTGACCACATTTCTTCCACAGATTATTGGCCAGGTAGTGTACATCATTTGAACCCGTGTGCATCAGTTGAGATTTTCTTAACCAACACCTTAGAAAGGAATCAAAAAATGTTTTTAACGGTTTTAATATCAGGATGATAATTAAATATCAGTCATAATACAATCCCTTTCCGCGGGACATTGACAACCAGTGACATTATTTTAGATTTTCCAGTTTCCTCCTCGTCCTGTGTTAATATACCCCCTGGAGCTTTCTTCGTGCACTCCATTGACTCCTGAGTGAAGGCTGACGCTTATGGGGGGAAAAAATCACAGCAGTCTCATTTCTGAGCGAATGATTTATTGTTACTGTGCATCAGTAATCCATCTGCGTTAATACAACAGGGCACCACCAAAGCTAAACGCCCATTTCACCCAGCCTGTCACTGTGTTAATGCCACGGCAACTGAACACTCATCAACACACATCTAATAACACACCAAATTAATTATGGGTCTGCTGTGCCTTTTCACACTAATGAATTGGGATCCTTTGTGAGCGCTGGTGTAAATGGTCTTTCTCTGCCTAGTACGTATGGAATTTCTATGCATGGAGAACTGCATTAGTGGTAATATGGACTGAGAGAGACAAAAGGGTTGAAGTGCTAAAAGATCTTTACATAATGTATTCTTGACCTCAAATGCTCCCTTTTCATCCATTATTTATTAACGGGATATCCCAGCATTTCTCTTCCCAATCTCTATCCATTTAGTCATTAGCATTTTTCCTGCACTGAAAAAAAAGAACTGAAAACCTACTAGTATAAAACTGAGATTGTGTAAGAAGCTTTGTTGAAATATGTCATTTAAGGTTTTAAAATAGATCACTATATAATGCAAGTTCATAATGACATTGGCAATAAATAATATCTTAGATCTCTTAAAATCTTATATCTTTACACCAGCAAAATATGGGTTAGTGGCAGTGTGTTTGGAATGAACGCTACAGGTTTTGTCCTGCATGAAGCTGAGATAGTGCAGGATTGGGACTCATGGCAGCGTTGTGCTGGCTGCACATACTCTTATCATGGCTGGACCTTCAGAATGGAACGCTCATCTAGCTCTGCTCTTACTGTCAAGGGCAAACAGGTTTAATCCTGCCAGGAGGGACACATGTGGGACTGAGATTCAGGTGGCAGTGTTTGTGTGTGTCTGTGTGGATTGAGCAGTGGGTGTGTGGGATACTGATCTCTCTTAATTCTGCAGTTGCCAGATCTGCCACTCTGCCTCTAAATAAGATGAATGATTCAGTGCTGTGAGTAAAGGAGTGAAGGGGGAGGGAGGCAGGGGGAAATGGAGTCTGCTGGAGCATGGAGGGGCGTCTCTGTGTGGGGAAATTATTCTTGTCCGTAGACTGGGAGGTTGTGTCAGGACAGAGGCTGTGGATCAGGAAGGGCAGCGACACAAAATGTGTGTCTGCTTGAAAATAGTCTACAAAATAAATAGATAAAGTATGTTAAATCCTTCAGGAGGCATCAGAATTGCTAGAAGGAATGGGGCCTTGAATTTGCGAATAAGGCATGTGTGAAACAGAGAAAAGGCACAGCAATGTCAGGCTCAGCCATCTGGAAAAGTCAAATCCAAAGCTGTGGCTTCTCTGTGAAAGTGATGGAGTAGGTCATGATGTAATATTATAACCTCATGCTGACCGGACCTTTTGGTTCTAGTGTGAATCTAAAAAAAAAAGGCTCAGTTTTACGTTGGACTAATAGGACTGAATAAAAAAAAAAAAATAAAAATATATATATATATATATATATATATATATATATTTTTTTTTTTTTTTTTCCCAGTAAAATCTTTCTATCTTCCTGTTCTATCTTATCTTACCATTTTTAGGTCACTCAGTCATAAAAGCGTTTAAATGAATATCATGCTGTGTATGTGTGTACATAAATAAAAATTTACATTTGAATTTGGAACTTGACATCCTTCTGAGTTCTTCCTGTTTAAATACACTGATCAAGTTCAATTGTTTTCAGGAACTAATAAACAGAAACACTGAGGAGAAATAACAAAGTCCACAACGAAGGAGAAAATAGACACTGACACACAGTGTGCATATATAGTATGTGCCATGGTATGAGTTACACATGAGAGACAGATTGGAAGTGTTTGTCTCTGGTTTCATGTACTACACAGCAGATGAGACTGACCTTGCAGTAGCATAAAGCAGAGCAGAGAGCTTAGTGCGAAATGAGGAGAGACAGAGACATAGGTACCGGACTTGAATATTAAACCATCCAGACCAGATATGTAAAAAAAAAAAAAAAAGAGGCTTGAACAGAGTATCCTGGTGGGTTTTTTATTTTTTTATTTTTGAGCAAAGAGGGCAAGCTTTTTTATATACATTTTTATTTTCATACCAGTGACATGAAGTGGTTTCATTTGATTTCTCTGCTCCTCTTTGTCACTACAGGTATGTGTTTCTCTGTTAAATTTAAACTGAATGTGCTGAGATTTAAATCATGATCATGATTGATTGCATTTAAGTGTTTATAATGGTGGTAACTGGTGTTCTAGACTCATTTTTAGTTGTTTGTTTATGACTAATAAACACCCAAGGATGTCAAATTTAACAAAATGCATCAAAAAGCATAAAATGTGACTGACAAAATAATTAGATGGATTAAGTGGTGTTCTAAAAGTTTTATACAAGCTTGACCTTTTTTTCATATATTTCACATAACAATAACAGCTGTAGGTATTTACTGATCGTGTAACAAAGTATTATAGAAAGATTATAAATAAATCTATTTCTGATGATGAATCCAAAGGGTATTTGTATAAACCGAGAACCTTCGTATTTACAGTGTAAGAGATGTGTAATGTCGGTTCCCAAAAAACAAGAAGTGGAATATCACTGTTTTTGGCATGGGCGACACATTAGTTTGATTGACAGCTTCAGATGTTCAAGTTACTCTTAGCAACTTATTTACCTGCCCTCGTGAAGATTATTTCAAGTCTCCAGATTGTTGTGACTGGTTTATATGAATGAACAGAGCTCATAATCAAATGACTGGTGATTAACAATAATTTAAGAATTTGTGCCTAATAATTATTATGCTACTATATATTCCATATAATTCATTTCAATAATAACCTTATGTAAATGTATTAAAAATAAGGTAAATGTTTAAATCCTACACTTGTCCCTGATCTAGTTAAAGAATTGAAATAAAAACTTTAATGGAATGTTCAGGCTGGGTATTACTGACACGAGACACCAGTGGAAACTTAGAGAGCATTTCCGGTAATGGACCAAATGGAATTTTACACGTTTCTTTCGGGCTTGTATCCAGCAGCGTGAGAAATCAATTGGCCAACATATCCTAAACCTTCAACTCTGCTTCCACTTCACTTTCTTTACAGGAGTCCTGTTAGCACTGACTAACCTTATCATAATAATCGTTTATTACATCACTTGCAATTGTATTCGTATAACATTTTTAAGAGCAGTCAGTGTTAGTTTTGTCTGATTCAACTTTTCCTAAATCTTATAATTCTCTTTATTAGTTGCTGGTCTACACATGAGCATGTCAGCCGGTGGTTATAAAGTGTTGGTGTGTTTTGTGTCGAGCAGGATTGGTGTGCTGCTCAGAGGATGAGATACGTCTAGTACAAAAACTCTTCACTGGCTATAATAAAGTGGTTAGACCTGTCAAACACTTTAAAGATGTTGTGGTGGTCACTGTTGGACTGCAGCTAATCCAACTCATTAGTGTGGTATGTTTATTGTCACAATTACACAATTTCCAGTTTCCTACGTATTTTTATTATTATTTATAATACCCTCATGTAATTTTACAAACCACTATAACAAAGTACATCATATTCTGTGAATCTGCTTTTAAAGCCGTTATATGGAAATAAACAATGAACAGTAACGACTTTTCTTTGACAGGATGAAGTCAACCAAATTGTCACAACCAATGTGCGTCTGAAACAGGTACCTGTGTTTTGATTTTACTTATATAATTTTAAGATAATTTCAGAAATGCTTTCTTCTGGGAAGTTTGTGTATGCATGTGTCTGGTTCATGATAATTAAGGAATCATTTCACTTTTCTTTAGCAATGGATTGACCTGAACTTGCAATGGAACCCAGAGGAGTACGGAGGAATAAAAAAGATCCGAATTCCATGCACGGATATCTGGAAACCAGACTTAGTCCTCTATAACAAGTATGACATGGGATCTGATTAATTTCAGTCTTCTCTATTTAAAGAGAAGCAATTTAAACAAACCAATGTATTTAAACAAACCAATGTGTGAGTCTGAGTTTCATGATTATTGCTCTGGCATAGACTTGTGGATGTGTTTCTGTGCATGTAGTCTGTTTTGATGTACCGGATGGGACGGAATGAAGGAAGGAGCTCTCATGTAGCAACAGACTAAATTTAGATGGTTAATTTTACACCAGTTGGCAGACACCATTCTTCAGGACAACTTAACAGAAGTGTTTTTTGCATCTGTCACACACATGCTCAGGGTAGTTCAAATAGGTCAGGACTTAAGAGTACCATCAGCATCATTAGAAGGTTTGTGTAGATTTATCCATTGTCCAACACACAGCCAAATTTTTTTTTACATATTTCAGGAAAAGAAAAACATTTTCTACTTAAACTTGTATTGAATACTAAATTTATTGTTATATGTTATATATTTATATATATATGCTATTTTCATAATAATAATTAATGATATATTATTATTATTATATATAAATATCAATACATAACATATAACAATAAATGTAGTATTAAATACAATATATATATCAAGTCACACTGCACTGTGTAACAAGCCCTTGCTTCTAGATTTTAATCCTAATTCTTACTAGTGATTGTTGTTGACGTAACCTTCACTCTTTTTGTTGTTCCATAGTGCTGACGGTGATTTTGCCATTGTGCATGAGACCAAAGCTCTGCTAGAATATACAGGAATGATTACCTGGAACCCACCTGCCATCTTTAAGAGCTACTGTGAGATCACTGTACTTCACTTCCCTTTTGACTTGCAGAACTGCACCATGAAACTCGGGACATGGACATATGATGGAAATCTTGTCGTCATCAACCCAGTAATAATTTCACCTAAAATCTTACTGAGATTTTGCAAGTACAGATTGTTTACTTACTTAATTTGTTGCAGTGGAAATCAAGTCTCCAGACTGTTGTGACTGGTTTATATTAATAAAGAGAGCTCTTGATCAAAGGACTGGTGATTAACGATAATTTAATCACTTGTGCCTAATAATTATTATGCTACTATATTTTCCATATAATTCATTTAAATAATAACCTTATGTAAATGTATAAAAAATAAAGTAATTGTTTAAATGTTAAACAATAGTTTAAATAATATTTAATTTAACTAATATTACTAGTAAAATTATTGAAATAAAAACATTAATGGAATGTTCAGGCTGGGTATTGCTGACATGAGATACCAGTGAAAGGGGGACACATGCCAGTGTTATTGGGGTCGTCTTACAGTGGCATAAACTTGCACTTGCACATGTAAAGCAGTAGGCAGTGCAATAGTGCAATCAAAAATAAGATGGGTATAAAAATTAAGATATTAAAAAAACATAGTATAGAATTATTGATAATGATAAATCACTTGAAAGACTTTATAGCCAATTTGCATCAATTATGACATACTGATGTATAAACATCAACAATATAAATCAGCATTTATTGGAAACATAAAAAACATACACTGCCTGCCCAAAACATTTATTGCATACAACCACATTTAGCTCTGTGGTGGCCAGTTCATGTGTGATTTCTCTTGCTCCCTGAACCACTCTTTCACAATTTGAGTCCTGGAACATGCATGTGCCTTATAGCAATGTTATGTGGCAATAAAATGAACTGAAGCAACCCCAGATCATAACACTGCCTCCACAGACTTGTACAGTGGCCACCGTGCATGATGTGATCATCCATCATGCATCACTTCCTGTGCTTCCCTTCTTACCCTGATGCACATATAACTTTGGAATAGTGTCAGTCTGGACTTATCAGGCCTCAAGACCTTTTTCCATTGTTCCAAAGTCTAATTTAGACTTGTTTTCTGAATGGTCTAAGTTATCTAAGTTTTCATCACGCTACAAGTGTAAATGTATTTTCTTTCACTTTTAAACATAGCTGTGATTTCTACTTTCTACTTTCAGGTTTTATTAATATCAACAATTTCTGCAATCTAGGTCATTACTTTGCTTTAGGCAGACCAATAATTTAACTTTTCTGAAATGTGACTTTTTTTGTGTGGGGGGGGCTAGGCAGTGTATATACAGCTTTTGCATAAAGGTTTTGCTATATGACTGAATCATTCTGAATTACAATGACAATTTATGTTACTCAGCTAAGTCAACCTTAATTAAATCTGAGTTGATCGAATTCTCTATTCACGGCATGACAGTTCACTGCCTCATGAATTGAATTACCTTGTCTGAGCAGGCTTTAATATGATCGATCGTCGCCTCTGTCTCTTAGGACAGCGATCGGCCAGACCTGAGCAACTTCATGGAGAGTGGCGAGTGGGTGATGAAGGACTACAGAAGCTTGAAGCACTGGGTTAAATATGATTGTTGCCCAGACAATCTATACTTGGATATCACCTACCACTTCCTTTTGCTGAGACTGCCGCTCTACTTTATTGTCAATGTGATCATCCCGTGCATCCTCTTCTCTTTCCTGACTGGCCTGGTCTTCTATCTGCCCACAGACTCAGGTATGAAATTTCACAAAGATGGGTGGATAGATAAGTAAATAAAGAAGGTGTTAGTTTAACACTGGAACTGGTTGGTTGGATGAAATTGAATGTTGACTGAAAGAATATAATTGGCTGCCTTACTGATGACAAAAACAGCTAGCATCATATATCTGTGGCATATGTGTATATGGAGCAGTGATGCTCTGAGTCTCATAACACCTTCCAGTCTGACACTGCTGTAATGTATTAAACATCACACATCGCTTTTCATCTTCATCATTTGGGAAATGCTTTGCTAGAAGACTGAGGCTCTTAATTTAGTAGATCATCAGATTAAGCTTGAGTTAATAATCAGTTATGTGATCCTCTCATTTTTTTTCTTGGTGCTCCATCTGTCATATTCTTAATGCATGGTTGTGTGGTTATGTATTGTTATGTGGATACATTTTAGAGGTATTCCTGATCAGCAATAACTGTTTCAGTGACTTATTCAGTGGTTGAATCAGTCATGGAAAGGGCACAACACACACACACACACACACACAAATGCCCGGTCGCACACACACACAAATGTGCATGCACGGATGCATGCACACACGCGCGCAAACACACACACACACACACGTTAGTGTCAGTGTTGATTCATCAGCTTAACTAGCAGTCTCCTTGCTCAGTGGACCATAATAAAGGCAATAGTGCAATCTCCATAATCAGTGCACAGTCCTTTCTGTGTAATAGCTCATGCTTGGGGAATCCTAAAGAGCTGACCAGGGTGGAAATGAACCTCTTGCTGTACTCCCAGGTCTCACTGGCTCCTGCACGCTCACATTCCTTAATATTAATGACTGCGTACCTTTCTTATGAGAATCCCTGCAGTCACTTAATAATTCATAGAAGTTAAGATGCATCACTGAATAATGAGTTGAATTTTAAAAAGGGCTTAATGCCAAGTCAATTAGCATCAAATATACTTCATATTATTAACAATCCAAATCAACAGACAAACTCAGGTACAAAAATAAAAACAGTGAGGTGAAACAGTGGGCAAATGTGGGGCAATCAAATTAAAATTGTAAAAAATAGTGGAAGTGAAAAGACACTCCTCAGGAATGCACACTGGAATAACAACACATCAAAAGGCTACACAGAAAGAAATGAGGGTTAAAAGAAAGCAGGTCAGTTTAATAGACATGTGACATAGAGCAGGCAAGTGTCTGGATGGGATTGTATTATTCCATCAGATGTGACAACACTATGAATGATGAGATGCTATAGTTACAAAAAGTTTTTTTTTAGTGTCTCTAAGTACGCTTCACAGAACATCAGTATGTTACTAACACCCTGCACAGACCTGGATTTTACGGTTTAATTACTATCAGGGATGTGTATCACTGAGCCAGTTGAGTTAGGAATGGATTCGATTCCTCAATTACATAAATCAACAAGAGGTACTCTTACATTCTTCCCTTGATGCGCATCTTAACGAACACAATTGGTATGCTATCTCCTTTAAGTGTTTAGTCTTGTTAGTGGCTTTTGACCTGTCTATATTTTTGCACTGCAATGTCCCCTGCATGCGTTTTAGTCAACAGCAAAGTCTTGATCCAATCTAATATGTTTCTTTTCTAGTTCAGACCTAAATTTAATTTTAAAAGATTAAATAGAACCAGACCTAAAAGCACTCAGGCTTTTGGTCAGAATTATCTCAGAACAATAGATGCACTAAAGGAGGAAATCATCTCTGCATTTAATAACATCAGTTCTGAGACATTAATAATGTTCAACATTCTCAAATTCAACGTATACAGAAGTGCAAAGTCAAAGGCCCGAAAAAGTTAAGCATTTGTTGTAATTTATACTTTTAAATATTTTGGTTTTTTTTTTGGGACACCTTGTATATATAAAGCACTACAAAGCCAATGCCAAATGTCCACTGGCCTTCACCCTGACCTTGAGGCTTAGTACATTGTGTGAACACATTAAAATATTATAAATAGACCACTGTGAGGCACCAGTGGAGTTCACAAGCTTGTATATATTTAGCCCGACTCATGGGCACTCTGCTGGTAATAGTAATGGCCAGGACAGCTGAAAAATATGCTGACCTGCATAGCTGTGCTTCTCTATCTGACATGCCAACACAAGTGGTGAACACATTTCATTAAAGACAGCAAATGATTTGTGTTCTGTGTGTCTAGGTGAGAAGATGACCCTCAGTATCTCAGTCCTGTTGTCTCTCACTGTCTTCTTGCTGGTGATTGTGGAGCTCATTCCTTCTACCTCGAGTGCTGTTCCTCTCATTGGAAAATACATGCTGTTCACTATGATCTTCGTCATTGCTTCTATCATCATCACCGTCATTGTTATCAATACACACCATCGCTCACCTAGTACACACACCATGCCTGCCTGGGTTCGCAAGGTGGGTACAAGGCAGTATATATTTGTGTGTGCTCATGATGCTTCTATTCTGTGATGTACATTCTCGAGTGTCTAGCCTTCATTCACTGTGCACTGAGAAAATAAAGCTGAGAGAGAAGGTCATTAAAAGGGAGGCTTGAAAGGAATGGTGTGTTTATTGAAACTTTTTTCAGTGCCAAAGCAAATTATAAAATTCCAAACATAAATATTATGATTGAGAAATTTGTTCAGCTAAAAGTTCTTCTGGACCAGGGTCCCTTTCTTTGAAGCCAGGCACCCTTGTAATTCTAAAATAAATTCAAGAACACCTTTCAACCACAATTCAATGATTCCAATATTTTTTTATTTTATATTTTGGAGCCATGATCCATTTTATTTCTAAACTTTGCACAAAGAACACATTTGATACAAGTTTATTTATCATTTATTTAAATTAATAGGCTGCCGTTTTCAAATCTAAAGGCAGGAAAAAACATTCGAGGTAACAATCAAGCAGTATACTGTAGTACCTCCCTGACTACTGCATAGTAGATTTAAAACACATTTAGATTATTCATATATTCAGAGGTATGGAATATAAATAAAATACAACAAAGTTATAACTCATCAGAATTGACTAATATGACATTAAAACTTTTCTTGTTGTCGCTATGGAAGTGTTATCGGATGCTTCATGGATCCCTTCTACTGCATGACTCTTATAATGTGTTCCCCACACAATATTACAATAATTGCAAGATACACAAGCTGAGGTGTGTTCATGTTTCTACTATGGGACAGTTGTTATATACTGTACATTATATTTTCTTACCCAGTGCTGCCACCTAGTGATTTAAACAGTGTTCTTTCTGAGATACACAAACAAGCTAACTTTATCTAAATTACTTTACCAAACAATCAATACACTGTACAGCAAGTTTAGACATTTTGATCATCAAAAAGAAATACAAGCTGTGTTTAAGATGTCAGGAAAGCTGGATTTGAAACTCTCATGAACTTAAGCAGTGGTGGTTCAACACCTATGGCTGCCTTAGAAAAAAAAAGTCATGGTTTCAAGCCCCAATACTGCCAAGCTGTCACTATGGGGGCCTTGAGCAATCCGCACTGCTGTTTTATTTCTGACCAAAGCTATCTTACAAGCTGGGATATGCCAAAAAGTGTTACAAATGTGACAAATAAAGGATTCTTCTTCTTTTCCCCTCAATTTATTGGTTCCCTAATTACAACTTCAGTTCATAGTCCAGAAGTCATCCTATGATTCATGTTTTACATTAATTATTAACAATAAAAGTATTTTTGCTCAAAATGTGTTCTGCTCAGAATTTGGCAATTATTCAATATGCATTTTGAAATATTCGTTCTTTCGAACACTTGAAATGACAGATCTGTCCTTTGACAGTAGTGTGTTGTCAACTGCTCATTCAAATGAAGAGAAATGTGAGGGAAATTTGCTGTGCATAGAGAAAAAAACTGCTAGCTAGTTAATTATTACTTCCATGGTCGAAGAATACAAAAAAACTATTCAGAGAGTATTAAAAAAATACAGCTAAGTCATAACTATTCATGATAATATAATAATCAGACGTTTAAAACAGTAGAAACCAAAAAAAAAAAGTATCTGGTTGTTACTGTTCTTACTAACTAGTTTCAAATTAGATCTAGTCTTTCCTCTTTAATTCTGGTTTTCAGAACAAATAGACCAAATATACGGTTTACCTCAGTTTTAGTTTATCTTTCAGCGAGGAAGTTTGGTTCACCACAGTCTGGTAAAGTAACATTTAAAGAAAAAGGGTGCTGTAGACTAATACCAACTCATTTTAAACACTTACCAAGCACTTTATTATGTTAAACAGAATTCACTATTTATTCCGTGTGTGAGTTGGTCACTTTTCTTCTTCTCCCTGATCTAGATTTTTATTGACACCATCCCTAATTGGATGTTCTTCTCTGCTATGAAGAGGCCCAGTGGTGAAAAACACACTAAAAACATTTTCGCTCCTGATGTGGATATCTCTGATATCTCTGGGAAGCCGATGCCCACCGCTGTGCCCTTCCAGTCACCCATAATCAAGAACCCAGATGTACGCAGTGCTATAGAGGGAGTCAAATACATCGCAGAGACCATGAAATCAGATGAGGAGTCGAACAATGTAAGAACATTAAGTGTGATGAAATGTTCAACAGTTCTTTCATTTTTTTTATTCCTTATCTTTATGACCCATCTCCCTCTCTCTCCCTCTCTCTCCCCCTCTTTCTCTCTCTCTCTCTCTCTCTCTCTTTTTCTCTCTTCCTGACAAGGCCTGCGACGAGTGGAAGTTTGTCGCAATGGTTCTGGACCACATTTTGCTCTGTGTGTTCATGACAGTGTGTATAATTGGAACGTTGGGTGTCTTTGCTGGGAGGCTCATTGAGCTCAGTCTTTTATGAAATGGTTATAATATTTTATTAATAATTATAATGTAAGTTTCCTTTGGAAGGATAAATATGCAAGTAAATTCACAATGTGTGTAGTGTGCCATATATATATGTATCATATATTTATATATAACACACTTTTAAATCACAGTATGTAGAGCCGTGCCTTAATATTGATTGATTTATATTCCTTAACAGTATAGATTTTTCTTAAACGATGCATACTGCTTTGGTATGAATTAAAGTATATCCTTTTGTCTTAAATGCAATTGCTTGGTTTTATTAATTCACACATACATTAATTTCATACATTTTCAACTTTCAATAAGCTCTATGCAATATTTAAATGATCAGATCTCTATTCCTCTTCACATATGTCCTAATTTAAAACTTGCTAGGGTTCCTTCCTCATACTGCAGTTGAGTCATTCTGCTTGTAGATCAGTATGAAGTCAACAAGTTAGACTTACTCATTACAAAAGGCTTATTGAAAAGAGGAAGCAGTCTTCTTCAATTCGCTTTTCTTTCCTTTAGGTTTGATTCAATAGCAAAGCACCTGTCATGTAAATGCGATTGCTTTCTTATAATCTGGAAATCTAATCTTCACAAAAATCTGACCTTGTGTAGCCTTAAAATACCACTATTCACACACTACGGGCAATTTTTTGGGAACACCAATTAGCTTAACCTGCATATCTTCGGACTGTAGGAGGAAACCCACCAAGCATGGGGAGAACATGCAAACATGCACACAGAGACGGGAATCGAACCTGGACCCTGGATGTGCAAGGTGACAGTGCTAACCACTACACCACCATGCCGCCATGCAAAGAACTGAAAAGATTTATATTTCCCATAAATCCTGGTTTATGTTTTGACATCTTATCTCTGCTTATATTACCCACTTTGTTCCTCTTTTTGTAAGTGTACTGAGATCACCTGCTACTTACTGTTCACTTACTCATACAGAATGAAGAGCTGAGGAAATGTGTCTGCTGTGGTGGCGTTCATTTGCATGCCCCAGTCTTTGTGTGAAGGACTGCTCTCTCTCACACACACACACATACATAGACTTAGTAAAAACATTTACTGATTGGTTGGCTGAATCAGAGACAGGAAGTGCAATGAAACAGTGTGCACGGCAGTGATACTTACTTCTCTACAACTTCAACCTCGGGTGAGTCCAACTTTTCCATGAATAGATTGAGGGAGAAACTTGGGAGAGGGCAGGGTGGATTGGGAAGATGTAGATTACACTGAGCGCATCCCTGCCTGTCAAAGGTTAGTGTGTTTTTTCTGTAGAGGTGCCTGCATTGTTTGTTGGACTCTGCTGCAGAGGAAACTCAGAGGAGGAAATATCAAGCTACTGAAGCAGAAGGGTGGCTGTTGGGTTGTTGCAGGTTAACCATACTGACTGTTCATTTTTCTTTCTATCATGGGAATTGCTCGCAAATTTAAAAAACACACTTCTTAGAAAACTTAGAAATCTGAAGAAGTACAGTATGTGTGAGGTGAAATTATAAAAAATATTGTAGAACTGTCATTAGCAGTACATTGCAACATTATTTTACTGCTCATGTTACTCTGTTGTGTAAACCGATGACACTCTGACAGCAATAATCAGGAAGGTGTAAAAAAACATATAGGTCTTAACCTATTTTTGTATTCACACTCAACACCTGCACACTTTAGATTTGTGTGGTAAATAAAATTTCATTTTTGTACCCATGTTTTTGTCTGATGGGAAGCAACTCTTTTTCTTCACTAGTTATACTTCTAGTTTCATTTAGTATTTTCAGTTCAATAAGTTATTCAATCATTTACATTCCTTACTTATTAACATATCGCATTTTTCTTGTGGCTGTTTTAGTTCCACTTAAAAACAAAACAAAACTTTAAAACCAACAAGTTCCTGTCTTCCTCCTTACA
>JAQMYJ010000036.1:18721806-18754535 GCA_030014305.1 Clarias laeviceps | reverse complement strand
TATATATATATATATATTTTTATATATATATATTTTTTTTTTTTTTTTTTTTTTTAGAGGAAATAAGTGATATCAAAAAGCATATAGTCTTACCATATACGGGCTGAACCAACTATTGTGTATCACATTCTTAAATTCACACGTTTGCTCTGAGGCTGAGTGTTCTAACTGCAGAGGAAATGAAGAGGCCTGTATTAGACTCTCTTATTAGTAGCTTATGTATCAGGAAATTGCTGTCACCCCTGCTCAGCAAAGCATAAAGATTCCACTGACAAACTAAGTCATATTTCTGCTTAAATCATTCTATTGTACTAAAGATAACTGTTTGATAATGATATCCTATGAGAATTAAAACCAGCCCTAACTCAAAAAGTCCAAAGTAACAGGTTATAGTATTCACATATCTACCAGAAGCATAAAAACTCAGAATGAATGCAGTGCTTTTACATTATAAATAAATAAATAAATAAAAAAGTGTGGAAAAGAGTGTTACAGTTTCCTGCCATCTCTGTGAGGAAACGATTTATGGAGAGCTTAAACTACAGTAAGCTGGCTTCAGTCCCACGTCAGTTTCCTTATGAGAAAATGCCAGAATCTGCATAGATTTCCATTTTTTCATCTAAAAAATGGAGTATGTTGTTTGCAATAAAATGCAACAAGATTATAATTGACCTGGACTTGCTAATCCACAATACACAGAGATCTTAATTAAGTCAAAAGCTGTGCTTCTGAGAAGAATTGTAAGAGTTTTTATACTAGATGGGTTTATGTTGCAATAAAAGGGCAAAAAACAAAACTCTTAGAACATTTTATAAAACAGAGTGGTTGCCTTACTCAGTTGTCACAGGATGCAGTGTGGATGTTTTTCCTTCCCTGGGATAGATTGAGTTAATATGTTGGTAAGAAATGTAAGGATATATATATATATATATATATATATTTTATTCCCCAGGACTTGGCATCATTCATGGCCAGTGTGGGTGGCATTCTACTAAATCTGATTTATTTTTATTTATTTTATTTATTTTATATATATTATATATATTACATTTTTTATATATCTTTATTGCTATTAAGAGGAATGATTGAATTCAGTCGTAAGATCTACATACTGTAAGCACAACTGTCATTTAAAGAAAGAGGAAACATAACAATAGACAATCTAACTAAACACTTGCTTTGAGGAATAAGCTTGAGTTTATAATTTAGTATATAATATAATTAATATACATATAACACAATCAGTAAGCTTTATTTCCTGCTTGTCTGTTTTTGTGTGTTCTATGTTTACTTGTGCTCATGTGTAGTTTATGTCTATGTTTTAATCCTTGGGGTTATGCATTGACACCTCTGCATAAGACCGGTATAAACATCTTCTCTTATTGTACCTGGGTTCTAAGTCTCCTGAATCCTTCATTATCTAATTATCTAGTTATATCCAGAAGGATTTACAATAGGGTTTTCTTAGTTCAACATTTTTTGCATCTTGTGGCTCTTTTTTTATCCACCGGATGAATAAGTGTGAACAGGGGCAGGGGTGTGAAGTAAAAATGGTTTACTGCTAGAGGTTTAAGACAATAGTCCATTCTAGATCTCTCCCTTTTTTTGTATAGGTGTGTGTGTGTGTGGATATTCAAGTATAGTGTGAGTGAGTGAACACGCTGGACAGAATATGCCTGGTCCTCCACCCCCACCAGCACCTCCTCCTCCAACCTTTGCTTTGGTAAGAAACTTCACAGCTTTCTACACTGATCTCTCATCGCTATAAGTAGATGCTATAATGGTGAAGATATCCTTTTTAGAAAAGCTACAAGTGTAACACATAACCATCTGTGAACAACATATGAATGAAAGTGAAACTTATTTCTTTTTTCAAGCAGTTGTTTGCCTTTGTTCCCACCACATTAGCAAGTGATTTCTAATGTAAACCTGAATATAAAGTAAAATAAATAAAGAAATAAATAAATACTACTAATAATAACCTGTGCATTATGTCCCTAAAGTGAAAAAAGTAAAAACAAACACTGCTTACTGCCACATCTTTATTTGCATCTTGATACAAACATTTGTTGCTGACCTTTTTTCATGTGTACTGTTCATCTTTCCTTAATCACTACTCAGGAAGAATAGCATCAAGCATTTCTTATTGTAGAGCACCACCTAGAGGTGATTGTGTTGTTAGTTACTTTTGAAACTAATTTCTTTTTCAGGCAAATACTGAGAAGCCATCCCTATCCAGAACTGAGCAACAAGGGAGAAATGCTTTACTCTCAGATATTGGCAAAGGTGCTCGTCTGAAAAAAACTGTGACCAATGACCGCAGTGCTCCAACATTGGATAGTAAGTGAACTCAAATTTCAAAACACGCCTCATCCTTCAAATAACTATTGCATAGCTCACTAATATATTAAAAGCAATAACAGAATGTTTTTTTTTAAACAATTATAAAACTGTTTTACAGAGCCCAAAGGGGGTGGTGGTGGAGGAGGAGGCGGAGCTTCAGGTGGACTTGGTGGCCTGTTCCAGGGTGGGATGCCAAGACTAAAATCTGGAGGAAGTGGCCCTGGTAATTATTTATATACACACACACATACCTTAAATAATAACTGTACCAAAATGTGTCAAATGATGTATTTTACTGTCTACTGTTTGACTTCTTAACATGTACATGTCTTTGAACAGCGAGGCCACCTATGCCACCCACTGGAGGGAGATTCCCAGCACCTAGTGGGGGGGCTACTCCTCGTCCCCCTGACACTCCTTCTGGGCGACCAAACATGAACAGGGGCCATGCTCCACCCATGCCTTCCTCTAATCCTACCCCTCCACGCAGTTCACACACTGGTGGACCTCCACCTATACCAGGAAGTCGATTCCCAAGCTCACCTTCTACACCACCAACAATGCCAGGTCGGCGCCCCAGCAATGCTCCAAATCCTCCCCCTGGCCGCCAAACATCTTTTCCACCACCACCTGTTCCCTCTAGTGCCAGACCAACTCCAAATGCATTTTCCTCTGGATCCTCAAATGATTTCCCCCCTCCACCACCAGCAGTGGGAGGAAACAGATCAGCGTTACCTCCACCTCCTGTTCCAGCTAGTGCGCGGCCCCATTTTTCCACAGGCGGCACAGATGACTTCCCCCCTCCTCCACCAGCCATGGGAGGACATCGGTCATCTTTATCATTACCTCCGGTTCCCCCTAGTAACCATGCTCCACTTCCTCCACCTCCTGAATTAGATGATTTTCCTCCACCACCACCATCTGTAGGAGGAAGTAGAAAATCATTTTCTGGTGATGGGTCTTCATTGCCACCACCACCCCCATCTGGAAGTAAACCAGGACCAAGATCTATGGGAAATGCCCCCCCGCCACTTCCTTCTGGAAGAGGAGACTTGCCACCACTACCCCCAACACCAGCAAGGGAGCCACACAGTACACTTCCTCATAGAAATTCCTTTAGTACCCCACCACCTGTCCCACGTCCTGGGGGGGCTGCGCCACCACCTCCGCCCAGTTCAAGACCACCTCAAGCAGGAAAACCCCCAACTATACGATCTAGTATGGCCTTGGTCAAGTTATTTATTTATTTATGCTTTACCATGTAGTTCAACACATGACATTTGAATTTCTTGTTATAGGTCCTCTTCCACCTCCCCCTGCAGGAGACAGCAGAGGAGGTCCTCTTCCACCTCCCCCTGCAGGAGACAACAGAGGAGGTCCTCCACCTCCTCCTAATCACCCAGGTGGTAGTCGAGGAGGCCGACCTCCCCTTCCTCCAGATAGGCCTGGGGCAGGAGGGTTCCCTCCCCCTCCCCCTTCTGTGGACAATGGCTACCAGAGTTCACCTAAAAACAACACTGGTATGGATTTGTTCATACTTTAGGACGTTCAAAGGTATAGTCAGTGCGTTTGAGTAATTAGTTAATAGTTAAGGAGTGTAAACCATATAACATGCTGGATTGTCTCGAACACCTGAATGCTGAAACAAGAGAGGAGAAACTCCGGGAAACCCTTCCTTGGCTTAAGTGGTTAGATGTTGGAGTTAACATAATTTATTTTTACTCCTGTTTAAAGAGCATGGGTTGCTACATTGATTAGATTATTTAAAATTATACACATACACATTGATAGCTACCAACCTGTGGAGAAAAAAAGTTGTTCCTGCTTTTAAAGAAAGTCATATTTATAAGCACAATGAAGCTTAGCAAAGAGTAATGTATTAATACACCATTTGAACCAATGATAAACCACAGTTACATAGCTCTCATTATATATGGATATTAATGATGACTGTACTGTAAGCCTCTTTCATTTTGTAAACCACAGAGAGTCAGAAAGCCTTTAAACCACTCAATACAATGGAAGGCTCAATCTGTTGCATCATTCAAGCCAGTGGATTTACTGTATTTTCTGTGTTGCTGTACAGTGTTTTTGTTGTTGTTTTGTTTTTCGGTAAGCAATGGCCTAAAAAGTCAGTTGTATGAACAGACTTGCTAAGCTCCTGGACTAAATTACACAAAAACTGTACAGTCAGAATCAGAATTGCACTTTATGTTATTGCACTTTAAATCCTATTTCACTCATAGGATTAAACCTAATTATCACCTATTATGCTTATGATTGTGATGCTAAATGACTGTGGCATGTTTAGACACTAATTGGATGTGCCACAGACAGGACATTTTCTCAGGATATTATTAAGTGTGATAAAAACCAGTGTGACAGACTTCAAATCTAACTATATGAGCACAAACTTTACAACACGGTTTGTTTTTAGGAGTCACCAGTCTTATCCAGAAAGGGTTATTGAAATAAAAGCTTATTGAAATAGTTGATCTGATCATCTTTGGAATAGTTAATTTGCCTGAATACAAAAGCATCAACCCCACTCTCATATTGATGATAACACTGGTGACCCCTGGGTAGTACGATGAGTTGGTAAGATTTGGCCCTGACAATAAAGTTATCTTTTTTTTAGATGAATGGGGGATGAGGTTTCCCTTCCATGCAATTTCTGAGCTACCCCCACCTGAGCCATATATTTCCGGCCCTAAGACGTACCCCAGCAAATCTGGTAAGACTGATGGCAAAGGTGAGGAAGATTGTATTTGTTTATCATGTGAATTCCGGCATTTCCATTAAAAAATACATATACATTCGAAAGCAATTACTATAAAATCTTGTATTTTCCTTGCAGGAACATTACCAAGGGAAAGAGGAGCTCCTCCACTGCCTCCAATACCCAGATAAAGAAAAACTAAATTTTAGTTATGCCACTGCTGTTTATTATTAATTTCCTCAAATTTCATTTTATGAATGTTGCTGAGAGCTTTGAATTCCATATGAGGTGAGGTGAGGTGCTCTCTCTCACTCTCTCTCGCTTGCTCATTTGCTCAAACACACACACACACACACACACACACACACACACACACAAATGTATTACACATAATTAATATGTAATGTATAGACATTTATTTCTCTATAATACTGATGTAGGTGTATCACAGTGCAATGTATTCAAATTATATTTTGTATGGTAGTTACAGTATGTGGTGGCATTTCTTTTTATTTCCTTTTTTAATATACTGCATTTTTAATAAGGACAAATGAATATGGAAATAATGTTTTATGTTCTACTGTTATTGCTGAGAAGGCTAAAAGCATCTTTTATAAGACACCTTTTATAAGATGAACAGTGCAGTAGATGGAATTAAAATAATTATGGCATTCAATGTTTGCATTGCATTTGGCATCTGGCCGGAAACTCAACCAAGTCTTGCACAGTGTTTAGTTCTGGGTTGGAAGTCACTCTCCTATAAACTCTGCTCCATATCTTTAACATGACATACAGTATCATCTGATGAGTTTATCGTGATCAAACTTCAAATGTTTAATTAAAACTATATTTTATGTGTTTAATTAAAACTATATTTTATATATTATAAAAAATATATACAAAGTATTATAAAAAAGTACACATATGTCATTGTCACATACTGTATGAGCTTCATGATTTTAAACTTTAAAATGTTCAATGGTTCATTATTAATCAGCTCTTATCCTGGAATCAACAACAAGCAAGCTTCCTAAATGTTCTAAACAAAAGCTATTATGTACAAACTCAAAATAGCAAAATTACATATGTGACTTAATTTGTTAGAATCCTGGAAACTTAAATGTAACTGTAAGAAAAAATGAACGATGGGACATTTAACCCCTATTGCAGTTTGGTCATTTTACCTATAGGCCTGTGCATAGCAAGTATTGATCTGGCCCAACCACATGGCTGCCAAAGTACTTTCACTTTCAATTAATATGCAAATTGACTCAGTTATGCAATAGATGATAGGCTGTGAAACTCTTTCCCTAACATTTTCATAATGCTGTGTGTTTATGAGGATATCACGCTAGGATTTTTTTCTCACACAGGTCAATCAAATATAATGCATATGCAACTTTCCTCTGTCTTTCTGCCTGTAAGGTTTTGCTTGCTACATGATGAAATGTAGGATAGTCAGCTGATGGCAGTATTATAGGAAAGGAAACGATGGGTGGGCCAGTATAGCCCACGTTCCCCGTAACAGTTGATACTATATAGTTGTAGAAGAGTAATAATTTGTACTTCACAGTGACCCAGATTAGAAAAAGTGCATTTTAGTGTCTGGTTCCTCTCTATGTTTCATCATCATGCCAACAAGTCAAACTCCACTGCATCAAATTGAATTTTGCTCATGAACAGAAGACCACAGCTAGATGTCACTGTTAAAATAACGTGTTACAAATATACTTATATGTTTTAAATCCCAAACATTTTGAGAAATAAACTTACGGAGTCTGATATTAGGAGATGAATATGAGTTCTTCTGGTAACTTTGTCACACTCGCTTTTTTCTATTTTTATGCAAATACCAGGAGCGTACATTAGTTTTTTTCATCTGAAAACTTGTACTATATATTTTTTCTTTACAGCCATGCATATATTCTCCTGTAATGTAATTTATTTATAATTTTTTAGGTTATATATGGAAATACTGAATGATTTTGTACATAATTATGCAGACATGATAGACATATATAGCAAAATTGGTACAGCATATAATATGGTGTCTAAGACTTCTGCACAGTACTGTATATATATATATATATATATAGACCTTAAAACTCCGTCGTTGAAGATCGCCGGTCCACAATCAAAAGGACTTTTACTAAAGCTCCACGAACCTACAGTTCCGGTGCGTATTTCCATATCCCCGCCCCCGCTCACTGTGATTGGCTGAAGTATCTGTCGGGCGGTTGATAAAGTCAAGTACGCTGTGTGTGACAGGAGCGTTTGATATACAAGGTTCTACAATGTATCCATACATTTTCGCTCTGCTATGGAAAGTTTCCTGCTGCCATTAATGACCTCTCGCATTGAACTATGTCGCAACCGAGGCGATACGAGTTAAATCAGAGAGGAAGCTAGTTTTGTTTTCTTCGTCTGCTCGCCATGTGAGGCTCCAGTTCTCCAGTTTCATGACCGTGACACCGACAAAGTCCAGCACTACAATACATTCAGGTAACAAGTCTTAGTGGTGCTTTATCAGGGTCTTTAAATTACGTCCTAAAGGAACTGTTTGGTTCATTTGATTATATAGTGTTACTATAATGTGTATGCCATAGCCATACTGACAAGCTAATCCAATGTTGATCAAATGTCACAAATCTGTAACCATTAAAACAAACTGGTCATTCCTTATAATTAGATGTACTGTAATGACCTCATAAAATCCCAGTTGCTGATTTCTTTGGTTAAACACCTCATACTGGTTTTGCATTTATATAAGTTCCATCCACAGGCTTCAGATCACCAACAGGATGGATGTCCTTTCAAACAGCATCTCCATGTCCAACTACATACCTGGAGAGGTCCCCTCACCTGTCCCTCCTCCTCCCATGTCTATCGAGAAACTCTTGCCTGCTCTCCTTGAGTGTTTTGGGATCATATTGTGTGGCTACATCGCTGGTCGGGCCAATATCATCACCCCCACCCAAGCCAAAGGTCTGGGGAACTTTGTGTCAAAATTTGCCCTACCAGCTTTGCTGTTTAAGAACATGGTGCTCCTGGACTTTGGCAATGTCATCTGGTCATTTCTTTGGAGCATCTTAGTGGCCAAATTGACTGTGTTTTTTGTTGTGTGTGTACTGACGTTGGTGGTGGCCAGCAAGGACAGCCGATATGCCAAAGCCGGACTTTTTTCTATATTTGCCACCCAAAGTAATGACTTTGCTCTTGGATACCCTATAGGTAAGTCACTATTTATTTTCCAAAGATATATTTTGTTGGCTTTTATTTAAACGATAAAAGTTAATTAGCACAATGCTATTTATATATTATATTGATATGCTTGACCTACTTTTGGTACTCGAGCCAACTTTCTGTTGTCAAGTTATGCAAAAGCGCATTGCCAGTGGTGTTTAAGACATGATGTGGGTGCTCTGCTCATGTAAGAGTCAACATCACACATTTTCATGGCATAAAATAGGCTTCAGTTCTTCATTAAGCATCTCGCTGTAACAAGCACTGTTGATAGTTTAACCTTTTTCTAATAATGTTCCAATACTGGCCCTAGAGAATCCCAGAAATCCGTAAGCAACAATTTTCCAGCTGATGGTTGACTTCTGAATTTTCTTCTTGGTCAGTGATTGAGGATGTTTCCGTTCTATACTCTGCCCTTTAATCTCAGGCATGTATTCCTGTATCGGTCCAAATTTTGTTTGCAGATATCCAGATGCTTCTGTTTATGCTTTTGCCTGAGTTGTTTCAGCACCAGGTACACCACCACAAAAAAACGAATCACAGCTCGCTCCTCTTCTTTTTTCAAATCTATTTTTGCATCTATTTTTTCCTCTCATCGCATTTACAAATGAACTGATGTAATATGTTCACACTTGCACAACAGTGACTGGAGAGACAGTAGCCTTAAACAGAAAGTGCTGATAAGTTTTAAGTTATAATATAAACAGAGTTTGGATAATTTATGACTGACATCAGAGAGTAAAAATTGAGTGTTGAAAATCTGAACGAGCATTTCATATCAATTTTAGCTCCAATATTACATCCCTACATTCTTCTTACACAGCGATGTTGAAATTTTCTTCTGATTATTGATATGGTTCATATTTCTGTAAATGTTATTGACTGGTTTGTCAAGTCTTTTCTATTATTTTTTTAGCATAATTTTTATTGCTAACTTCATTGTAATTTCAGTGTACTTGTTACATGTGCAATACAGAAATTCCTTGTACTTTAAGCTGTTCTATCTGATGTTGAGACATATACTCTTTTCTGGATTTTTTTTGTCTCATGTCAGTGTGACTGTGGTTTGCACACCCACTTGTGAGAATCCAATGATGCACCAGTTTCACATGGTTATAGTGCTTTTCAAAATATTCCTTCAGTTTTATGGTAATTTCCCCCAAGAAAAAAAAATAGGATGTTAAATTGAAATATTTTGCAACAGTCATGTCCAGTATGTATATGACATTGTTTTCAGTTTTGCTCCACTTCCTTTTCACACTAACTGACCTGTAAAAACTTCCTCCACAGTTGAAGCTCTATACAGAAACACCCATCCAGAGTACCTTCAGTACATTTACCTGGTGGCACCCATCTCCCTCATGGTGCTCAATCCTATTGGGTTTGCATTCTGTGAGATACAAAAAAGGAGTCATGAGCAACGGCCGCAGCAGAATAAGCTGCATGTGGTTGGGATGGTCTTACTTCATGTGCTCAAGAATCCTATTGTCTTTATGGTGGTAATTGGGATTGCAGCACACTTTGTCCTGGGTCCAAAGATCCCAGAGTTCATGCAGGAGTTTGTGGATGGTTTGGCCAACTCTTTTGGAGGAGCAGCTCTGTTTTATCTGGGTCTGAGCATGGTGGGGCAGCTGAAGAAACTAACCAGGTCCACCGTGGTGGCTCTCATACTTCTCATCACTGCTAAACTGTAAGTTAACTGTAGAGTGTAGGCCTACTGGTAAATATCAGATGTCTAACATCTGACCTGATTTTGGATATGGCCCATAACCTTTTTACCTTTTTTTTGCAGAACCTTTTCAAAAGATAAAAGGTGACACCGACATTGTGCAAATGACTGGGAACATATTGTCCATTTTTACATTATTGTGCAATAACAACATTGTCTTTCAGTATATGCATGATGCATCTTAGTGTATTTTTGTTTAGCATTATTAGAAATATTCTTTGGCTAATATTTTGTTATGGATTACCTATTTGTGTGCTTTGGCGAGGATGTTCAAGCTGTGGGTTTAGGGCGGGTTTAGGCTTGTATGAGAAATGCAAAACTGCTCCTGTCTACAAAGCATACTTTGCCTGATCTTACTGATCTGTGATTCAAGCCGAGGTAAATCTTAGAAAAAAAAATGATTAGTATTCTGTTTTATTTAAGTACTTTGAAGAAGTAACCCTGATTGTTGAGGATTTTTAGATTGATCAACCAAAACCTTTACAAGATATTTATTAAACATTTAACATATTGTAGATTTGGATTTTTCAAGCATAATTAAACATTTCAATTGGCGAAGCAACATCAACAGTACGTCTATCTAACCAACCAAATATAACCTAGAACAGACACTCTGCACTGACCTTTATTTATATAGTTATATGTTCATATTATTTAATGTTGAATCATGTTATTAACTTTTTGCTATTTTCAGTTTATTGATTATGCATGCAACACGCAGATTTACACAGATTTGAAAGTGGTTATATGCTAATAAAGTGTGATTATACTGTAAGCCATGAATCTACATAAAATTTGTTTGTAACACTGGTAGCGAACTATATTATATGCAAAATAATTTGCACACATTTAGGCTAGTTGACATCAGTAGACCAGTAGTCTAGTTAATTAAGACTAATAATAGTCATAATTAATTTAGTTAATTATGTTTTTCAGGGTTTCTGTAGATTGTGGTGCTCCATAATGTGTGATCTTTACAGATGTACAGTACCAGTCAAAAGTTTGGACACGCCTTCTAATTCAATGTTTATTTTTTTTAGTGATTTATTTTGTCTACATTCCAGAACAATACTGTAGATTTCATGTAAGGAGTTGTGTAATTAAGTAACAACAGTAACAAAAACAGTTGATATTTTAAGACACAGAGGTCAGCTGTTCTGGAATAGTTCTTACAAGAACAGTATTGTCAAGTGCATTTGCAAAACCCATCAGGCACCATGATGAAACTGACTCTCATGAAGACCTTCCCAGGATAGCAAGGTCAAAACTTACCTCTGCTGCAGAGGAGAAGTTCATTTAGAGTTACCAGCCTCAGAAATTGCCAATTAACAGCACCTCAGTTTAGAGCCGTTATTGGAGTTATGTTTTACACAGCATAAGTAGCAGACACATCTCTGTGTGTGTGTGTGTGTGTGTGTGTGTGTGTGTGTGTGTGTGTGTGTGTGTGTGTGTGTTGCCCTTAGGCTGGTGATGCCACTGATTTGTAGAGGAATGGTGGAGGTTTTGGACAGAGGGAATATTAGCTCTCAAAACCAGAGCAGTCTCTCTAACTATGCTTTCCTGTATGGCGTCTTCCCTACTGCACCAAGTGTGGCTATTTATGCCAGTCACTACAACATGGAACTGCAGGTGGTAAGTGCATGTGTTTCTTGTAGTGCTTTACAAGATTGAATTGTCTAACTAAGTCATGCTTTGTGCATATAGAGATAAAGATTAAAGCTGCGGTTTATACTAAATTGATGACATTATATGATGGGATGAGATGTTCGGGCTAACTTTAGGTTACTCTGACATTTTTTTGTGTAATTTGTGAATTATAATAATAATGTAAGTTTGTACTGTCTGCTTTGAATTTGTCTAGTCATCTTTAAATGTACCAGACTTTTATTTTTCCAGATGACCTCAGGGATGGTGATCAGCACATTCCTCTCTGCTCCTATAATGTACGTCTCTGCATGGCTGCTGACTATTCCCTGGATGGATCCCAAACCGCTAGAATCAGCACTAAAGAACATTAGTTTTAACATCAGCATTGTCAGCTTTGTCGCGCTAGTGAGTAGTCTGCTTATACACAAACTGCACACTGTTCATTTTTTTTGTTCCTGTTGTTTCTCCGTTGCTTTCGTTTCTTTTTCTTTTGCAAGCCAAATTGACACTCTGGTTTTGAGTAGTAGTGGAGGATTCCATTAAACCAGCTTAAGGATAACTACAGGGACATAAATAACATGGTCTAAACTTAATTTAGGTAAAACTATATAAATACACTCTGACCTTTTGGACTGTGTGTGTGTGTGTGTGCTGTTAAAGTGTATGCTGTATAACAGTAAAGAGTTTCTAATCAGGGGGATTTTGTGTGCTTAACCACAGGGGGCCTACACTTCCTTCCTCTTTATACTACAGTACACTCTGAAGTCTTTAGCTCCACACACATTTTGGAAACAGAAATGGATTAATGATAAGTAGATGAATGTGTTTAAACAGATCTCCACCCTATGTGGAACAGATTGGGACATGCAAATTCATTATTTAAATGCTCGAGTCTGTTTCTGTACTTTCACAATCCGTCTTACATCATTATAGGATTGTGGATGTTTTGCATGGTTTTGAAACATGTTGTTCAAACCAATAATGAGTCCAGAAAAAAGAAACCTGAAATACCTGTATCTTCTGCAGTGGGTGCATGGTTCTAAACGTATTAGAGTTCAGCAGTTATGGTAGAGTAACTCTGTGTGTTTGTGTGTGTGTGTGTGTGCACAGGTGTGGTGTGTTGCTGTGAGTATAATGAGTAAGAAGTTTCGCAGACGACCTCACATGTTTACCATCAATCTGTTCGTGGCTCAGGTGAGGCAAGGATATCTTTAATCAGAACTATTACTATGTTTGCAAATCAGTGACATAACTGTGTGTTGACGCTTAGAGGATTATAAGCTAGTACTGTAAACCGCAGCACTGTTGAATCCCATACCTGATTGGACACGAGGCAAAACAACGTTTTGACTTAATGCGTAGCACTGTCACCTCATGTCTTAAGGGTTGTGGGTTTAAGTCTCGCCACCGGTCTGAGTGCGTGGAGTTTGTGTGTTCTTCCTGTGATTGTTGGGATTCCTCCACTTACCATTGTTTATTGGCATTTCCAAATTGTTCATTGTGTATGATTACTTGTGCTCTGCAATGGGTTGACACCATAGACTGTATAAAAAATTTACTGTAATGTCACCCATATGTTTTCTGAAGAGCAGTATTGATGTTCAACTATGGGCAGCCTGGTTGTCGCCATATTTCCATTCAGCTAAATGCCAGTTACTCTGTAAATGGCCATATGGATGGAATGAATGGAGCCTGGCTGTTGGCTGGAACATGCATACTTAGCTACTCACTAGTTTATCTTGAGCTTAGCTAAGATGACTTTACAGTTGTCGTAAATAGGGAATCTAGCAATTTATTTTATTTTTATTTTTGGATTTTTTCCCGATTTTCTCTTTAATTTAGTCGTGTCCAATTCCTCCCCGTCACTAGGCTGCTCCAACATTAAGGCTACTACTAACACTCAGTCTGGTGGGCCGAAGACGATCACGTGTTTCCTCCGAACATGTTTATTTCTGTTATAAAGTTGGACATTTTAACATGTGGCTCTAAATCGATTGACTCACATTTTGGACCAGCTAGTAGTTATTTGAGGAACTGCATTTTTTGGCACTTCCACTTGGACTAAATTTTTACACATGAGGTTGCCCCTTGACTGACACCCCATCCAGGGTGTAGACTGAATAAAACACTATGTAACATGCTTTTATTGGAAAATAATCCACTATAGGGTGTAACTGGACCTCCTGGTTGTCATTGATTGTTCTACCATACCAGCAAGTTTAACTGTTTTTTTTTTTTTTTTTTTTTTTTTTTTAAATGTAAGTGCTTATATTTTTATGCTTTTTATGTTTTTGCCTCAAATATGCAGCTGGGGGTGTGTATAGGTATGATTGCTTGGAATTTTGTGGCAGTTAAGGACAATTTCATTGGTCAAGTTTTGACTTTTACACTACTCTATGGCTCACTCTACAGCACTTACATTTGGCCAGGTAAGACAGAAATTGTGCACACACACATACACACTTCTTACACTCATCCCAACAATATGCCTGAATTTTCCACAGTCGATATTATTGATGTTCATTCTGTTTTCTAAGGTCTGATAGCTCTCTCTCTGTTCCTACTGAGGCGGGATGAGGAGCTGAAAGTGCGGCCTGCTGTTTTAATGCTAATAGGTTGGGGGTGAGTTGTTCTTGTTGTTGAGCTGTTTTTTTTTTTTTTGTTTTTAGTTTTTTTTTTTTAGAGCTGATGCTACTAGGGCTTGTACAGTTTTGATATTTATTGACACATAAAGAGCATGTGAAGAATGATCTGTTTCGTTGTGAGATCGGTTGGCAGGCAGGTGAAACTCATGCTACAAATTGAAAAAAATACCAGTGGAATTTGATTGACTAAAAGCAGTCATAACTACAAGCTTATAAGCAGTCTACTGATCATTCATAAAGTCAGTATAGCAACCAAAACAGGATCAGCAGGATCGTAGATGTATTGTAGTTGTATCACACCAAAGTATTTGCATGTGTGTTGTTGGGTTTTCTGTTCATTCTGCATCAGGCAGCTGCACGTTTATTTATGTTAGGTGTGGCACCAAAATTATATCCATCTTAAACTGCTGTAGTGTGTGTTATTCAACCCCCACAGATAATATAAACGTCTTCTTAATTCTACTGGAGCCTGTAATATTTCAGTGCACAATATGTTTGCTCTTGGTTGAACAGTCACAAATAGTAATAATATTAGAATGAATAAAAACCACCACATCAACATTTTTATGGAAAATTCACTTTCATTTTTTCGGTTTAAATGTTAGTGTCTGCTTTAACAACTTCGGACAACAGCTAAAAACGCAGCATGTAAATACATTTTCACATACCTGTTCAGACTTGGTGTCTTTTGACACCCCAGCAGTTTACAATGGTGCAGTACGTGTTGTAAAATGGATGTGTTTTTGTGTGATCCATTTAAGAAGAAAAATGTACGGTACAAAGTGTTTGCATGTCTCCCGCTTACAGAGTGCCATGTGTAGCAATGAGTATTCTGCTCATCGTGGGAGAGAAGATGCCAGACACAATTGACTCTGCCTTCTTTTTTGGTCAATCACAGGTAAAATATTCTATCTTGAATAATGCTGTAATTTAAAAATTGTCAAAAAGCAGAGCAATAGAACTTTTGCTCATGGCCAGTTTCAGTTCACCATCTAGAAGCTTGGACTGTCTTTAAATAACTCTGTTCAAGAAATGTACTAGCATGATCCATAGATATAAGCATAACCTGGAACATACTACGTACATGTCTTTAAACAGATCACAGGAGCTTTTGTGATTCCACTCCACTTAAAAAGCTTTAATTCCAATTTCTTTATCTCTCCCATTGTACATGCAGGTTGTGTGTACAGTGATTGTGTTAGGTGTCGGTATAACTGTAGCTGGAATCTCCCTCATGCTGCTCAGCAGAGGCACAAATGAATATCAAACCCTTGAGCACGCTTCACTAAATGGCACTACAGAGGATCTCAGGACTGACAACAATACACAAGCACAAAGCACTACTAAGCAGATCAGCATAGAGGATGGTAATTGGAGAGGTAATGCACATAACACAGTCTAAATAAATCTAAATCACTTCAGAGGAAGTGGTGGAGTTTTAGATTTAGTAAAGACATGCAGATTTATTTTGCTGCAAGAGTACTTCTTTACATATTTCTGTTTTTTTTCCTTCTTCTTCTTCCTTGCAGGGTGTGAGGGATGTGAGTGTAGGTGTTCTTCAGTTCAGGCTGTACCGAATAATATTTGCAACAACAGTGTGAAGAACATACCATCAATACATCCAGGTAAATTATCACTGCTTTGTTACCAGGACTTGAAATTATCTTTGTAGCTCAGCACTCAGTTTTTCAACTGAGTAATAAAAGTTGTTGTTATTATTATTATCTCATTATTTATGCAACTCTTTGAATTCGGGTGTTATCTGTTCTATTATGCAATTCCAACTGTGTGTCAATGTGTTTGGCCTTAATAAAATGACCTGAGTGAGATTAGATACATTTATATCCTGTATCTGCATATGAGATAAAGTGGAATGAGAGGTAAGCTGACTGAAGAGAAAATTCAATAAAACCCATCATAAGCAATACTTGCATACTGTCATGAAAAAAGAAAGTGCATCTTTTTCATTTCCCTTACCAACATCTAAAAACAAACATGTAATTTTAGGCGACACCAAAAAAAAAAAAAAGGAAAAAGTTTCTCAGTATGTAGTCATTATTCCCAATATGCAACAACAACATTCACAATATGTAACCATACCAGCATAACCAGCTGGTAGAGCTGAGCAACATGTAGAACCACCTTTAGCCACAAGTAACAATTTGAAGTAAACATTTGTCAGTTTCTCACATTGTTTTTGAGTAAAAAAAGATTTCCCACTCTTGGATACCATCATGGTCGAAAGCTTTCTCAGTAGCTTGGAGCCATGATCGGACTTGCCTGCTTCATGTCTCAACCACTGCATCCCCTTTAATGGTCCAAACCCCTTTAATGGTCCAAACAAAATCACAAATGTGGTCAGGACTGTATGGGGAAGTGGCAATAACTTCCAGCTGAGTTTCCATAATGTGCATGTGATGTTCATGAGTGTGTGTGTGTACAGTTCCTACAGACAGTTGCATCTCTTTTGCAAGTTGACAATGAGTTATTTATCGATTTTCAAGCATCTGGTGTTCCACTTACTGAACAACTGCCGTGGGCTCCAAGCCTCCTCAGCCGGGATAATAATTCACGGGCGTGTGACCATATTTATGAGTCATATATACGATGTGATTTTGGAAAAAAAAATCACATCGTATATATGATTCAGAGCAAGGCAGGTTGTTGGTCCTTCACATGGTTAGTGTGTGAGATGTGACTGTGTTCACAGGTCAGTGTGAGAACTGCTGTGATGCCTCTCATTGTTTGCTGGTGGAAGAGGAACAGAAGCAGCAGACTGCAGACAGACAGGTGGCCAGACACATACTGCTCTGTCTGCTACTCACTGTCAGTCTCGTGGCTGTAAGTATAATGTTGTATCTGCTCCACTTATTGCACGTTCTGCAAGTTAAAACCAGAACAGTAAACTGATGTGGTGTTTTACTGTGTAACCATAATAAGGAAGACAGTCAGGCAGGGACATGGAGCTAGTGGTTAATCTGTCAAAAACAAGAGTGGGATAGAAATTTATGGGAAGCAGACTTGTGGAAAAGTGAAATCCCGTGCTTACTCCCAAACTTCAGTTATTGCATAATTACACTTTTTGTTTATATAAATGTTTGTTATTTTAGTATCTGCGAGTAAGCTGGTTGTGGCTTCATCATTTCATTACTGATTTGAGTACTTGATTGATTTTATTTTGTAGAAAGAAAAAAAAACTAATTGGCAGCACAGTTTTGAATAGACTGTAAGAGAGTTTGAAAAGAAAACTCCAAGTGATAAGATATTTGTTATACAATAAACCAAATCCACCAAATGTTAAAATAAGAATCTCTAGTCTAATTTGGTGTGCACTACTCATTACTTAATGCCCTGTAATGCTGGGTCATTAACAGATCCGAGTTAACACTACTGTATTTCCAATTTCAGTTCTTATTGACCTATTTTATGTCTGTGTTCATCCCTCTGTATTGTACATTACAAGCTTTTAAACTTCTCTGGGTTAACTAGGAACTTTTCCAGACTGGATCAGTATCGGGTATTGACCTGTACTGAGTTCTCTGAAATGAGTCTGTACATGGAACCATTCAAACATTTTATATAATGCTTATACTATTTTACTTATATTTCTTTTTTTTACCATCTCATACATACCATTTACATAGGTGATTCTATGTAAATGAAGGCCTGGAGCATTTTTATACATGTGCTTGTGTTGCATTTGAGAAAATGTGACCTTAGGATATATTCATATTTTTGATGCAACTGATAAATACTTTTGTGTGAAAACAGGGTCTAAAAGAGTACTATAAAGAAATGCTGCTGTGGTTAATGAATTGTAAAAGTGTGGTTAGGGAACTAAAACCTTTTACCAAATCCTTTACCAAATATCAAAGCCAAATAAAAATAAGTACTAGTCATCCATCCCTGTAGTCCATCCATCCATCCAACCCTGTAGTCCAACTAGGGATCATGGAGGCCAATGGTGATTATTGTATTTATTCCAATTTTTACGACCGTGGTAGGACCCCTGGTCAACATTCACACAGGCCTTCACGCACTACTTGCAATTTGGGAATGCCAGTTAGTCTAATCTGTATGTCTTTGGACTGTGGGAGGAAACTGGAGTACCCGGAGGTGCAAGGCCACTAAGCCACCTTGCCACCAAGTACTAGTAATACAGAATTACTTCAGAATTACTTCATCCTTTAGATGGAATTACAGGATGGTGTTGAAACCCTTTTGGTTGTGTTTGTGTGTTTTTAGAATATCTCCAGCTATCTCTGGTGGCTCTTCAGTCCTGTTCCAGGCAGACTCTACTTAGAGCTGCAATTCTTCTGTGCTGTGATCAACTTCGGACAGGTAATCATGTACAATTTTAACATTTTAGTTGTCCATAGTTAATTTGCAATAACTTTTAATAGTTAAGACTATATCTGCCTCTCTCTCTCTCTATAGGGTTTTATATCATTCGGCATTTTTGGTCTTGACAAACATTTAATTATTATACCATTTAAGAAGAGGTATGTACGTTTACATTCACACGTGCACACTCCTATAAGGTCACATCACCATTAACAGCACATGGTCTGTGTCTTGCGTGTTGGTTATTTTTATTGTCTGTTATTTCTGTAGGTTAGCACGTCTGATGCAGACTCAGGGACAGGAGGCAGATGGTCCATCTAATGTGTCTGAGGAGAGCCGAATCACCTGCAGTCAATTTCTCAAGTACCATAAGGAACAATGTGTCCATGACATTGTCCAGAAAAAGAGGTAAGTATTCAATATAGAATTCATTTAACTCTAAAAAGGTATTTTTATTTTATTACTTTATTATAGTAGTCAATTAGCTTACCACAGTGCTGCTGAAATCTAATTGGTCGGAAGGAGCTGAGTGATTTTTTTAAAATAACATATTAAAGGTTTCTTAACAACAAAACATGTCTATGACAAGCTGTGTAGTTTTGGTGATGGGATAACTGTTTATAGCTGCATAAACACAAGTGATGGCAGGAACTGACCTGTCTTACACATGCTCCATGCCATTAAAGGGATCTGTAACCCTTTGCAAATTATCACATTTACTGACAAATTAAACATTGTTTGGCAGATTTTTGGTAGATTACCGTGATATAAGAGAAATAAAACACTGTGACATGCTGTTATAAGAAAATTGTCAGGTTATTTATTATGAGTCACATCCCCCCCCCCAAGACATGTTTATCACTATTTTTGTATCCATGGTGCAAACCTCTTTACATGCTTCCTCATTTTTAGTTTCAGTTCTGCATTGCACTAGTCTGAATCACTGTATTCTAGTTTTAAACTCCATCCGTGTGCATGTGTGTTGTGCAGGTGTGGGGAGCACAGTGTAGCGCACACATTTCTCGGCAGTGACATGGTGCAATGGCTGCAGACAGTTGGATTAGCCAGTGACCAGGGGGAGGCACTGCTCTACGGTTCTCGCCTTCTGGAAGGCGGAGTCATCCACCACATCACTCATGACTACAGTTTCCAAGATGACAACCTGCATTACTGTTTCACACAGGGCTCTGTGGTTCATCGCTAAAGCTTGAGGAATATTATACCCATTAAACACAACTGTTAGTTCAACATTCAGTCTGTTGAATATAACCACTGACTTGTTCAGGATGAAAAGGGATGCAACGAAACATGTGCTGCTTTGAGGAGTAAACTACACAGGGTGACCCAAAAGTCTGGATCCATAGGCAAGCAAGCAAATGCTGTAAAAATCAGCAGCAATAGCTCTGCGTGAAGAAGCATGTCTTGCATACATAAGCGTGAGTTTCATGCATGCATAAGGCTTCTCTTGTAATTTCAAAACCATCTTGGGTCTGGAATAAAAAGAAAAATATAAAATTTCATGTAAGGAATCCAGATTCTTGGGTTACTCTGTCTGTGTGTGTGTGTGTCTGTGTGTGTGTCTGTGTGTGTGTCTGTGTGATGTTAAGTTGCACAAGCCTACAGTGCACTAAATATTTTAAATACAATGTAAAACCATCAGAGCTTTAGGAAATCCACTGGATGTCTTTTATTATGCATCTTCGAATATATGAAGCATCACTTCTGCTAAATTTTTCTTATTATTAGTTGCGTCTTCCATTAAGCACTTTTCAGCTGGTCTTTTCCTGTTACAGGTCTTCCAGGAGATTACTAGTATACATGGGCATTTCCCTTAAGACTTGAGTTTGGACTATTCATGCACATTTTATTCTATGAGGGGTGTTCAAGTCAAACTGGGACTTTCGATTGAGCAGAATAACAACACTGTTATGAGTTAAAAACTAGCATTATTTCTCTCTCTCTCTCTCTCGTGTATATATTAAGTTGTTGGATTTTCTTTAAAACCGTTACCAGTAATGTATTAATAGCATAACCTTTCTTGCTTACCTGCTCTTGTAAAAACAGAACAAGGCATTTTTTTTTTACACTAAAGGAAAAGGCCCTTAAAGGAGTTGAGGTAGGGTAGCATTTCAGCAGTGATAACTGAGAAAACTAGTGTAGTAGAGGATTATATAAAGAAATAAAGGTAGTTTTTACACTCATAACTATGGTGTTCTCCTGTACAATCAAAAGGCCCGCTTTGACTAGAACAGCCCTCGTATATGTGTACACCAGTGAAGCAATTCTGAGGTCTTTTACAAAGATCAATTCATAAATATTTATACAGAAACACTCAGGGGAAAACTTTTTTTATTTATAGTAGTCATTATTATTCCTGGTTTTGGAGTTTATGTTGGGATACGTAGTCATTTATCCCATTATTCAGAGTTCAAAACACATTTAACTACATTGTCTCTAATATAGTATATGTAACAGATTGTATGAGTGTGCCATACTAGTACTGTTATGGTTTTAATAATACATAATGTTTGTACTCAAGGCTGAGGAAGACTGTTTTTTTTTTTTTTTTTTTGGTATAATTTAAAATAACCCTCTTAAACAATCAAACCTGAACATTGATTTCAGGGATTCTGTCAGCATTTCAGCTGTCTAATGATAGCACCGTGTATAAAACACCAGCACATCTGCAAGTATCATACGTGTCCACTATTTTTGCCATTTAATTTATTAGAGATACATGTTTTCATGTTTACATCGCATATCACTAATATATGGGTATCAAATAAACCATTTGCACTTTGTATCATTTATGTATGCAACTTGTAGAGGGGATTAAAAGCATCTCCAACACTTAAACCTTGTCATTGAACTATAATGTCTTGCAGATATTTGTGTGATAGGTTATCAAATATCTTTGTAATGTCTTTTTTAATTACTCATACGGCATATTATCACCATGCTACACACACACACCTGCGAGAAGCAAATGCACCTATAGTTTTATGATAAGATGTATGCACTGAAATTCGTTGCCTTATTATGATTAATGTTTGTTTCCTTTTTTTGAGTTTGGAATATAATCATGTTTAAGCGTGCATAGAATTAAAATTTTCAAAAAAGAGTCCAGGTCATGCCGGTCCTTTCTAAGGATGCTTTGTGCTGTTGGAAGATCTGTGAAGAAAATCTTTCTTATTCTATGCCTAGTTGCTACTCTTAAAGCTGCTAAAGAAAAGCCAACGATTTGGCAATAGAGTATTAATGGCTATAATGTATTAATAGCTTGGCCATACTCACTCAAAAAAATTTAAAACATTTTGGTGCATTTTCTCATAAAACTATGTGTCGATTTCTTTCCTGCATGTCTGAGTATTTGTATTACCAGAGTAATTTCACACTTAAAGAAATGGCTATACAGGTACATCGAATTTTGTGCAATTTATGCGCATTTGAAATGTTAAGTAAATTTTCTAATTTCTGTTTCCGTTCATCAGCAGTTAATCATTTTAATTATATAACAAGGTCTCTCCAGGCTGTTTCAGGCTTTGCTGTAAACACTCAGCTCTTCCTCTACCGTATCTGAGAATAGATGAACCAGCATAGTCGAGTCCTCCACACCTGTGGTTAAGTATTGCTCCATTTCTGCCATTTTTTGCTTCTCCAGCTCTTGCATTTTCTGCATGATCCTCTGACCTTTCTCCTAGTGAAACAAGGAAGAGGGAAGCCTTTGGATTATGGTAGCGTAAAGTACATGACAATGGAGGGCTTCATTAATGGAGATAAACAGAATAACCATTGTTAGCTTTTGTTCTGGTTAGTTGTGTTTTAATCTACATTTAAAAGACATTATTTCAGTGTAATGACAACAGCAAAACAGACAGAAAAGCAGTAAGCAATAATTTATATAATGGAATACACTCAAAAAATACCCCAAAGTATTTTTTTCAAAACTTTAGACAACTTATTACTATACCATTTATACATTTGTTTGACGGGAATTTACTTAATTCTATAACAGTTCATCAATTAACATTTTTCTACTATGCCCCAGAACATTCAACGGAACACTGTAACATGAAATCAGTAATTGATTTTAATTCCAGTGTGGAGTGCTATCTCTCTCTGCTAATCTTCATCGCATCTATATTCATCACAGATGTTTATAACAGTTCATGTAAAAGGCTTTATATTAACTACTTACCCTAGTGCTGTCAATTATAGCAGCCACCACATCATGCTTTATGAACAGGGGGTGTTTACGGTCAGGCTTGGTCTGAAAGCGAGGTTTCTTCTTCACTGGATCATCCTCTCCAAAACATGGAGAACATGTAAGATTCAATGGCTTGATGTCTGCTACAAAGATAAATGGCTTGAAAACAGACCTGAACAAAAAAAAAAAGAAGCAGAGGGGGGTTAATTTAGAGAAGAAAAGTGAGTCAGGTTATTAAAAAAAAAAACTTTGAAAAAGAAATCTTTATACTAAAACATTAAGGACAAAGGGTTTTTCTGAAAATAAGTCAAAGATTAAAATAAACAGCTAATGTACTTCAAGTGCATTTAAATAATTAGGAAGCTTTTTGTGGTGTACTTGTACATTCAGCTAGATGTTTTCATAGTGCTCTCAATCACCTGTAAGCTACTTTGTATAAGGAAAGTGTAAAACAAAGTCTGAACTTGTTAGTAATTTGTACGCTTTAAATGCTCTTCAAATAAATGCCATTAAACTGACTGAAAGGATGACTGTTGAAGAAAAACTATTTCAGAAATTTGACCCTGCTGTTTAAAGCAATTCCACAATTCATCTGCTTATTACTAAGTAACTGCATGTACATCCTGCAAACATTCGACCATGTTATTTTGGTAACTTCAAATTCAAATTCATTTTCAAATTCAAATTTTATTTGTCACATACACAGTCATACACAGTACGATATGCAGTGCAATACTTAGACGACTGCCCGTGACCTTAAAAAAAAAGACTATTAATGGGAAATAAATATGAAAAAGAAAAATAGAAAGTACATTTAACTAAGAAGGAATAAAATGTCTGTACAGTACAAAATATACGAAAAATATATATAAAAAATATAAGAAAAATTAGAAAAACAGCTGTACAATAATTGGAGGAAAGGACAGATCCGTGGGAGTATGGACTCCCCAGAAACAATGTTTTGAGCCTGTGGAATGAGGCAGCACTAGTTTGAACCTACCTTTCTGGGTCCGGTGTTGCAGTGAAGTAGTGAACTCCAGGTAGAGACTGGTCCTTCGGGAGCACCGATACCATGCTTCCTGTTGTCATGAACATGCCTTCCATATTAATGCCACTCTCTTTGTCTCTCAGTATGTTCATCATTGTTTCAGCTGTGATGTGTCCTGATAAAATGGAACACAAAATGCTCTTATTAACATAGAATGCACTCATGTCCACTCAGTGGAAATTTTATGCAATTTCTTTGGTCTTTATGCAACAGCGTATATATTCAGTATACAAATATAGTATTCTTTCTTTAAAGAATTTCTGTATAACAGAGTAATTTGGGTTTTCTGCATTAAGTGTGTCTTTAAAGCTAAGACTTGAATCCTCTGCATTTGTTTATTAGGTATATTATCAGGTTTAATCATAATTTAAACTAGAGCTATGAATCAGGTAGACTGTCCAATTGATTCAGTTAGATTCTTTTGGGCATTATGAGTTTTCATCTGATTGTCTGACTTGTCTCAAACAGCTATATTTCTTACAGGCTTTGAAGTAGTAAAACCTACTAAAAAGACATTGAAATTCTGAGCAGGTTGCGTCTATGATTGGTTGTTTAAATGCCATGTCTTGTAGTGAGCTTTTTTTGCCCTGCCAATATTCTGTTCCACAATACAGTCCAGTTGGTGGTGGTTTTGCACCAACTTCCCATAATCTTTAAAGAAGAAGAAGAAGCAATACTCTTACAAAATGCAAGCATTTGTGGAAGACAAAAGCTTTTTTTTCCAGAATTTTCTTTCTGCAAAACATGTGGTATCTTTTTTTGGTAGAAATTTGTACATTTTAGACAATATAATTTGTAAATAATTTGTTTAAAAAAAAAATAAATAAAAAAAAACATAATTGTGTGAATCAATTTTGAATTGAAAAATGATTCATGATTAATTTACTTGAATTGACCAATAAAATATCAATTAAACTGCATAATCGATTAAACTCTCTAATTTACATATTCTGATTGAACAGTATTTGTGATCAAAAAGTGCTGTTTTATTATAGCTGCTGAGAAAATAGTCCCAGATGTAAGGCAAATCACCGCTTTATATCAAAGCGCATGTGGTTCTTTAATAACTAAAAAATTTATTGCAATGACGACCAAATTCATTATAAGAGGAATAAAACACTTGAATATCCCATCACCAATAAACCATAATTATTATCCTATAACAGCACACCATGCCATGTTTTATTCCTCACTTAAGCTGTCAATTACCTTTGCTTTTCTCCAGCAGCCTGCGTCCCTCACAGTAGCGCCCCCCAGCAGCCTCTATGCGTGCGGTAGTCATAAAAGAGTAAACCTCTGCAAAACTGAATGCCACCTTGCCGTCCCACCAGCCTTGTTCCCGTGCATACTCCCGCATCCTTGGGTGTTCCTTGTCGATTTTCGTGGTGATGGAGTACTGATTGGAAATATTACGATATCCATCTGTAATGAAACAAAACAGAGAAGTTGCCAGGATGTAGCATTTATACACTCTACTGCCGAAGGTTTGTGGACACCTGACCATCACACCCATATGTGCTTGTTAAATGTTATGTGTTATAATAAGTTTTAATCTCCTGGGAAGGCTTCACACTAGATTTTGGAGTGTGTCTAGGGGGTTGTGTGCTCATTCAGCCACAAGAACATTAGTGAGGTTGGGCAATGGTGTTCAGTGGGGTTGAGATCAGGGCTCCGTGAAGCACACTCAAGGTTGTCTACTATGACCTCGGCAGACCATGTGTTCATGGAGCTCGCTTTGTGCACAAGGGCATGGTCATAATACAACTTGTCTCTTACATTAAGTGAAGCGAAATTGTAATGCTACAGCATACAAAGACATCTTGTAAAACTGTGTAGTAACTTGGGTAATATAGTACTATGGTGCCATGCTTGGTTGTTCACAAACTTTTGGCTCTAAAATACAACCATTAATTCTGTTTTTGTTTACTCTCTACTCTCTCTGCGGCCCAGTATTGCCCAGAGGTCTCCAGCACCCAGGCCTCAGTGCGGTCACAAATGAGGAAGCTGTTATGGTAGGTAAAAGTGCAGTCATCCTCCATGCAGTTGCCACCCTGCCCATAGTTCTCCAGAAGCTCCACTATCACATTCAGAGCCTTCTCTGCACTGTCTGCTCTCTCCAGGGCCAATCTAAAAAGACCAGATCACATACAGAATTACTGCCTGTGGGAGATTCAAGAAAAATGTGATTATTTAAAAGAAATTATCATTGGCAAAGAACAGACAGTCTAACCTTTTCTTTGAATATATATGCAAAAATATGTGAAGTTTATGATATGGTATATACAGCTGATTAAATTATTCATCAGATTACTCAGTAGTCAGAAGTTATAGTTTTTAATTCATTCTGTTAAATCTTTCATATACACTGCCTCACTAAAAAAGTCACAGCTTCAGGAGCGTCAAATTGTTGGCAACTGCCAAACACATTGTGGAATACGGAAGGATAGTGGTGGATCGTCAAATATGCTGAAGAAATGTGATTAGGAAAAAAAAAAAAATCATGAATGATCGTTATCAGAGGCTCACTTGAACCCTGCTTGAAGTTGCATCGAAATAAAACAGCAGAAATCATGCAGTTTAGTCCTAATCTTGTCGGTTCTTGTCATTATTGTGTATGGGCTCAAGAAAGCCACTTGTTAGCGAGGCTTAAAAAAGGCTTCAATTTGCAAAGGAGCATAAAGATTGGAAAATGTCATGTGGTCTGATTAGTCCAGACTGATCCGATTGCTAAGAGACGAGCATGTCAGAAAGAACAAGAAGCAATGCACCCATCATGTACAAGCTCTGGAAGCAGGGTTATGATCTGGGGTTGCTGCAGTTGGTCAGGTCTTGACTCAGAAAAGTTATGTGTCAATAAAATGAAGTCAGCTGATGACCTGAACGTACTGAATGGTATCACATCAAAGGAGTTTTTCTTCCCTGATGGTACATGCATACAGTATTCCAGGGCTCAAATTGTGAACGATTTTGAATCATTTTTACATATGAATTGTCCACCACATTTTGCACTATAATCAAAGCTAAAGGTGATCAATCAAAATCTTACACTGTGCAACATTTTTTTGGCCAGGCAGTGCATTTTAATGATGCAAGAATAAAAACATTAGTGTTTTTTTATTTTTTTTATTCAGTCATCACCTCACTAGATCCATGCCCAGTAAAGCCTCTTCACTGTCAGCACTTTCTCTCCCCCACACAGCCTCATTTCCAATGCAGACTTGGTGTTCATTTGCTCCCATTTCAGCTCCCCAGAGCCATGCTGGTCTACTCAACACTACAGCATGAGTATGGGCAGCCTGATCTATTTCTATGTAAGTGCACTGTCCAGTAGACAAGAAAAAGGCAACAGAAAAACAAAAATTCATTAGTACGCATATTATCTCATCTGGAAAGAGTCATAACACCTGCCCTGTTACCTTACCTTTTCCCCCCTCTGAAACCACAAAACCAAACACATTGCAAGGATTTTTCTAACCATCTGTTTTCTCGGACTTTGATTATGATACCTACATAAATTGACAGTTTGGTTACTTTTCTTTGAAATGGCTTTTTAAGAAATCAAAATGTAAAATACCTTTGCATGCGATTCTAAGTAAGAAACTTGTAGATGTTCCTTTAAAGTCTATTCATTTCATTTTTATAAAGGACAATTATTATAATAATTGAGTAATCATATAACTGCAGTACCTCAACTTTTTCTCCCGGACTGTAATCTTTGGTGGGGAAGTAGACCACCTCTTGCACCTCATCGCAGGGTCTGTCCGAGTTCTTGCCAAAGATGATACGCTCCCCCTCTGAGGCTGGAGGGAGAGCTACGAATGTGTCGCAAGAGGATGGTGTCATCATCCTGCGCACTGAAAATACATCAACACGGCCCAATATCACATTTTAGGGATAACTGAATCATCCATGTACCTTCCATTCATATGTTTTTCAATATAAAAACAAAAATTAAACAAACAATAAACCACTTGTGTGGCATGATGGCCTTCCACCGCCAGGATCCAGGTTCGATTCCCACTTCAGGTTTGTGTGTGTGGAGTTTGCATGTTCTACCTGTGCGTGGTGGATTATCTCAGAGTACTAGTTAAGCAGTATAGAAGAATCAGTATTTGATTGTGTGCTCAAATCAAAAATGAAAAAAAAAAAAAAAAGATAACGAGCGTTCACTTTCGTTTTTTATTTTTGTGTTTATCTTTGGTAGTATAAAAAAGCACAAGAAAAGGTTTAAAGAACTTTTTCTTGTCACATTTGCCAGCTTTCGGGTATGGATAAGTATATTCTATTTAAGGGAAACGGGAAAGACATGATTGCTAATATTTCATGTATAAAGCCTGCGTAGGGTTCGAGAGACAACTTTTTTTTTTTTTTTTACTTGTACGCTTCGATTCCTCTCAAGCTGTATTTTACCTCACTTTGTGCATGAGTACAGTATTCACCAAGGTTCACATTTTTAAAAAGATATGTAAGACTTTTGGAAAATAGGCTAGGCTGCATGGTTAGCTCTGTCGCCTTGCTCCTCCAGGATCCAGATTCGATTCCCACCTTTGGTCTGTGTGCGTGGAGTTTGCATGTTGCGATAGAGATAATGAGTGACTGAAGCTGATTAATCCTGCTTTTATGCTTGTTTAAGGGTGGAACCTCAGACGGTTACATGTTTTGCTTTCTTACACTAAATGTCATGAAAATTGCAATGCACCTCAAGTAAAAATGTATTAATTCATTTATTCATTAAAAAGTTATCCTTCACAACACGTTAAGAAACAAGTAACCTCCAGGTCACACGGAAAAAAAAATGGAAAGTCTGCTCTCATTATCAATTATTTCCATTTTTATTAAAAAACACATTCGGAATTCGAGCTGCTACTATTAGTGACACACACTCATTAAGGTGTCAACGCTTCCCACCCAATAGATTCACAAAAAGGTTCATTTCATGAAGCTTCCGGTATAGAGGTGCACTCAATGTGCTGACATCTAGTGCACAACTTTAGTGTAACACATAGACCATAACATCGCAACAAGAAGCACAATTAATATGGACGTGTAGCTGCAAGTAATATTTCATTCTTCTCCTTCTTTGTTGTTTAACGGAAATAGGAATCCAGTAAGTTACATTACTGCCAACTGATTTTCCAGTTCAGCCCTCCATTAAAAAAACGTCTAATGCATCCTTCCCTCATCTAGCCTTGACTTCTTCTGTGTCTTGAACTCTTTGTCTGCCTTATCAGACACTTCCACACAAACTTCCTTTTCAACACAAAATTTAAATTCTGGAGTTCTGCAAGTTGCATCACCGCCATCTATAGATCTCACTCTCCTCTGCTTCCCTGTCCTTTAAAACCAACTTTCCAGTGCAGTCTTCCTCAAAAACAACACTGAATGCTTACTTCCCTGATCAGTGACTCCCCATTCTAAAATACTCTTAACATTGCTTTCTACTCTCCCTAGTTCTTGGAGCTGTGACATCATCCTGCATATACTGGATTTACTGTACGAGAGTAATACATGCTCGACAGTCTCACTTTCCTAGCATTCCTCACAGAGTGCCGTTGTGTGTTTACCTACTATTAATAGAGTGCTATTATGGTTACTGTATTCTTAGTCTGCTAATTAATACTTCCTCATTACAAATGACCACATTTCGGTTATTAATATTGCCATAGTTAATGCATACAGCTCCACAGTATATAAACTTAGACAATCAGAAGTTCTCTTGGTACTCTCTAATTTGTAACATTTGTAGGCATTGTAAGTGCAGCTCCAGTTTCCTCTGATTGCTGGTCCTTAAACCTATCTGCAAAGATTTCTGATCAATATATCTCCACTATTCACTAACCAGGTCAAATCAACATTTAGTGTTTTTAATACCCAGAGGGGTCTAACAGGCCATGCACCAAAATCTTTACCATACACACCCATCTCTATTGCCTGCTGATCTCCTTTCTTCTGAGCCCTCACTCCTCCAGCACTCTTTTCGTTGGGTAGATTTTTTTCCATGCCCTCTTAGATCGATCCAGTAATTAACCAATAGCTGTTTTCTACATAGCCACAGTGGCATTTCACGCACTTCAACCTGGAGAGAACACACCGAGGAGGTTCTAACTGCTCCTAAACAGATTTAGCTGCTGATGCATATCCTAGACTGCCATAGTCCATCTTTGATCTTATATTCCATTTATCATTGTGTGTGTTGTTTAAAAGTCCACTGTGCAATTAAAATGATTCTAAACATAACTACTAACTCTGAATCTTTGAAAATTAAGTGAAAAACTAAATAAAAGAAAAAAAATTAATGAAAAAGGCTCTGACTACATTTTAGCAATTTATTACAGTAATTGACTTATTGGGAGAAATTATTTCACACTGTTGCTAAATGCTTCTCTTTCTTGGTGGCTTCATAGCTGCGTTTCCCTGCTACCAGGGCCACACGGTGTGCTGATTGATCATCCATGACGTCATTGGTTACGTCACACTCAGGGAATCGACACTATATTTGGAACCGACTCTTCTGCTCCAGGCGTTGGAGCTCCTTAGTCACACATGCAACAGAATTAGCTGTTATACCTGCATTCATTTGATTGTGAAAAATAAAATGTGAAGAAAAAAAAACAGTGGTTCGTTTTTATATTGAAAAAATTTTAACTGAATGTACACGGCCGCTGTATTTCGCATCGTCTAATTTTCGTGATTAGAATTTATTCATTTTAGCTTGGTTAATTCTCCTAAATGGTGAATAAACAAATTCTTGAACCAAATATGTATGATCTGAGCAAGGTCACGCAAATCACATAATGTCAGGTAAAAGTGTTAATAACGTCCAAACACTCACCTATAGCAGATACCGAATCAGTGAATAGTGCAAGAATAAACTAGTGTAGCAGATGCAGTGAGCGTTGCTCCTTAGGAACAACGACAACTGCCACACTTTCTGTTTTCATTTCCCAGCACATGTAGAATAACCAGACTGCCCAATCACGCAAAGCGACGGTAGAGGATACGATGATACTGAATCATTTGGATTTCTTACGAGCATATGAATGCATTTCTTCCGGGTGCTGGGTTTGTGCTAGGGATCTGCGAAACGATTTCCCTAAAGGCTAAACGTTACCACCCACTTAACCTGGAAGTAAAATTCGATCGGCCTATAAACAATAACAACAGGAATTCCGGTGTTCCAGTGAGCCGAATAATATGACTCAGAGCCGTTATGTGTTGTAAATCAGTTAGCATTCCCGCCCTACAGTTATGTTGTATGACGGTGTCTGTGCTTCGGTTTTATTTATCTTAATAATTAATCACATCCCTTCATATGTCTAACACGAACAGCATTTCGCACATCATCAAAGAAATGGCTCGTATATGAGTCGGCTCTTATCCTTCAGTTTAAAGAGCCGAATTAAATAACCGACTCGTTTGCGAACGAAGCATTACCCACAAACAGGCCAAGTTGTTGCTACTTTGCGACTGTTTTTTGCCTGTGGCGTTTTCATCTGCGTTCAACCATGGGGAAGTCGTTTGCCAATTTTATGTGCAAGAAGGATTTTCACCCAGCCTCAAAATCCAACATAAAGAAGGTGATTAAATTTCAGTGAAGATTTTGAACCAAACTAGCTAGCTAGCTAAATTAGCTAGTATGCTAGATAGGTTGTTAACGCTAGCTTGACCAGCTTATGAACATCGTACCATACGTCACTTTTACTTATTCAGTAATGATAAATATTTTTCCTTATACATTAAATTATCTTGGCTCGCTTAGCTGGTGGGTCATTTTAAACACATTTTAAGTTTACTTGTTAACGTTAGTTTAGGGTTACTTTTAGCAGAAATTATTGAATGCAGCTCCTCAGGAGAATTAAGTCACCCTTTACAGTTAGCAATTAATCAGAAAGCCCAATATGGTGATAATGACAATCCTAGCGTTTAAATGTGATGTTTAAAACAAAAGCGGTAAACAGTATAAATAATTTTAAAAGCTCATTTATTATCCAATCAGCCAATCATGTGTATACAGTCATGCAGACGAGCTTCAATGTTTACATCAATTACAGTACATCAGTAGTGGAGAAAACATCAGATCTCAGTGACGTTCTCTTTTGTGTGGTTGTTTGTCCTACATGGGTTGTTACTAGCTTGGTTAGTAAACTAATAACTAAGTGTAATTATCTATCCAATGACATAAACTTCAAAACACTTTTTGTAAGTTGTCTGAATAAGACCACTTGCCTAAATGTAAAAAAAAAAAAAAAAAAAATTGAGTATTTAAAAAAAACTGCATTTTCTCACACACCAGTCTATGGAGTTTACACAGAATGGTGTGTGTGTGTGGTGGGGGTTTGCAAATTGATTAGCAGAAAAGCATCTCACAAATGCCAAACTTTGAGCCAGGTAAGCTGCAACAATAGCTGATCATATTAAGTTTCACTCCTGTCAAAAACAGGAATCTATGTCAACTGCTGACTCAGACTACCTGGAACTGAACAGTTGAAGACCTTAAACATGATCATCTTTAATTGTTCAGTTTGGATAAACTGGATTGTGATGATTTTGGTGTGCAGTGTTGGCTAGCTGCAGTGTGAAATTCATGAATCAAACATCAGACACCAAACATTGTTCCGCTCGTTTCTGGTAAATGGAAGATGGTGTATGTTATACAGTGGAACCTCGGATTACGAGTGTTCCGCAAGACGAGCAAAGATTTTTAATAAATTTTGACTTAAAAAACGGGCGTTGTCGTGGTTTACGAGCACCGAGTATCATGTATAACGCATGCGCTTCTTGTTTTGACACCGAGCGTCACGTCA
>JAQMYJ010000036.1:18698128-18721706 GCA_030014305.1 Clarias laeviceps | reverse complement strand
GAAAATTAAATTTGGTTTATGAGTGTTTTGGAATACGAGCCCACTTCCGGAACGAATTATGCTCGTAATCCGAGGTTCCACTGTATATGTATGATTCTTTCTTGCTATGCGATTAAATGTGGATGTATTTTTTTAGGTATGGATGGCAGAGCAGAAAATAACCTTCGATAAGAAGAAGCAGGAAGAGCTCATGCAGGCTTATGTGAAAGAGCAGGAGACCTACAACAACAGGTTAGTCAATAGATTTAAATGAATCATGTTACTTATAGTACACAACTGTGGTTTTTACAATGGTTGAATAATTAAAGGGAAAATCTAGCTCAGGTGAACAACTTTAAATGGTGCATACTGTACGTTTATGGTAGTAAAGGTGGAAAAACACTGGATGTTTCAGGTAAAATGTTAGTGTGTATGGCAACAGTTTGATGTGTATTGGATTTAAAAATCTTGTGTGAATACATATTTGCTGTGCATTTTGTGATAGATTAATCAGTTCATGTTAATCTTTACATTGATTACAGAAGGAGTCCTGTACTGCATTTTACTCATCATCTGTTGTTAAATACTACATGTTGCCTCAAGGTGGCAATGTTTGTCTTCTTTAGTAGTGTTCTTAAATATTGAAGCCTAATATATGTTTTAGACTGCTGATGGGGGATGACCGGGTAAAAAATGGCCTGAATTTCATGTATGAAGCTCCTCCTGGCGCATCCAAAGGTAATAAAAAATCCGGTAATTGAGATAAAGTTGCATGATTTAATCATGTTTTGTCTTACTCCCTGTCCCTTTGTCTTTTTTTTTTTTTATGTCTGTCTGATCTTTGAAGAGGAAACCAAAGAGGTAAGTTATGTCATCCTACTGAGTATGTATTTAAGTTCAGATGCCAAAAATTTTTGGAATGCTTTGGATTAAGTGATTTCATGTAAGTAATTAAGCACAATGTTGCATGATTCATAAATGATGCATCATACTTTTATCTGTTAAGTTTAATTTTATGTTGCACTGCATTCAAACCAAGTAATTTGCTGTTATTACTTGCACTGTAAACAATTATTCTTTCGCCCGTTAATTTTCTTTCTTTCTCTGAGTTTAACAATAAAATGTCTTCTGTTTTGCTGTCTATAAGTTACTGTCTACAGTATAACCGAGCACAGTTAGTTCAGTCACCTTCAAATTGTAATGGTACATTTCAAAACCTTACTAAACTATGATCCCTCAGTTGATTATTGTTAGAAATGTACTCACCATCCAGAAAAGTACTCACCATCATAAAAGTTGATTATTGCATATCTGTACGCCCCAGTCAAAATAATCACTGGATTTACAGGAAGGAGATGCTGAGTACAAGTTTGAGTGGCAGAAGGTTGCTCCTCGTGAGAAGTAAGTTTCAGTTTTTTTGTGTATATGTTGAAATCAGTAATATAGCGGAGTACTGATGATTCCATCATTTTGTGCTCTTATTTTTCTTTACTTTAGGTATGCTAAAGATGACATGAACATCAGAGATCAGCCCTTTGGGATCCAGGTTGGATTTAATTTTACTGCTCTTAATTTAATTTGCTCTATTGTGATTTATGTAACCATACTTCGGTTATAATTTAGATCCATGTAGGCATTGCAAATGGAACAGTTGTATTATGTTTGTTTTGTAGGTGCGGAATGTGCGGTGTATTAAGTGTCATAAGTGGGGTCATGTGAACACAGACAGGGAGTGTCCTCTCTTTGGTCTGTCTGGAATCAACGCCAGTTCAGTAGGAAATGAAGAAGCTGGTAAATATTCATTCATTAATTTCTTAATTTATTTATTTCATATGAAATCTTATGAATTAATTATTACCTGAAATGCTTGTGTGAATTATGTTCTCTGTGCTGTATTTCTCTGGCCCTGAAGATGGCAGTGTTGTCATTTTAGAATATATTATTATTTCCTGACCTTTTAATCATTCTGAAAAGGGTTGATGTCATGTAGCATGTAGTATGGAAATTTGTTGACTTTGTAAAAACAAAGACTTTAGTTTTAGACTATATTTTAGCAAAGCACATATGTGCATGGTAAACACTAAAACCTTATGTCATAGCAAAATTTGCATCAAGGATTATTGCCATTACTTTAGTCGGGTCTGTCATGATCCAGAGTGTCTTGAATGCCTCTCAGTGCAAGCAGCAGTCGTTGTGTGCGCTGAGGACTGTAATCAGAGCGTATAGCAGTACAGTAATGTGTTTACTCCTCCTGGGTCCAGCGTGACAGTTCTCAGACTGGCCCTCCTCCTGAGCTGCCAGAAAAAATGCAATTATTGTGTATTCTGATTTGCTCTAACCACTGCTTTGGCAGAATAATACAGTGTGATTTGCCCAGTCAGGGGACGAGTGAGTTGATTTGGTGTCCCTTTCTGTTAACAAAGCTGCTGCTGAGCTCCCCTCTGAGGGGGATGCACACAAACATCAATGGGACCATGATGTTGTGTTTTGTGCAAACAGGCCCGTCGATGCACCCCTCCGAGTTAATGGCAGAGATGCGGAACAGTGGGTTTGCGCTGAAGAAATGTGTCCTTGGGAGGAACGCCACTGTTTGTGATCCAGCACAGGTAATCTCCAGGTCCCCCCGACCCCCTCAGGCTCAAATAAGACCAATGATATCCATGCTCGGTCCCGAGCAAGGAAAAGAGAGCGTGTGATTGCAGCAAAACGGCCAATTATCAGAGAGCGGCACAGCGATTCCAGTCACAGCAAGTTTAGTCAAGAGAGCAGGCTTGATGAGACTAACTACCAAAATTATAGGAAAGCAGGGGAGCAGGAACATTTTACAGGCTGATTTTACAGCTTATAGAGTTTGTGCCGCTCAATTTTATTGGCCTTTACATACCCATTCTTGTTGTTGCTTGTTGATGTACATTCGTGTGTGTGTGTGTGTGTGTGTGTGGTATCCTCTAGCTCAGTGTTGTAAGTGCTAATGTGATGAATTACTGCACACCTACTACAGGGGTTTGTGGCCAGTGAGGAAGAAGAGGATCCTGAAGTTGAGTTTCTTAAATCTTTAACCACAAAGCAGAAACAGAAGCTTCTCAGGTGTGTGTAAATATTTATAGAACAAAATGTGATTTGTGAAAAAGCATCTGAAGCATGAAATTATTTTTTTCACTTGTATAGTTACTTCAGTGAATAATCATGTCGCATAATAAACCTTATTGGGATTTGTAATTGCAAATAGAAATGAATTATGAATGTTTCTAATGAAGAATTATTTTGCATTCAGCTGCTTAATTTTCTTACAATTTTAATTCTCTCAAATACCTTAAACAGTTGTTTCCTTCTTTTTAAAGAAAACTTGACCGGATAGAAAAGACAAAGGACAAAAAGAAGAAGAGTAAAAAAGATAAAAAAAAGAAACGTAAACATAAGAAAAAGACGATGGGGAGTTCCTCCAGTAGCACCTCGGACAGCACTAGCAGCTCTGAGTCTGAAAGGCAAAAAGCTAAAAAAGAAAAGAAGGGGAAAAAGAAGAGGAGAGACTCGTCAAGTGAGAGCAGTTCTGACAGTGAGAGTGAAGGAAGACAAAGAGGAAAAAACAAGGAGCCTTTAAATAGAAACCACAGTCCAAGTCCTGATTCTAAACATAGCCGAGACAAGAATGCTCACACACTGTCAGAGGAGCAGGACAGAGGATGGATAAAATGTCAGAGGTCACCACATAGGAAAGAAAGCCATCAGGATGAGAGCAAAGAGAGAGAATGGAGAAATAAGGCCAGTGAGAGAAGAGGTGGTGAAAGAGAGAGGAGTGAACATAGAACCAGCAAACCCAAGGACAGGGAGAGAAAAAGAAGTGTAAGTAGAGAGGGAGTATGGAAAACGAGGGAGACTAAAAGGGTAAGGGAGAATGAAAATAGTACCTGGCAAAGAAGTGTTAGTAATGATGGCAATTCTGACAAACGAAGAAGTCAAAGCCGGGATAGACAACGAGAGAATGAGGCAAGAAAAAAAGGGAGAAGTGATGGCTTTGAGCGAAGCAGACATGGAAAAGGAAGGAGTACGAGTAGGGAAAGAGAGAGAATCAGGAGTAGGGAAAGAACAAGAGGAAGGCTTGGGAGCAGAGAAAGAGTCATGAAAAGAAGTAAGGAAACAGTGAGGGTCAGGAAGGACAGGAGCAGAAGTCCTAGTTGGGGCACTATGAAATGAAGAGGGAGAAGCGGGGATGCTGGAATTTTCTTTTCTTATTTGGTCTAATGTGTAATTTGTATTTTAATGGAAAACTGTATTGTGTATCAATGACTTTTACTGTGGTTACTTCTTTATTTTGAGTTTTGCCTCTATTTAGTTTTTAGAGTTTGTATGTGGTGTAAATTAGAATTGGGATCTAATTAAACCTTTCATTCCATGGGTAAAACGTTGTATTTTTTCTTACCAGAAGAGGGCGCCAAAATACTGTAGGACAAACGACGAAAACAATAAAAGTCTCAACAGTCGTTATTATAAGGTATTTTAGCTTGTTCACGATGATTTACTTTTCTTATTTGAGCACGAGCCAGTGTCCAACTCAGTATTCAGACGCAATATAGTTTTCGGTAGCACTAAAAAGTATTCGCCTTCAACTTTTTTTTTTTTTTTTTCAAGGAAGAATGGGAAATTCCTACATCCATCATTCAACGATTTATCCTTTGATGATCATTGACCATCAACACCAGGTGTTTTATAGAGAGCTGCTTTACTTGTACAGTGGCTCCTTCAGCATGTCAGATAGTATCCATTAGTAGTTCAATAATAGACTGAAATATTTCAAGAAAAATTACACGAATGACCGGAATAATCATTGGTAACCACGTCGATGTTTGCATTCACCTGCTGTAAAATTTTATAATAATAAATAAATAACAATCATAATGAATATTTTTTTATTAAATTAATTAGTTCCTATTTAATGCTAATAAACTGACTAGGGTATTACTAGAAAATTCAAATATGTAATTTGTATTTCTCTTGGAAGTTGTAACATCTACCCTAATTTCCAGCTAAGACACTTTAAACACCAATATTAGAATTTACTTTTAAAATACTCAATTAAAACAACAACAATATCGTCACCAGTGCAGTGTGTGAAGTAACCTGCAGGTGATTGGGACTTTCTCATGACCTTCTTGTTGCGGACTGAGATGTGCAGCGCTGGAAATCAGTTCCAATTTACCTCTGGCATCGGAAGAAAATGTGGAGCGCTGAGAAGACTGAGAGCTTCTCAATACGATGATGTGCACTTCTACACTTTTTCACAAAAATATTATCTAAAAGGCTATGCTCTCTGTATTTTACTGCATAATCATTTTACCTTCATCTTATCTAGCTGTATTGGTCATTATTCACAGCTGTTCTTCCACTTTAATCAGGAAACCCACACAAGAGCTTTAAAGCTGCATCTAGGCAGTCAAGTGCAAATGTCTTTGCTGAAAGAAATAACTTCCTATCCAACAATGCTGGTTATTAAGGAAGTGACCTGTTGAACGTATTTTGAAGAATATTTACCTGTATTGAAATAAACCCAGGGATGGCACTCATGGTTAAAAGTTTAATTGGTTGTTGCTCAGTTGTTTTGATCTTGGTACAGTTTATACATTGACGGAGAGGTGTGGAAATCTTATTGGGCGGGAAAACTGTATGTAACTTACGAAGGTTATTATTATTATTATTCTTATTATTATTTTATGAGTTATTATTATTTGGTGAAGTATTATTTTCCTTATTAGAGATTAGGTATTTAATTATTAAGATACCCGTGAGTGATGGACACCTTCTTTTGAGCCTGGACTGGTGTGGACAGCGGTATGAGCTCCTTGATCAGTGATATGGCGCTCATCTTGCTTGTATCCCGCACAGACCGCGGCTCTTTGATCTGTCTTTATTGTGGTGCGCAAACAAAGCTTGACTTTTTGCCTCTCTCCCAGCAAGAGCGCATTCCGCCAGAGCGGAACAAAGCGCTGAGTGACGGCGCTCTGTGTCCAGGATCGCGGGCGAGCCGCCACCTCTCAAAGCTTCATTCTCGTCCGGTTCTGCTCTCCTGTTTGTAAATCTTAATGAGACCATATAATTGTAAAGTGTGCTTATGAATGCCTTCACGCCCAAACAGCGCTCATTTCCGCATCACATTTCGGAGTGTCCGCAATAAAATCGCAATAGGCTGTCCAACATTACATTTTAAAAGGCTGAAAGTCAAATTCAGGCACCTGGTGTTTGTTAAAACTAGAATAAGCGCTTCTCGTATAATTTACAAGACAACCATTTTTGCTGTTGTTTATTAACTACAGGGCAACACTACTCGAGAATTTGAATTAAATGCCAACTGCATGTTAGACTTTTTATTCCTTTATCACAGCCTGTTTTTTTCCTGCAGAATTTTAAATTATCTGATAATGGAGCAATTTATTTTTGTTTATTTTGCCTTCGGTATTGCTTTTACGACCAGCTACCAAGCGTAGCCCACAATAGGAAATGAAAATAATTTTCGTCTATTGCCTTCTGGTCAATTTAGCTTCCTCCCCACAAGTCGCTGTTCCTGGCTGAGACGTGTAGCTCTCCCGGGTTCCCAGGCTGAGCCGCAGCCTCATTATACCGCAGCTTCTTTCTTTCAGATCGGACGCTGCACTGGATAAACACAAAGGAGTCAGAGAGCATCCTTGAACCCTTTCAGTACGCGGCCACTGATATTCAAATAACATCCAGCGACCATTTGACTGCACCGCAACAAGAGCATTTTAAAATCACAATTTGCATATGGCTTTTCCCATTTTCCTTCTCAAAAGTGGCATCCAGAAAAAGGGGAAAAAACTGTTCCCATAACACCAATCAAGTGCTGCGCTTATAAAGGCTAAAAGCAGCTTTATACCATAGCCTCCTCTTAAATGGACATTTTCCGTTTGACATGCAAATGTAAGCAGTTAATTCGACCGATTAAAATAAATATTCAGAGCCCCTTTTGTCATCGAGCCCCCTCGGAAAAGCGCTGATAAAGAGCGGGTGAACAAATGATGTCTCGGAGATTAATTAGATATTTGATAAGACACGAATCCCTAATCGCGCATACAAGACACATGGGGCTGCGATGTGCTCCAAGTCATAATTAATACTATTTAACAAGATTTTCATTTGGGCGTAAAATGCCTGTTCCATTAACTATTGATTTATTCCATTGGGAAACTCTGTCGATTTGCGTTAGCGCATATAAGAACTGCATTATTGTTCTGGCATTTACAAACGTACACACGTTATTTCATGTTCTGGAAAATGTTGGAGAGAAACAAATATCTTAACCGTTCAGTGGAGATGAGTAACTGCTTAAGACACTTTGGGAATGTGTAAATTATCCTCTCACTAAATAAGCACTAACCTGAATAATAATAATAATAATAATAATAATAATATCACAGTTTTATAGTGCAGCAAAACAACAACACAATTGCGTTTGATTTTAAATACCTTTAATTACAAAATGAAAGCCTTATACGCGAGACTTTACAATTAAACATTTATATATTTTTTAGCAAGGTAAAGAAAGGAGTAACTGAATTTTAAATAGCTGTGTTACATACATAATGACATCCACAAAGTGCGTCGAAAGTAAAGAAAACTCCCTGAATTTCAGGATCCACCACGAAACAGTAATAAGGAACATTTACAGGAAAAATATCATGTTATTTTGTCAATATATCTACACAGTTAGTTAAACTCATTTCCAGCCGTGTTTAGTTGGATTGACTTTTACTTGCTCACTGATCAAAATTATATATCACCTTTCAGCACACATTTCGGCAATCTCCCGAAACGTGAAATAGGCCTAATCATTTTTGTTTGTTTGTTTTATAATAATCATACCCCAGTTGATGGGTCTGAATAAAAAGCCTTGTTTTCTTATCTCAAAAAGCCTAAAGTGTCACCAAAACAGTTCCTCCTGACCCGTGTCTTTATCCTTTAATTATAACCTACCATTTTTTTCTTTTCTTTTTTGGAGAGAAGTTTTTTGTATCGTTAGCATTTTAATGTCATTCGCTTGTTGGCCGGATCAGGCCGCTCAGGACTCGTGATGAGGAGACTGCTCTTTGACAGTGACCCTCGGGTTTACACCCTCCAAAATCAGTTCCGGGGACTCGGACCTGGGGGTCTCCAGGTTACTTGTGTCGGTGTCACTATCGCTTCCTTTTTTGCCCCCACCTCCGGCGGTGTGCGTTTTGATGTGCTTGCTCAGGTGGTCGCTCCTCATAAAGCGCTTGTTGCACACCGGGCACGCAAACCTTTTCTCCCCTGTGTGGGTGCGAAGGTGCCTCTGGAGCTCGTCAGATCTGGTGAAGCGTTTTCCGCAAAAAAGCCAGTTGCACACGAAGGGCCTTTCTCCAGTGTGCCATCTGAGATGTGCTTTGAGGTGAGATGTTTTGCCGTAGACTTTGCCACAGCCGGGTATGTGGCAACTGTGGAGTCCTTTTCTGCGCAGACTGGCACCGGCAGGCCCGAGCCTTTCTGCCTCCTGGCAGTTCGGACAGTCGCACGTCGCCCTCCCCGAGTATCTCCTGGAGGATCTAGACGAGCTCCCGATCCCTGAACTGGCACCTGATATCATGGCATTGGCCGCCGAAGTGTCTGTGTACGTAGGAATGACGGTTTTAAAACCGTCCTGCGTCAACAGGTGCTGGCTGGTGGACAGGAGGTGGGACGCCGTTGGGCTGATGCCAGTCGAACTGAAAGCCGAATGTGTGAGACTCGAGAAGTCGGGGTTGTAGCCGCCGAGCTGAGAGTGGATGGCCTGCGGCGTGCCCGAATGCAGCGAGCTCTGCAGCGTACCAGCTGGATTTTGAACCTCGAGCCACGATCCCGGATTTGTGTGCACGTCCCACCACGAGGACGCGCCGTTTGCCACCTCGCCTGAGATCGTGGAGTGAAAGCCGGACTTGTACCATGACTCGTACGGGTGTGCCATGCCCACTCGTGGGTACAAAGTCTCGGCGGACGTGTGCACTTTGGAAATGAACGCCGACTGTCCGGATTCTTGTGAGGTAACGCTCGCCGAGTTGGAAAACAAGCTGCTGTACTCAGTGGAGAAAGCGGAGGAAGTTGGCGAGGTGGACGCCAGGCAAAACGCGCTATTGCTCGTGCCTGTTGTGGTTGTTAGTCCAGATGTGCTGCGACTTGTCGCCACGCTGAATCCCGGCAAACTGGAGCCCAAGTTGCAACTGGACGAGGATCTTTTCCACGGATGAAATCCTCCTTTGGAAAACGCGCTGGAATCAGGTAAAGTGGTCAGAGGACTTGTGTTGCCAATTTTATTACAGGTCGCAGCCAGCATAGCCAGAGGGGTAGTTCCGAACCGCGGCTCTTCCTGTGGAAAAAAGCAAAGTTTGTTCCTAACTGTGCAAGAATATTTAAATATATGAAAAAATATATATATATAATAAAAATCACTGCCTTGAGAAAGTGCTATGGAATCCAAATAAAAGTATCTAAATTCACGTGGATATTTTTAGGACTTTTCTTAATACATTTAATCAAATTAATCGTAACTATACTCATAAATGCATATCTACAATTTAAACGGTTACTTTTTAAATGTTAGTTTAACTTACATTAAAATGCCCATCAGATCACATAAATGGTCTGTCTAATAATTGACACGAAACGAAAACAGCACAAAGTTACAGGAAACTTAATGTTACCTAATGAAAACAAGTCTAAAGGAAAAAAAATAATAAGCACGCTTCCGGTAAAAACCTGTCGACTTACCCCAAGTATCGAAGTAGCCATAACCGGTGCCTTCTGCTGAACTTTTCAGGACTACAGTGTTTTTATGTTCCAGTTTGATTCGAACAGGACGCGTTTTGCTGAGGTCTCCACTCGGGTCGCTCGTCCCTTGGCTGAGGCTTCACTCTCTACCTAGTTGTAGAGAGCGCCTTCTTTGAAGTACAGCTGCCTGGGACACTCGACCAATCTGCACAGCGGATACTTAAACGACGAGTCGAGTTCAGCCAATAAGAGACGTGTCCATGACAGAAATACTAAAGTAGCATGTCAATCAATAACCGAGGTAGCGATCCCACTGTCAGGCGTCAAGCGATCTGGTATTTTTAAGGTTTTTTATATGTAGGGTATATGGCCGTCAAGGCGCAGTCGCTACACTTTATAATAGAGCAGAGCTCATATTGGTGTATAATAAGCCTGCGCTCCTGTGGTAAGCGACTGATTTGTTTTTTGTTTTGGTCTGGTTTTGTTGTTTTTCTTTTTGTGCATGATGCTTGATATGTTTAATGCGGTTTCTGACGTTCACCTTCGACAGTCTACAGCCTATATGACAGGAAAAGATTTATAGGTGATAAACCTTTTTTTAAATATTATAACAGAACATATTAATATAGCTACTGAACATATTGTTTTATATTATTTTACGTTTTAACTGAATGTCCTAAAATGTAAAATCGTTTAATGTAAAATAGTTATGTTAACTGTGGAAATTTTGAGTTTATAGACTATTTCTTTTTAACAATATTTACGACAGGCTCAAACAACTGTATTCTGATCGTACTTTTTGTAATTTGCAGTCACCTCAGGACAAGCCTGGAGGAGGAAATCAGAGGGGAATTACTAATCTCACAACAGGTGTGAAGATCAGGGGTTTTGTGTGTGTGTGTGTGTCTGCGTGAGTGTGTGTGTGTCTGTGTGTGTGTGTGTATGGCTGAATACGCCCACCGCAGCGCTTAGTTTAAATGCCTTTGGAAAAGCAGCGCGCGCGTGTCCTACAGAATGCGACTTTAAATCGGACGCATATTGTACACTGACGTTTTACATAATTTTAAGTAATGAATTATTTATAAAATGTATATACTATAAAGAAAGATTTAGAAAGAGCGGTAATCGTGATAATATAGAAAATAATTATTACGCACGTTCAGTATTCAGGATTTTTTATTGTTGTTTAAAATGCAAAGATAAATTAAAACAGGTATCGTTTCACTTCTCTTCCTTATTTTTTACCTTTATATGATTCATCGTTTTTGTCTTTTATATGAAGATCAATGCATCTGACCAATGTGTGTGTTTTTTTTTTACTTGTTAAAACATTTAAGGGTAATGGCATAATTTAACAATGGCCTGCTTTAGAGTGAATCATCATCCTTTTAAAAGTTAAAGCAATTTTCTTGAAAATGGCCTCGCCGAAAGCTGTGCATTACAGTATTCAAAATTGCCAAATAATGCTCCATTATAGAGGCTGAGCGGTGCCAGGCAGCCCGGCCGCAATTTGCTCCAAAGCGCTTCGCTTTAAATCCCTCCTATGGAGAGGGGAATCTAAAAAGTTTATTCAAATTCGCATGACGGAGCCTCGAAAATTACTTCATTTCTGCAATTACAGTAAATTGTCAGGCAAACAATTAACGCCATTAAATATCTGTTTAAAAAAATAAACGCATTTGGCTGCAGTTAAGAAAAGTCTCCCTTTCGTGTGCATGTGCAACTTTCTCATTTGTACTTTATATTACAGTTGATTGCTTTATTTGTCTGTTATCAATTCAAACATATTCATATAGATTTCCACAAATCATGCATTCGAGCATTTTATATTGCAGTTTTGGTATAAAGATGATGCTATGTTATCTGATCTGATATAATCATATTTGCATCCAGATATATGCGAAGTTGTGAATTAAACAGGACAATCGAATATATTGTAAATAAATTAGGCTTCTTTTGTGATTTAAGGAGAGGCTATTTTTTCGGGATATTTACAAAATGTTAAAGGCAGTGGTGAAAAAAAGGAAACAAACAAAGAACGTGGCCAATAATTAGTACAGGAATGTATTATGCATGTCGTGAACACACATAACATAATGAATTTATTTAAATTGACATTTCTGTAGTTTTGAATTACAATTATTTCACGGATGTTATTACCGCTGGTATTTTCCTATCTAAATATTTAAAATACACCTCTTTTATAAAGACTGTATGGTCCATGATTTGAAACACCATGGCTGTCAGCTGGTCTACCTGGCGAGCAGATCTCTGTGCCAATTAGAAGCCTATTACAAGTCATTAGACTGATCAATGTACCTTAAACAATGCGGGTGATTTATTTGGCAAGAACAAAACGTTGTGCATCTATTGTGGTGAGGCTGAGTGACGGTCCACATCCATCACTGCCGTAAGCATCTAAAGATAAATGATTAATCTGGACCTATTCGTTAAGGTGGCCTCTTACAAAAGGTCTCGTTCTCGCGCTAGAGCTGGATCATTTTAGCTCGCTGTGTGTGTGAAGATGTGGGTTGGTGGGGGGGTTTCAGACAAACTAGTTGTGTTTTTTTTGTGTGTTGCCGCTGGCAGTGATGTGTCCCCACCCTTAAGAGGAAAAGCGCATTTGTGGATAATTAACTAATCTGTGCGGGACTTGTTATCCACAGGTCCTTCTGTGCATCACCTCACACCTACCTGCTTGTTCCTCCTCCTATAACGCACAACAGAAAAAAAAACAGCATAAGTCTGAAAAATCACCTCGGATCAACCTATATTTATTTATTTAATTGTTTATTTATTTTCCATTTTTATGCAAAATGTTTGTCGTAAATAATGAAATCCATGAAATATCCGTGCGCTTGTTCATTCTGAGTCAGATTTGGCTCCCAGTTGCGTCACCGCGATGCGCAGATCTAATGAAACGCTTGATTGCTATGATGATCTATTTCGTCATCTGTGTGCACCAGATCACGAGTCTGGAAATGTGGGAAATCTTTAGTGTTTACAAACAACAGAAACTCTTGTATAACACATTTGCTAATACATTCGCACAATGGGGGAAATTCTGCCACATTCCGTAAAAAAAAAAAAAAAAAAAACGAACGTGCGTGAGTCGTGAGTTTATCCAAATCAATACAGTTCGTCTGGCTTTCATCTCATCAAATGTCGATATTATATTTTTAATGCATATATCCGAAAATGCAAGCGCTTATCAAGGGCCCTAAATGACAGCTTTACGCGCTACGGAGAGGATGTGCACGCTCCTGAACTCCAGTGGATACGTGTAGGTGTGTTTATCATATTCTTAAAAATGTTTGCCACATCAGTATAAATAATATTTTCATACAGAATTAACTAGTTTTAGGCATGGCGTATACAGTATGTAATATGTATGTTTGTATGTTCTATAATGTGTATTAACTAACCTGTCAAGCTTTCTTCCTATACGTATAAAGTACTAATTAATATGTGTAACTAATACGTTTTAGTACTAACTAGTACTAATATAACGTACCACAGACTGTGCATGACAGTGGCAGAGTATTTATACAGTTTAAAAGGTTGTCACTGGACTACAGGTGTTCAGCACTCTATAAAAAGGCGTGAAAGGGAGGAAAACAGATTAAAAAGGTTCTTCCAGAGTTTAAGTGTTCATTGCATGAATAGGAGTTCCCAACTTCCAAGAAGGATTTAACTTGGACCCTGCAATGGTATGAAAAAAATAGTATTTTTAAGGATTCACTCAGAGAGAAACCTAAATAGTTGTTTAAATATTCTGTTCTGACACTAATATTAGACTTCCTTTTTGCTATCTTGGATATCCATCATGTGCAGCCTTTATTACATTGTTTACATGGTGTGCTTAATTACCATTAGTGTTTGTTAAAACTTCAAGGAGCTAGTTTACTTTAAGACTGAAATGGTGCATAAACTGTTTGATATATGTGTGTGAGTTGATGTTAAAAGGTGTTAGGCATGTAAAGGCTCTTAGTCACGCTATAGTTTAGGGTTTAAGGTTGAGTCACGCTGATAAGCATCTGTTAGGTCTGGTCAGAATGAGACTCTGCCTGTTCTATACTCACGCCTGGCATGATTTCATGGAGAACACAGTACTGGTTTCAGTGTTGGTGCTTTACAGTACATGAGTTCGCATCAGTTTGACTCAACAAAACTTGTCACTAGTCTGTTCAGATTAACTTTGAGGTCCATCACTGAAACTATGATGATATTTGATTACAAATTTGAATTCCAGCTGACTGAGTTAATTTTTTTAGTTTATATGTCTATTGCCCTAAACTGTATGTAAGTAATATAAGCACTTCTTTTCTACATTTAAAGAATACTCAATATTTAATATATTTCAGGAAGAAATTTTGAATGTCTGCAAGCACACAGAGGCACAGCTTATTCTCAAGTGAAACAGATCAACAGTGTGACTTGAAAAGATCAATAGCTTTGAAAGGCAACCGTTTCAGGTTGAATGTTGAAAATGAAGGCGATTGTTTAGCTGCCGATAAAGTGATCTAAGAACACAATTATATATGGCATGTGCTTGATATGCTCCTAACTGCATTTCTTTTATCTTCATTAAGGGAGTGACATTTGCAGTAAGTTAAAGACAAACAGTTTGCCTGTGTCTTATTATGGCCACTAACTGCAGACTGTCATTTGGCATCAGCAAAACAGCTCTTGGCAAAGCAGAATGCTTATCACATGTCATCTGTGCATGGCAGCGCAGAAATTACATGAAGCTCCTGCTCCACTCCCAGCTCCTTTGTACTCTCGACATTCTCTTTGTCTTACACAATTAAGGTGTTACACGGTAGAATAATTTAAATTGCCAGCTCTAAAATGGAGACCAGGGCTCTTTTTAAAAATAGCAGAATTTGTTTACTGATTGTATGCGGCTATTGACTTTCCCATTACATGAGAAGAGCTCTGATTAGTGGCTGTGCAATGTTCAGAGAGTGAGGCAGAGCGGGCAGGGTTACAATACCAAGCATTTATTCTTATTGTTCTATGGACCTCTCTACCCGGGATTAATGCTGGACACAGTAATGAGGGTGTCACGGCAGGTCTGAAGCCATTTTCCAATAGTTGCCAAGCTCCATGTGACAGACGGCATCTGTGACTCCTGAAGTCTTCGTAGACTTTGATGAGGCTCCCTACCTCTGTGACATTTCCATATGTTGTAGGGGAGCATGGAAGGGCATTTGTTTCATGTTTTCTTTGGCTCCAGGTGAAGGCCATTATTATGGTGCTGTTTGTAAGACAGAGCTTGGGCATGAAGGAATTGTTTTCCCTAGAGTAATATACATGCACTAGAACTGGTAGAGGCAGACATGCTGAATGATTGTCTAAATCCAAGAAATAATTCACAAGAGGAATGTTCTTGATTTCTTACCATTTGACTGCTGTGTGTGTGGCAAAATTAGTTTTTTGTATCTATATCGTGATTCTGTTAGTAGAAATGAATCCTGAATAAATCAGCACCTTTCTATTATAAACACTTCTTATGAATACCAGCACATAAAACATACTTTTTCCTCATGAATTTACAGCTCTCTGTCTTGACCTGCCATTGTTTTCCTAAAGTGGATTCCATTGAGAATAAGTGGTTGCTCCAACACTTAACCATTAACCATTTCTATCCTTGTTTTGTAATTATAGAAATGTTTTATCTGGTGTCACATCCAGGGAACATCTTTTATTTAGTTTGATTACATAGTAGTGGGAACACGTGTTTTTTTTTCCTTCAGATGTTTGCCAAAATGTGTGGAGAGTGTTACAAAGAACAGAGAAATGACTTATAGCTCAGTTCCACTTGTGTGAATTGCATGTTTTGGCAGTGCATTAATTCCTACCACAGTGGGGTTTTGCTTTTATTGGTTTTTGAAACCAGCACCTCATCTGATTTCTTTTCCTTGATTGATTTTGATCTTAAGCTTGATTTTAAGAATATTTTCATGATTTAAAAGCACAGTACACTCTGCATCCATAACCATTTTATTAGGAACACCTGTTCATGTGCACATTCATGCAGTTAACTAATCAGCCACATGGCAGCAACATAATGCATAAAATCATGCAGATACAGATCGAAGACTTCAGTTAGTGTTCACATCAAACATCAGAATGAAAAAAATATTTTGATCTCTGTGACTTTGATCATGGCTGCTGATTGCCTGGAATATTCATACGTAACATCTTTAGAGTTAACACAGAATGTGTGAAAAACAAAATACATTATGCAGAGGGTCTGCAGGCTGAAAGATTTTACTTATAATAAAGATCAGGGAGAATGAACAGACAGCTGACATAAAATCTTCAGTAACTCAAATAAGCACTCTTTACAACTGTGGTCAGGAGAAAAGCTTGGAATGCACGATGCATGTTATAGTGGATGGGTTACACCAACAGAAGCCGACATAAAGTTTCACTTCTGTCAGCCAAGAACAAGAATCTGAGACTATTATGGCACATCCAAAATGGGAGGATTAAGGGATGGAAAAAGACCAGCTGATTTTTATTTTTTTTTGGTTCTAATCTTCAACTGCCTCGTTTGGGTCAGCCTGTTCTTGGTTTATTAGAGTGGGACCTGACGTGGTTGTTGAAACTGCTAGGTTTCATGTTTTATGCATGCTGAGATGCTTTTCTGCTCACCATGGTTGTACAGAGAGATTATATGAGGCACTATATCCTTGATAGCAGCTCAAAGCAGTTTATTTTCCTCTAACCTCTCTTATCAACAAGGTATTCCACCCACAGAACTGTCACTCACTCAATGTTTTTTTGGGTGTTTTTTTCCCCACACTATTTGGTGTAAATTCTAGAGATTGTTGTTGTAAAATAAGCAGTTTCAAAAGTACTCAAACAAGTCCATCTGGTACCAACAATATTACCATGAATAAAGTCACAAAGAACATGCCTTTTTTTTATATATTCTGATCAGTTAACTTTTGTATAATCTGTATTTTGACCTGTATCTGCATGATTCTTTTGCCTTATGCTGCCACATGATTAGTTGTTTAGAACCTAAAAAAGAATCCTAATATATTGCATAGTAAGTGTATAGTCCTGTATAATAAGGTTTTCACCTGCATCTCTTTACTGGCAAAGAGAATTGCTAAAACATTAATAATTAAAAGGACAAAAAAAAAGACTGAAGTTGCCTGGCAAACAGTATGTCTTTGTAGAGAACTCCGAGTTATTTTACACGGCTGTATGGCCAGATTTTCAGAGACGGCCAGCAGACAGGATCAGCAGTATGACTGAAGCCAGGCAGCAGTTGAACTAGATCTGCAGCTTCACGCTCAGCTGTTTGAAGTCAGAAAATCTTGGGTTGCTCAACAGTCCTGTGATTGCCTTATAGACATTTTTTTCCTTTTGACCATCTAATGACTGAAAAGCTGTATAAATAGTAGATTTACTAACCCTACTTTCAGAGGAAGCTTCTAAAAACTATAAGAGAAGATGCTGAAAGCATATGCCCCATGCTTAATGTTCTAAGAGGGGATGTTTTCTGCATAGAGGCCTGAGAGTGACTGTGTGTGTGTAGATATACATGATGTGAGGTACAATATAGTTAAGTTAAGCTTTTATTTGTCACATATACATTACTGCACAGTGAAATTCTTTCTTCACATATCCCAGAGTAACTGGGGTCAGAGCACAGGGTCAGCCATGATACAGCACCCCTGGAGCAGACAGGGTTAAGGGCCTTGCTCAAGGGCCCAACAATGGCAACCTGGTGGAGTCGGGGCTCGAACCACTGACCTTCCTATCAGTAACTGAGTGCCTTAGCTCTCTGAGATACCACTGCCCACAGAAGCAAGATACAGTAAATGTATCCTACCTTATGTCTTCCATTACATATGTATTTGATTCTGTTTGAATACATATGTAATTGATTGTATTCAATCTGATTTGCCATTCTATTCTATTCTAGACTCCAAAGTTGTCACTTAATTTGTTTGTTTTTCTCTCAGTGATGATGAAGATTGCATTTTGCCCCATTCCCTTGCTTTGTCTGTATTTCTCCTCCATTTCCAGTTGCCTCAGTCTGGTACACATTTACAATTTCTTTTCATCCTAACTTGTTATTCTTGCTCAATATCTGGAGCAACCAAAATGTCCCAGCACAGCACATTTTATCATGGCCTGGATGTGGTTGATCATTTGAACCTCTACTGTTATACTTGGCTCCTCTGAACCCTCCTACTTACTAATCGATAGTGACACCAGCACCTGTGTGAGGCTGTTAAACGTAAGAGGCATGTGGAATAGTTGTTGCAAAATAGCTTAGCCTAACAGAGCCAGGTTATTATTTTACAGCACCATATTCCTGATAAAGCTGCAGAAATGCTGTTAGACAGTTAGGAAAATCAGGTAAATCCTGCCATGTTTACTCAGGGAATAGAAATAAAAATTATATGCTGTATCGAGATGCTTCGCTGTCATTGGTTATAAGCATAACCACAACGTCTTGAATTACACTAAGTAGCACTTCTAAATTGTCAGAGGTGGCCGAGACATTTTTTCTCTGTTGTGGCTATAGAAATATTATCATGCATTTTATATTCCTGGCAGGATTTTATGATCGGTTTCCATATATTTCTTTGTGCAGCCTGCAACAATTCTGTGGTCATCTGTTTATTGTGGAGAGACTATTTATTGTGGTTTACAACGAAGGTTAACAAGTGCACTGTGTTGCGTGTCATGAAAAGTGTTGTCGAGCTGCAATCCCAGTTTTCACTTTAGACTTATCGAGTGCTCATCAACTTGACTACCTAAGTGAATTGTCACTTGGCTTCATTCTGAAACACCGTTCAGCACTTCAAGGCACCAGAGACTGTTGAGAGATGTCGTCTTGCATAATGTGTCAAGTAGTGAAAAAAAAGTAGCAGTATGCAATATTAAACAATGTTGTATGAAGAAATTTCTAAATTGGGCAGAAAATACAGGCAAAGAAGGTATCCAGTATACTGCAGCATTGTTATTTTATGTGCTCTGTACTGCACGTACATAGCTATGGATATTAGTTTTGTGAGTTTTTTGTTAGCCAGAGAGCAGACAGAGGCCTTGGACAGTGAGTTAGATGTACAACCACATAGAAAATCTGTCCAATTTACAGTACACAAAGATGCATTTACCCTCTCTGCAGTCATAATGTGAAATGTGATTATAGTCACTGAGCAAATCTACTGTATTTTAGGATCCATTTGCAGACAGACAGAGACAGAGGAGGGGGTCCGAATCCAGCGCTGTGTGTTTGCGCTTTGTGTTGAGATAGTTAGTGTTTAAAAAGAGCATTTTGATTCGCCTCCGATCGAGTAGGCTCTGTCTGCCTCCACTCATCCTGGGTGATTAGACTAAAACATTTGCTCGTCTTGACTGGAGATCGAAGCAGCTTCACATAACGCTGCTTGATTGAAGGTCGAAATATTTTGAATTCTAATGGAGACTGTGTACATGAATTGCCTGAAATAGACTGTAGAATTTCAGCACTTCCTCCCCCTCAGACACCCCCCCACCCACCCACCCCTCACTCTTCTCCTCTGTGGCCGCTCTGAAAAGAACGGTTGGGAATGGCTGTGGCTGATGATCATAGAATTACTGGATGGTGATTCTAAACCCCTCAAAGAGGAGTTGCTATGGAGATCTCGTTCCAAACTGTGAAATGATTCCTCGTCTGAAAGGCTGGGGAGAAGAGGGCTGAACACATCATTGTTCAGGTGGTGGTTGGTTAGGAAATTGCCGGTGCCTGAGCAATCAGTGCTGCTGCTATAGTTAAGGTTCTAAAACGGTTTGTTCTCTGAATGATGTGGGGCAACAGTGATGTGCATATGATGGTTCCTTTCAATCAGGCTCCACTCAGACTCATGGGGTTGGGAGAAATGACAGAAAGAGTGGGCTCGAATGAAAGAGGAATGAAAACCATTATTGTCTCTCAAAGCTAATGAAATCTAGGCTTGTCTTGATCTATCTATTCTTCGCCTGCATAAATCTTGATGCTAGTTTGAAAGGTTATGTTCCCTATCAATGTCTAACCAATTCCCACTGTATTCCATAATAGGATGTTAATTATGCATTACAGAAATTGACCTTGGTAATCTTTGTAGATTAATTTGTATTTTTATATTATATTTTATAAAGATATGTCTGTCAGCAGTAGATGAGACATTCAATAGTTATAAATGGACACAGTATTATATACACACGGTTAAATTGAACTAATTTTCTCTTTATATCTCGCGGCTCCAAAGTTGCATGACATCAATTCATTTCATTTTAAATATCAAATCCTCTTGTAACTACAGCACAAGCAAAGTTAGTCCACTATAGTTGTTTATTATATGATTATTTTTTCTGCTCTGAAGACACAGCTGAATTGCTTTTACTGACAGACTCATAAAGTAGCTTTTATGGCTGTGAATACCAAGGCAATTGCAGCCGTGTATTTGTGGAGAACCTCTTAAAAGCGAGCCAAGGAATGCTAGTGATATAGATGTTCTCTTCCTTTTTTACGTGTGAATACTTGCAAAGGAAGTTGACTGCCATGGAACACTGTAATTTGAGTGAATGATGTTGATCACGTGATCTTCTAGCCATCATAAACAGACGATAGGAACATTTTCTGCATCCGTCGTAAATTTGTTGTTTATCAATTTTTCCCACAAAACAGGATTCATGTTTTATTTGTTGGTTTAATGTTTTGGTAATTTTTAAAATATTGAATGTGACAGATTTGATAATTATTAATTTCTCATTCCACTTGCAGAACTCCATGTAGTATAAGCAATTAATTAATAATTTTATTTATTTATTACTTGTTCATTATTATTCCAACTATTCTGGAAAACCTACTTCTAGCAAATTTACTTCTAAAAAAATATTTAAGTCATTTCATTTCGCAGAAAATGTGTTAATCTAAGAGCATTTGTGAATGTGTTTTTGGTGTGTTTACACATACACACATGCATCAAAGTCTATGTGATTGAGAATACAAGGTGTGTATGGTGTGTGTGTGTGTGTGTGTGTGTGTGTACATGCACTCACTTCCCAGCAGCTCTGTTTTCATTGAGAAATGATCCAGTCAGACTGACTCTTTATAAAGGCCTTTGTTAGGTCAAATAGTAAAGACACACCTGCTAATGGGCTCTCCAAACATACATAAGTAATACATAGCAGTAAAATGTTAAGTACCAGATAGACTTGACTTCTGAAGCTCCCCCTATCCCCCCTACTTGCTTTTACAGTCTTACTTGTGGCTTGCCGTGGCGCCGCAGCCTCGTAAGAGCGGTCTTTACAGAGGTCTATTCAGTCCTGTTGTTAAAGGATTTTCCCTTTGCTTCTGTGTCCTCTTTGCCTGCTATCTCTGTATGTCCCGAGGAAATACAAGGTCCTGACATGTCGTAACTGATGTCTGGTAAGATATATATAATAAAAGGGTATGACTCAGGATGGTTGAAGTTTTAGAAAATCTGAATGGTTTTATTACCTAATTGAAATGAAGAGTGTGAATAGCTTTTCAATATTATGTGTTTGTTACATTCTCAGTACTAAAAATTACTTGTATATGTCCATCTGGGTGCTGGTGCTGTAATAGGTCTTCTGTTTCATAAAAAAGGACACAGAAGAAGGTTTGACACTAAGCACAATTACAGGAAGCAGCAGGACCACCTTTCTGTGGCTGTATTCATTCATGGATCAGTAGTTGATTCAACTTTTACAGACACTACCAACACAAGCAAGGGTTTAAGCCAAATACCATCCAGTCACTGTTCACAAAAAATGCAATTCTATAAACAAGACTTGTTATGAAACAGCTCCAATTGTGTTGCACCAAATATTGCCAAATACAGCATACTAACTAAGCTAGCATTTGTTATATGTGTTTTAGTTATCTGCTTTGCTATCCTGCAGAATGCTGGAGGAAAGCTGCTGCAGCTGAATCCGCTCAGCAGCTGAGGATGCTAGGATTTTCACCAGGTTTTCTCACACGTATTAGTAAGTCTGTTGTATTTACATTAAATCTGTAAAGTAGTCTTTGCCAGTGGAGTACTGTGAGACTTAAGTATTCTTTTACATTTCCACAGGTTGTATAACCAGCTTTTTTTTTTAATTTTTTATAAGAGTGTAGTCAAGCAACAGCACCATAATTACAATATGTGACCAAAAACACACAAATATGGTTGTTGGTGCCAGACAGACAGGTCTGGGTATTTCCCAAACTGCTGATCTACTGGGATTATCATGCATAACAATCTATAGGGTTTACAGACAATGGTCTGAAAAAGAGAAAAATTCCAGTTAGCAGCAGTTGTTTGAGTGAAAATGCCTAGTTGATGCCAGAGGTCATAGGATAATGGCCAAACTGGTTCAAGCTGATAGAAAGGTGACAGTAACTTAAATAATATCTTGTTACAACAGAAGTTAGAGAAGCCGAGGAGCATCTCTGAATACACAAGATGACAAACCTTGAAGCAGATGGGTTATAGCAGCACAATACTGAGCCGCTCCAGCCGCACCATAATTGTACAAGAGAAGATTGGTAAAATATTTCCAGATCTGATGAGTCTCTATTTATAGCTTGAAACATGGCTCCTTTCTGTCATGTATCAATGGTTCAGGGTGGTGGTGGTGTAATGTTTTTTTTTTGGCACACTTTAGGCCCCTTAATACTTGGGTTTGTTTGCTGCCATCTCTTTATGGCCACAGTATAGATCTTCTGATGGCTACTTTCAGCATAATAATTCTCCATGTTGTTGTTGTTAGACTTTTTGCTGCTTCCGTCGAGGAGTTGCCACAGCGGACCATCAGATCTGCATATAACTTGGCACAGGTTTTACTCTGGATGCCTTTCCTTATGCAACCCTTCCATTTTATGTGGGCTTGGAACTGACCCTGCATACAGTGGCTGGGTTTTGGGCATTGGGGGGGAATTGAACCAGGCCTGAAGCATTGCAGGCGAGAAACCTTATGAGCCAATGCCCTAATCATGCTCCAAGTCGCAAAGCTAAAAGAATTTCAAACTGGTTTCTTGAACATGACAATGAGTTTGCTGTACTTAATTGGCCCCCACAATCACCATATCTCAATCCAGTAGAGGAAATTTGGCATGGGGTGGAACAGGAGATGCTGACAATTCTGCAAAAACTCTTTCTCTCTCTCTCTCTTTATCTCTCTAAGCTTATGCAACATGATGTCACAACATTTATTTAAATCCAGAATTGCATTAATTTATCTCCAAAATCTTGTACTGTAGTCATCTTGTAGCTGTGTAAAGTCTTCTCCAACACATCCCAGAAATTCTCAATGAGAGAAGGTCTGGAATCTGTGGTGATCAATACATGCGTGAAGATGTCTCATGCTCCCTGAACTACTCTTTCACAATTTGAGCCAGATTATCCTAGCATTGTTGTCTTGGAATATGCCCATGCCATCAGGGAAGAAAAATACATTGATGGAAAAACTTGGTCATCCAGTATATTCAGGTAGTCAGCTGACCTCCTTTTTTGGGGGTCTTAACTTTGCTGAACTTAGAACTGACCAACAGAAGCAACTCCAGACCATAACACTGCCTCCACAGGCTTATACGGTGGGCATTATACTTGATGGGAGCGTCACTTCATTCACCTTCATTCTTACCCTCATTCTCCCAACCTTTTGCAACACTGAATCTGATGAATCTGGACTCATCAGGCCGTATGACCTTTTCCAATGCTCCACAGTCCATTCTTTATGCTGGTTAGTATGGAATAAAATCACTGTCAAAAATATTCGTGCGTAAAAAAAAGATTTGTGTGTAATTTTGTCTGAGTTGGATTCC
>JAQMYJ010000036.1:18677025-18698028 GCA_030014305.1 Clarias laeviceps | reverse complement strand
CTCAGACAAAAGACAGAATTACACACAAATCTTTTTTTTACGCACGAATATTTTTGACAGTGATTTTATTCCATAGTTAGCAAACTGAATGTTTTTCAGATTAGCCTCACTGATAAGAGGTTTTCTTATGGCTACCCATCTGTTTAGTCCCAATCCCTTGAGTTCTCTTTGCATTGTGAGTTCTCTTTCCACTATCCTTCACCTTTTATAATGTGTTTTATAATTTTCAACAAATTCTAGTGGCTTTAGTGTCTCCTTAGTTGTTTTCTTTGCTTGAAGCATGGCAATTATTTGACCCATCTGAAACAGAGTAACATCTTTGCCACAACCACTTTTTGTTATGTCTTCCGACATTGTTGTTTAAGAAATGAGAAGCTACTCACTGAACAAGTTAGGGTTAAATAATTTGTTGCCAGCTAAAACATATTAAGCACTCCAGTAATTATGCAATGGAAGACTCTTATTTATTTGCTTTTTTAAATCAGGTGCTCACTTTTTTTGGCCAGGCTGTGTATTTCCAGCATAATTAACTAGTCATAAGAACACTGGCTCCAGAATCAGTTTTAACTTGTTGGTAGGAGATTATTATCAGGGCAAATTTGAATTTCATTTGACACTTCTGCTATGTTCATACTTTTAAGCAATTTGATAATTTTTGCAAGAGAATGGTTTATTGTTCTATTCGTTTTTTGTTTTTTAGGTTTTAATGTTTTAGCTTATAAAGTCTTTAAGATTTGTATCGTGTTTACCACTTTTGCTCCTAATATTTATACTGCATGCTTTTCCCCGCCATGGTATTTGCTTTATGGCCCTGAAAGCTGATCACTTTGACATGGTCTGTTCCACACCCAAGCTCACTTGAAGCAAACCCTAGACCACAGTTTTTAAGCTCAGTTCTCAGAACTGCTCATGTTCAAAAACAACTTTTACACTTGACCAAACACACCCAAATGGTTCAAAATGGCCTATCATCTAAAAAAAGGTGAAAGTGTGAAAACATCCCAAGCCTGATAGTTTTTCGCAGACTATCCATATAACACTCAGCTATCCCAGAATTCTCCAGGATTCCTCCCAACTACTTCTCTGGTGAAAACTGATGCAGCTTCAGACCTGTCATCAGGCCCAAAGTGAAAACTTTGCAGACTTATCATCTGTGTTCACACCATCCATAATTATTAGAGCTGTCCAAGCATAATATTAGCCTTGTTTTAGTCTCTCTCTCTTTTCAGTCCAGGTTATAAAATACATAACTATGTTACTCCATCTGTAAATCTCCTTTCAGCCATGCAGAGGAGAGACTCTAGAGGCCTTTTATATTGGATCCCTTGCTCATAGCATATTTCCATCATTGTCTGCATCCTTGTAAAACAACCCATGCTTATACTGTAGTTAGATGAGCAAGTATGTTTTTGTCACAGATGTGTTCTCAGAAGCATGCTTCCTGCCTCTTATTTATTTCCTGTTTGTATCCATTTTTAAATCTTGAGTATGTTTCTTCTACTTTCAATTCATTTGTTCATCCCTCATTCACGTGTCCTATTAGTCTTCGTCTTTGCTTGAATTATTAGTTGCAAAGAAATACAATTCTCCATAGTAAAAAAATGCAATGCAACTCAAATTCTGTGTTATTCTTTTTAATTCATACGTCTCTTATCATCCAGGAGTGATTCACATAGCATTATTTTCACTTGAAGTTCAAGCATGAACAGGGCACACAATAGCACATTTTCATCCCAATCAGTGCCGAACTCGTAGCTGGCAAATTGGAGCAGCAAAACAATAATTCCCTTGATTAGCCCCTTTCTGTGTGCAGTAAGTGAACTGTTTATACTGTGGAGTACCTCAGAGAGACGAGAGCAACCAAAACAGGCTGATTAGGCACTGAATAATTGGATAACGTCATTTCGGCAGGACAACCAAGAGCCTGATGACAGTTCCTTCCAGAAAGCTCAGCCTCGGATGACATAAATAAGGAACAGGGCACTTTGACATGAAACTCAATGCTGTTTGTAGGTTGTGTGTTGTGTTTTTGTTTGCTGTATGTGTTTTATTGTTGGTGTTAAAGGTCATCCGCTTTATGATATCATGAGTGAGAAGCACTTCCATTGTTAGTATTATTTTTTTGATCTGGGAGAAATTTGAAAGTAGATGAGAAATGATGAGATTTTATTCCACAACTGTGCTCACTACTGTGACTCACTACTTGTGTGCTACTTGTGGTTTCATGAATGATTGCTCTAATCTGAAATGAAAGCTTGTTACAATGTTATAATAACATTGTTATTACAACATTAAATGTTTGTTATAATAGAATTAAAATATGTTGGTGTATGTGAGTATTTGTGTGTTGGCATGCATGTGAATAATTGAACATAAAGATTGGAACTTTTGTGGGTAGTATCTAGGGTTGCTTGTAGTCCTGAATCATTTGTTTTTTTCAGTCTCGGTTATTATTAATGAATTTATTTATTTATTTATTTATTTATTTGAAAGTACCTTTTGCAAAATTTTGGCAAATAGCTCAGTTTCAACAAGTTTCAGTCAACTCTCCCCTGCCTGTATGCCATCTTTAGTCATATAGCATTAGCATGAATCATCAAGAGTTTCTCAATGAAACATTGCTGAAACTTGTTTGCCAACATTATCATGGTTCCTGTGATGAAAGATTGATATATAGTATGTAGCAAGTTTGAAGTCACAGTAAACTGCCAGAAGGAAAGTAAGGAACAGATGTGACGCAGGAATAAGCACATGCCATACATACTGGCTCATATCTTCAAACTCTAAAATGTTACTGTACATCTAAACATATGTAGTAAGTAAAATATAATTATTTAATTTTTCTAGTAAAACACTGTATCAGTGACATTTTTAAATAACAGGTCTCACTTTTTTTTTTTTTTTAGGTTATATTAGTGCTTAATTAGCGGGAAAAGCTGAAATGTTTGCAGTTGTGCCTATGAAAGATACTAAATTTGTTTTTTTACATTTAAAGGCAAGAGTGTGTTTTGTAATGCAGGGGTAGATATGCTGATAAATAGCTTACTGCATTAAAGTAGAATTAGAAATGTTTCCTTTTCAGTAACACATTTGCTATAAAAAACTGTTGAATTTTTACTCAAATGTTTCTCTTGACATTATAAATAATTGCTATTATAACAAATCTTAGTGAACTATAATTAAAATAAGCATGTTATCAAATATGATCTGGAAGTTGATGTGTAATTAATACATTCAGTGCAGATTTCCAGGCCTAGAGTTAGTTTGCGTGAGGACAAAAGCAAAATTCTGCCAACTGCCTTACTCATTAGTAATAATGCTATGTTCAGAAACACATAGATTTTTTGAGTTGCCCGACTTGCATATATATATTTCTTCTCTCTTTCTTTTTAACAGATGCAATCAATGATATTATTCCTGCAACTTAGTTTTATTAAAAATCTTCCATTGATACATATTTACTAAATTTGAAATGTTGTATTTACTGATTTTAATAAACACTTTTAACCATAAGAACAGTCACTAAATATTACAAACATTTTCTGTTGAAGAAAATGAGCAGAACGAGGTAACTCTTATTTCTGAGATATGCCAAATGATCTGACTCACTGAAAGGAGCCAGAATTCCCATCATTACTTATTAGTCAATACCCCAGACTCTGAGGTCTTTGATTCTCACAAAATCAGGAGCGTAGGCGACTCTGTTTCCTTGCTGTTTGCTATTTGCACATCCAAACACATGTAGCTTTTGCTCACAGCTCTAGAGAATGAGATCTTAAGTGTTTAAGAGCTCCATTATCTAATCACTTCCCTGATTAGGACACTTTACCATTTACTCAGTTAATCTATTGCACAAAATTTAGATAGAGGTGATAAAAGTGGTACAATTAATTGACTTTGTGTTTTATATTACAGGATGTGCATGAACTAATGATACATTGTTGGTCCTTCTGATTAATCATATCTGTATCAAGTGAATAGTGCTTTAAGTGGAGACTGACACAAAGAAGCTTTTTTAAAAATCTAGGTAGAAATTTTTGCTTTAAATTTATCCCTAATGATAATTTTATCAAAGGTGGAACAGTGGCAAGGAAAAACTCCCTGAGGCGACAAGAGGAAGAAGGCTTGAGACTCAAAAGGGAACCTATCCTCATCTTGATGCCACCGGATATCATGATTTTAAATCACTCAGCTTCTATAACTGCATATAATAAAGCATGCATGTGACTCATCTAAACAGCATAGTTTACCAAAACCCTCTAACAGATGAATCCTTGGATCACGGGTATATTTAAGGCAGAGACACTGTCAGTGCTGGTAATTATCATTTATTATATTTTTGCTGTTGAGGAAGCGCAGTACACAAGGTGGAAAAGGATTCTGCAGGTTGGATTTAAGCAACATCTGGGTTACTGATTCCTGTGTACTGTAATTTGTTCATCAGAACATTTTTTAACCATAAGACCCAATCAACTTTCCAATTAATTGGCCCAGTTTAGTGTCCTTGATTTTCTCTTGTCATCACTGAAGGATATTGTGTAGAGTTTGGTGGATAATGCCAATGTAGGTCAGAGGGACCAAACAGACTTGTGTTCTCCTAAGCACTGAAGATAGAAATAGAAAAACAACACAATATACTATACAATAAAGGGAGTTTAAAAACATAATATTTGAATATCTATGAATTTCAAAACATATTTATGTGTAAACAGTGTTTTAAAACACATAACAGCTTATGTGTGTGCGTGTGTGGTTGGTTGGTTGTGTGTGTGTGTGTGTGTGTGTGTGTGTGTATGTGTGTGTGTGTGTAGGAGGGTGTTTATAAAAGCATTATTCTGGGTAGTTAGAAAGCTCTTTATTATGATTGATAGCTAATTTGTACAGCAGTTAGTTAGCTAGCAGAACTGTAGTTGAAATGAAGTTGACCATACAAACTGTGATAGAAATTAGCAAGGATTTGATTAAAAGATACAAATAGGTGACTTCTGACATTTTGATTTTGTTTATAACTTATTAACAAATTATTATTATTATTATTATTATTATTATTATTATTATTATTATTAATAATAATAAAAAGTTTTTTAAAGTTGATTGATCAATCAAACAATGCTGTGAAGCAATCTGTTTTGTCAATGTGGTTTTCTTCAGAAAGTTATTAGAACACTGCTAACACCAACGTGATCTAAAAATCACATTCAGGAAGCAGTAGTGTTAAACATCATGCAACTATAATGTTCCCACCAAAAATGTTGGAAATGTTACATAAAAACAATCTCAAAACACATTGAAAACATAGCAGATCAAATCTATTTTAACCTTGTATAATGATTTTCCTCAAACATTTTGCTAAGCTGCACTGCTCTAATCTGGTTTTTAAAAAATGTATGTATTTTCTTCTCTCCTCATCTCCTTCTCCTCCCCTGCACTCCTCCTCCCCCTGGCCCATTTCTCTCTGTTTCTGTAGAGAGTGAAAGTACCGGAGGGTCAGGGGGTTTCCTGCCGCAGAATTCATTAATAAAGAGATACTTAATCAGAAGCTGAACCCGGGTCACCACGCTGCACTAATGAAAGTGTTTCCACCAGCAGCTTTTCATCTGAAGTAATACTCAAATCATAGCACTACATACGCTCAGTGCGGCTCCCACACAGCACACAGCATGGCATTGTGGGAAAGGGCTGTTCAATGGCTGACCCACAATCCCACAGTAGATATGGATACAGTAAATGTTTAGAATGTGCTTCAGTACAGATCAGCTCATGCGTGTTTCTTCCTTCCTTCCTTTATTTCTATTTCTTTCTTATTTTTTCTTCCCTTCATTTCTACCTTCCTCTCTTCTTTCTCTTCCTTCCTTCCTTGTTTCCCTCCTTCCTGCCTTTCTTGCTTTTTCCTTCTTTCCTTTCTTTCTCCTTCGTTCCTTTCACTCTACAGCATGGTGGTTATATTATAGCCAATTATATGTGTCACTGTCACAGTAGCACAGACATTGTGTGTGTAATGAAGCAGTACAAGCTTCTCCAGGTGCCTGCATCTTAGTCTGTTTGTGTTCAGACGGTTTGTCTCTCACATCTTTAAATGCAGAGATAAAAACCCCAGTCTGTGTTAGGTCGTGTGCTGGCCATGTTGAGGGCAGCGTCTGCTGTGACCCCGTTTGTAGATGGTAGCGGAGAGCGTGTGCGAGTGGGGGCTGGGAGGGCTAATCCTGCTTTTCAGCCACCCTATTTGAGGCCGGGCACACGCAAACCCTGACCGCTCATTATCCTAACAAGAAGGCCATTTCACCTGCGACTGGGGGCCCTGCTTGGCCCCTGTTAGTGTAATCTTCCTCACACACACACACACACCAACACACACACATAAGCACTCATTCTCACACACACACTGAGACACACGCACACCCACACCCACACACACACAACTCCGCCAGACCCGACGCCATTCAGGACAAGCAGGTGGCCACTGACGCACATAATTGCAGACAATTTGAGGCAATGAATAAAAATGATCTACATTACTTCTTGCCGAATGTTGTATGTGCTTGGTGCCAATAGAAATCTATGGAAGGGCCTCTTTTAGATGCTGAAGAAAAGAGCCTATCAAAGGCAGTTCAGGAGGAAAGGGGGAGTAGGAGTGATTAATTTCTTAAAGAGTGAAAGAGAGATTTAGTACATTCAGCTGACTGGCATCTAGTGAAGAAATGAAAAAGCCTGAAACAGAGAACATCTTTCATACTGTTTCCTCTATATAATCTTCAAACTCTATGCATTGCTCCTTCTACAGACTTTGCACAGCTTTCCATAATGTAAAGAGGCTTCATCAATCATTACTAATCTTGTGAGTGTTCATAAACGATGATCTCAGAGTATGCAACTTTTTTTTTTCTGGACATATTTCAGCAACTTTTCCTACTGGACAGATGTGCATGGCTATAATTAATGTATTAGTGTATGCTCTATGTGTATATACAGCCTCACATCAGCTAAAGCCTCTGTGAAGTTGATTGAAAAGTGTGACGTGCCTGGTGTCAGAGCTGATTGTGTGCGATGAGGCATGAGCAGATTCGTTAATCACTGACCTGAATGCGCTGATAATGCATTCACAGCTATTTATTATAATACGTCCAATTACAGCACCATACAAAGCTTCTGTATTCAAAGTCAAATTAGAGGGTATTTGTGTTGGTCACGCCAGTCCATTAGAGATAACATGAAGGGAGAAATAAAATAAAGAGACCTACAAAAAATGCTTGTATCGGAGCTGCCGTCCACTGAGAGGTGATGGCTCAGTCCACGGCAAACAATAAAACATCATAAATGCCTTCAGAATTCCCAACTTCCTGGTTGCACGTGAGTGGGTTTGTGTGTTTGTTCATCAGCGTATGCATGTGTGAGGATGTGTGTCTTTTATTAACACCTGCCTAGCGGAGCGGTGCTGCTCTGTGTCGGCTAGCTGATGAGCGCAACCTGGCACGGGTTCAGCCTGTGTCACCGCCAGTTTGCTGTTTCCATTTCACACATGATTAATTTTTCTGAGAGGGAGAGGGAGAAAGGGAGAGAGAGCAATAGAAAAGACATAGAGGGAGCTAGTTTGCAGTGAGAAAGGGAGAGAGACAGAAGGAGTGAAGACGAGAGAGAGCGAGAGAGAGAGAGAGAGAGAGAGGGTGGCCCATGTTCGGCCCACGTGGCTAAAAGTCTTTTAGAATTCCTGCAGAGAGGGCTGAGGGGAGAGTGAATGCAGCCAGCCGGGGATCACTGAGCCTTTGTGTAATTGAGGCAGCAGCAGCCTTCCTTTCCTCTTCATTTCAAAAGGAGCAAGGGATTGTGAAGTGCAGGGAAGGGCTGAGGGGAGAAGGGGAGGATGGAGGAGGGGAAGAAGGGAGGGAGAGGGCTGTTTCAGGGGCTGGAGGAGGGCTCTCTTTTTTACGAAGGGGGAGGTTAAGTTGACAGGAACAAAAAGAATGTGTTCCGCTAATTTCTGCAGAGCTGCATCAACAATAATAGGCTCAATTTCTTTATTGCAAATTTTATAACTGGCTCCCTCCCCTATTTCCCACCCATTCCTGCTTCCAAGGCCTTTCACGGCTCACATACGCCTGTGGTCTTAACCCACAACAGCAGCACTGTGTAGGTCTGAGACCTGCTTCTACAGGACTGTTAATTAATACCTTACTGTAGCATATAGTCTGTCTGACAGTACACTGCAGAGAACCAGGGGGGATCTGAAGCCTTAACAATAACTTACAGTCCTCCTTAATCCTTTTATTCAATGCCTCTTATTCAAACCAAGTTAACATTTAAAGAGTATTAGTACATGTGTTGAATGTGTTGAACTATATATTTTCAGATTTTAACAAATGCATAAGTCACTCTCTCTCTCTCTCTCTCTCTCTCTCTCTCTCTCACTCGCTCTCTTGCTCTCTCTTGCTCTCTCTGTCCTTTTCACTCTAGATGAATGTCTATGTATGTAGACACATGGGCACATTAGCTGTTTACGTACATGTGTATTTTGTTGTGTGTGTGTGTGAGTGTGTCATTTCTTTTATGCTCCTGGCCCCTCTCTGCTGTATGCAGCCAAGTGAGAAGCATTGTTCAGCACTGCATCAGCATGCCGTGCATTTAGGAAATAATTACCCAGGATCCTGCTGTTTTTATATTCTGTTTCATCTTCTTTAATGGCTGCTTCTTCATTCACCTCTAATCCCAAACAGGACATAATGTGCAGAATCAAGCACTGGCCTTCGGATAAAAAGGAACTTGTTCGCCACTGTCCCCAGCAGAACAGAAAGGAGGTAGGCCTTTAATCTTTACTTAAATGTGTTCATGGTCCCGTGTCTTGTCATATCACTGGGGCTTGAAGCAAAATCTCCAGTTTGGAGCAAAGCCCCTGCTCTGTACATCACAACCAGCTCAAGTGCATGGTGAGCTTTTAGGAATATTTTCTGTATTATTTTTGAGCAAACTAATGACATCTGTGCTGATACTGATCTGAAGGGTTTATAGGCACTCCCGCCGAGCCGAGACAACATTTTCTTTTGGCTTGGCCTTGATTTTTCTCCCAGCATGACCCCATGGGGGGGAGGGGGAAGGATTGGGGGGCTGTTTGGTTTGGTTGAGGGTTTGAAAAATCCTTCATCATCTCTGCAAACTGCTCTTCTCTATTTCTCTAACAGATCTTAATGTTTGTAGCTTAACACACATTTCCTTATACAAACCACCATCTCACCTCATAAAAATACAGTATGGCAGCTTAGATTCGATCATTATGTCACATCATTATATGACATAATGTAGTAATTAATTCATGTTTCATGTTTTTACTTCTGTAAATCATTTGATAAAAATAATTAATTTGGACATTTATGAAATTACAGAAATACAGAAATAGTTCTTCTTTTAAAAAATTATGTGGTGCATAAATGCATTCTCTCACTGCTCTCATTAGCTTAATGTCATTATATTAAAGTAGAGCTATGTATGGCCCGGAGCTGTACCACATATTATAGAGTTTCTCTTGTATAGTTGCCTTACAAGTGACTCTTTCTTGCTGCACTGAACCATCCCTGCCCGATATTCTGTCCTTCGTTATAGTTCAGCAGCCACATGTTTCCTATTCCCCATTAAAATGCCTAATTTTCTTATGATATCAGAGACCATAACAATTTATATTTGTAGACTGAAAGTCAACATGGTAACTGAAATCACATGGCAAATGTCAGTTAAAGGAAATGCCTCTTAAAGTATTATGTCAGCAAGGACAGGCATCCATTCACAGGTAAGACATTTTCAATTTTTTCAATTCTTGTGTCGTGTCTGAGTGACAGCTTCACAGCCCTGAAGGCTTATGGGTGAGAAGATTTGCTTTGCTCCCATAGTCTTTTTTGTTGTTGCACATTATTTAACCAGGATGAATACATAATTGTGTCTTTTTGTTCTTCACAGGTATCGGACACATTGTGCAGAAAATGTTACAAATATTACAGATGTTACACAAAACATTACAGATTTGGTTGAAAACATTAGACACAAGTCTACAACCTTAAGATAAACGCAACATTTTTTTCTTTTTAAGTTCACAGCTGAAGGCTGCATATGCCCTGGCATGATGTCTATCAGATGCTTATAACTATATACCTGACTGTGATTGGCTCATCTGTGTCTCATCACCAGCAGGAAACGACTTCACTTCCTTTAATAATGACTTCATACAGAATTATGTGCCGCCACAGAGTCTCCAGGTTTTATGGCGTTCTTCTAGTGTAAATGGTCCAGTTTATTCCGATGTCACCAACACACACACACACACACACACATAAACACATACATAAACACAAATGTGAATATATATTGTAAGACAGACTACTAGGTTCAAAAGACTCCAATCAACCTATGTCTGGAATAATCTTCTGTAATGTAACAAAAAACTGATAGAAATGTAATTAAATGCAATTGCATAATGCATTGTTTCACTTAAATCATAATTATAATTCAAGAATGCATAGTTTTAAATAGAGGCACAAATTATATCTCTGTAATCCTAGCTCACATTATGACCTCTGGATATTCAGCCATTTTCTGCTGTTCTATGTTATGCTTTGAAAATAAGAAGAACCCTTTCTGTTTAAATCCTTAACAATGGCCTTATAATATAAAATTTTTTTTTATAACTTCTTAAATATTTTGTTCATTAAATAGAATTTAATAAATAAAAATAGAGTTAAATAGAGTTAATAAATGATTTAGTAATAGTGGGGCCAATCTTTTGCACACTCTTATTATGAAGTGATAAACGTCCCTGCTCTCTATGTTTACAAGCTAGTGCTGTGTTTTTCTGTCTGGTAGCAATGTCAATCGGAGGAAGTTGTTTCCGTATGACTCCTCAGGCCACTCCTCAGAGCCTCTCTGTCTCTGTCATCCACCGCAACATAAATCAGGTGATTCATGACTGCTAGATGATCAGTCACCAATGAAAAGGCCTCTCCTCCATGTAGCGTGCATGTGAGTATTTGTGAGTCTGTGTGCTTCAAGTTGTATGACGGGCAATAAATCTCTTTTTCTAGCTTTTGGAGCTCATGAGTGTCTCGGAGCCAGAGTGGCCCGAGGCATTCTCGCTGGAACAATGCTGAGATCAAAGCACTGAGCTCTGACAGCCAATGAGTGGCTTCCTGTGGCCAAAGTAGCAGAGCGAGGCTCACACCTGTACCAGGTGATTACAGGTAGATCTGCCTGCCTCTAATTGGACAATAAATGCAGCTCTTAGCTCACTAATGGAGGCAGTCTGCCTCACAGACGCCATGCTGCCATTTGGCCAACCCTACCTGATCCTCTCTCTCACACACAGTACAGGTGGTGACATAGCGACAGACCATGCAGAACAAACAACAAGATAAATTACAATCCAAGTCTTTAATGTGAACAGGACTGACAGATACACAGAGGGGCATGCCTTAAGCTGTGCTTTTGGAATTTACTGGAAGGATTTTTTTTTTGTCATGCTAAAACTGTAAATAACATTTTGATAGGCAACTCTTTTTCTGTGTTGACCAAAAGCCATGGTTTACACCCCTACCAGTGTGATTATCATACATCCCCTGCAATGTGCACAAAGTTTGCTATGAAATATTTTCTAATTCAACTAAAAAAAGAAGACCTTACGTCTGCATGAGACCTTCTGGATGCCTGACAGAATCCTGCTTCATGTAGAGGAACGAAAAAGTCTTTCTGTCCCTCAGATGTTTGTTCGATTGCTTAAGATCTGAGATTTCTTTATCTTTTCTTTTTTTTTTTTAACTTCCATGTTTCTCACTGTTGTCCTTTTATTTAGCTTTTTTTCCTTTTTAACTGTATAGAGAATTGTGAATAACTGACATGGAAAAGCTTGCAGACAAATAAATCTGTTCAAGCCAGTCAAAATAAAATTATTTAAGACAAACATGCTCTGTTATTGCTTTGCTATTTTGATAAAAGCACATTTTATAGAAAGGAGGAAAAATATTATTACGCAACTGAAAAAAATAAGTAAATTTTATCAGGATTTTGTACATATACTTGTCAATCTCTTTTCATATTTGAAACTTCTTGTCTGTTTAAGATGCTTCCTAATCATGGGTTCTGTTGATCCAGATCAAGAGTGCTGATAGGAAGTCAGGGGTTTGCCATCAGCTGCTGCTCTAAACATTCACTAGTGCATCAATTAATCACAACACACCCCACTGACCCCCTATTCCACTGAGGAAGTATACACACAAAGACATACATACTTACATACATACATGTATGTGCACAAATTTATTAATGCATGGATCAGCAAAGAAATATAGCTGCCTTTTATTACCGTATTCTAATTCTCTGCTGGATATGCTGATATACGTGTGTGAGAATGTGTACATGTGCATGTTTGAAGTCTGTTGGTGTGGCGACTGGAAGCTTGTTTGGATGTTAATGTAATTGCGGTGGGGAGATCAAAGCCTGGCAGGACAAGTGATGTTTCAGAGGTAGTCCTTAACTATTTCTCTCTCTCTCTCTCTCTCTCTCTCTCCCTCTCTCCCAGTCCCTGGCTGCCCCCCTGCACATCTCTGCTTGTAAAAAATGATTAAGGACATGTTTGTCATGCCTTTATGGTATTGCGTGATAGGGAAGAGCATGTAGTTGACTCTGCCATGAGCTCCTCTCCGACTTCATGGCCTTATACAAATTACTTGCTCCACATTAAGCTTCCACAAGCCACCACTCTACAGTTAATTACACCACAACCATCTCTTAATCCCTTAACCACACTAATATATTTATTTAGGTATTCATTCACCTCATTTGCGTAACTCGTAACTTTTTTTTTCATATTAATGACTTTATATATATATATATATATATATATATATATATATATATATATTGTGTTCATTATGAATGGATGTAATGTAATAGCTGGTCATGGATTTTAGTGTCAATTGTTAAGAATCATTCTTTTTAGAAGCAGTTTTATAATGCGCTCTTAAGTCAACTAGAGCCTCTTGAGTAGGTGTGTTGACCTTTAAGAGAAAGAAAGCATGACTGCTCTGAGTGAGTCGAGCAGAATGCCAGAGTGCTAATGCCACTTAGCAAGCATCTTGGTACGATGCTTTTCCTAAGTATGTGAGCGCTTATTTTTATTTATTTATTTTTACCTTGGTGGGGAGTAAATGTCGCCACAATAATGAGAATATTTGACAAATTTGATCTTGGTGAGACATTTGGCTGGACCGCTCAAAAATAAAATCTTTGACCAAAGCTTTTGTTTGTTTGCTTGCTTGCTTGACCAGCCTATTTATTTTTTATTTAAAAAAATAGTTTTTTGTTTACTTAAAAATACCAAAATGTTTTATTTTGTTGAACTAGATTTAGATGTAGATAGTATTAATAATTGTGTGTGTGTGTGTGTGTTCCTTGCCCCTCCAGAATAGCCCTCGGAAAGCTACTGCATTTCTATTCCGAAGAATTTGTTAAAATCTGTTTTCTTGTTGAAAAAAAAAAGTTATTTAACTGTATTTTACAATTTAAGCCAAAGCGTTTTATTAAAAATTTCAAATATCCTCAGTGTGACAGTAGGCCCTACTGATTGGACAAATTTACAAATCAGATGCTCCCTGTGTTCCACTGAAGAAGTACAGGCCCACTAATGTCCCACACAACCTGCGTCAAGAACTACAATCATAAGTAAGTGGTGGGGTCCATGCTTCATAATGCATTCAAATGCATGCTTAGTCTATGAAGACTGATAAATATCAATTTGTTCGCATTAACTGTTGAAAATAAAAGAAACCAATGTGCTCATTGACATCTTAATTTGACAACATCACAGACATTAAGACATTAAAAAAATCGTCAACTGACAGCCCTCATTTGTACACATACTGTAATTTGACTAAATAGTCTAGATTGCTATAACTTAATGAGCATTCCAAAGTAAATGAATGATAAAAGTGGCACAGGCAGTATGCTGCACCGTGCAGTGTTACTGACTCATAAGCTTTGACCCTGAGCTTAGGTTGCTATCTGTTTGCCGATTCTGTGCTTGTTCTTCACATGCCTGTAGGAGCTTCACCTGGGTTTTCCAGCTAAATTACTCTTAGGAGTGAATGAATGAGTGAATGTGTGTGTGCGTGTGTGTGACTGGTGTCCCATCCAGAGTGTTTCCTCACCTGACACAGTGTTCCAGAGAGACTCCGTGGATCCACTACACCCCTGACCAGGATAGAAAAGTTACAGACGATGTATTCATGAGTGAATGAAGGAGTACTTTTAGTCACATAAAGGAGAATTTTGTGATAAATTTGTTTATGCCACCCATAAAACATACAGTACCCTCAGTGGACATTTTGGAGGAAAGACACATGATCATATAGAAAGTGAACTCCGGATGTTATGGCACAGTTCAGTCAAACTGAGAGTTTATGGAGTGCAAAACCACCAGCTCCATTCAATGCTTTCTGAATTGCTGGCATTTAATCAATGTTTGGAGGTTTCAAAGAGATTCTAAAATGATGTATAAGGCTTGAGTTTCCATAATGTCCTACACAAGAATGTCTCTCTCAGCCTCCACCTCTAGGGATCTGAGGCATTTTGATTAAAAAAAAAAAAACTTTTCCACAAGCAGAGTTCCTGTTGCTGTTGGACCCTGTAGCTAAAAGCTTAGTAATGAGTGAGAAAGAATCAAGTGAGACTGCAGAGTTTAAACAGAAGCAGATGCTACTAATGAAGTTCTCTCTCTCACTCTCTCTCTCTTTCTCTCTCTCTCTGTATTAATGTCTGTTCTTAAAGACTTCCTATTGTCAGTGGGTATCTGTGAGATCATGTCAAAAAATGATTGTGTGTGTGTTTGTTTTGTCCATCTGAAAGTGTTTGTACCAGCATTATCAATAATGAGATCTTAACTAAGACCGTCAGACCTGCTGTCTTCCCCCAGATACTCGTTTGATGAGCAACGGTTGCTGGAGGGCCTGTTGTTGTTCTGAGAAATGCTCCGTCTATGGGATAGAAACACTGATAAATCCAGTGTGCTGCTCGTGTATTACCTGCACTACCACAGGAGATAGTGATCAGAGGTTAAAGACATTCAATGGGATCAAACGCAACCCATTAAATGCTTGTCCTCACAATGATCTTTGTTAAGAATCTCTTTCAGCTCTTTAACTCTTAATGGCTCTACCTGTCAACGAGATCACAGCATTCTTTTTGTTTCATTTGGAAATGGAGACTTCTTGTTGTAAGGTGCATTCGTGACCCACTGGGAAGAATTCTCAGAAAAGCAATGTTGATGAAGGTTTACAAAGCAAATCTAGCAACTTGGCCTGTGGCAAAACAGATGCTCTAATATCTGGAATTTTTGGTGTAACTATTATCTCTGTGACTCACCTTCTTTCTTAATTTCTTTTTTTTTTTAGAAAGTCTGATCGTACTGCTTACCGTCATTCCCATGCTCTTGTTTTTGATATGAAGATTCCATGTGTTTTTAGTCAGGCTAATGATAGCGTGCAATCGCCAGCACTGTGGTGAGCGGCTTTGTTTATTAGCTTGGTGATAAGGGTTATAACAAAATACACATGTCACAGCCTGAGTCCTGCGGCCTGCCAGCCCTAATGAGATAAATAAATGAATTTAGCACCGCCACATAGCGCTCCTGAAAGCTTGTTATCAGAGCGAGAGCTGCGCGCTAGAGCACAGGGCTGGGAGGGCGACGGAAGGCCTGATGTACACATGTCCTTGATTACCGTTCATTCCTCTGCCTTTATTCTAATAAGTGACATTCTTTATACTCCGTCGGACGACTCGACAGTCTGACAGTGGATGAGAATAAATATTGCATGTGGTTCACATTAAGCTGTCAGCGCCGGGGCCGGGCGAGAGACGGAGAAATGCGTGCTGCAACACTTTCCCTGCTCTTGTCACAATTGTCACATCTTGATGATTCCCCTCCTCTCTCCTGCTCTCTCTGCCTCACACTACACCCCCACCCTCCCATCCTGCCACCCCCAACTCTTTTCTTTCCTGCAGTCACTTCTGCTGAGTGACAGCACGGTTGCCCTGGGTACAGAATTATTTTGGGAGAGGTATTCTTGAGAGGGTTATTGTTTTATTTCTTTTTTCTTTTTTTTTATATCCCCAGTTCATTTTTGTCACAAATTGCGAACAAGTCACACTCGGGCTATGATAATGTAGCTCCGGACGTTTAGAGGACAACGTTTTACAAGGAACACTTCAGTGTGTGTGTGCTTGTGTGTGTGCGCGTGCATGCGTGCGTATGTGTATGTGTGTTGTTGTGTGTGCGCGTGTGACTGGCCATACACTTACTTGTTCAATTCCATTCATAGTGTGTTCTATATTTAGATTTAGAACACAATGCTGCCAAAGCTTCAAGACAGCGATGAGAACATTATCCTAAAAAATGACAGAAAAACTCAACATTGATAGCAACAGGAATATCAATAATAACATCGCTAATAACTGTGGCCAGAATAATAACAATAGTAAGAATACTCTTAATGGTCAGTAACATTATTAAAGAGATTGTCTTGGGTGGGGTGAGACGGAGGAGTAGTGTTTGGGGGCAGGAGGTCAGGGGGTAAGTAGGAATAGGGACATCATATACTGTTTTCAGATAGTTTGTTACATATTTTGAAACGAATGATGCTGTATGACCATTCCCCAGGGTGCTCAGAATTGGAGACATGAAGTCAATTAGACACTAAAACTTGATCGTGAGTCAGGACTTGTCTCTGTTTTGTTAAGGAGACACTCCACCAAGGGGTCTTTTAACACTTCTGGCTTTTGCTCCTAGTTAACACTGCCTTGCCCTGATAACTGTGAATGAAGTCTTCCATGAAGGATTTATACAGTATAGCTTAACCTTGGGATCCTTTATACTGAGTGTTCTGTAAAAGTTCTGGACTAAGATGAGTTAACAAATTTATCAATTTCAAGCAGGGTGAGGTCTATCAATCAATCAACCAATCAATAAATCAAATACTAATCTTTATATATACACATATGAAAATATGAAATGCTTGTTTTAGGATAATTAATCCATTCATATTCTCTCATTAGGGTCTAATAACACGATGATCCAGCTCACATATGCAGGTACGGTTCCTGACATTTTGTTGACCTTATTGGTGCTTATATTGGACTGTAAAGCAGTGCTGATCTGTGCTCTTGGTTCTGGCTTCTTGCCAGTTCCAGGCTCAAAGAGTCTCAGAACAACCTGACACCTTGTGGGGTTGTAATGCTTTAAAATGCAGAGTTTCTTCCAGACTTGTCTTTAAGTGCAACCAAAAAGTAACGTTCAGTTTTGAATATCATTAGTAGGACTTCGCTCTCTCTTTATGCTTAATTTTCTCTTCTATTTCTGATTCCTTTCATGAGGTGAGTATGTGTTTAAATGTGTTTGGGGAATGTGTGTTGTGGAGGATTGCGTCGTGTGTCTTTTTTCTGATCTTTATTTTCAAGGTCTTTTGGTCGTTCTCTTAAAAAAAAAATCCCTTACAGCGCTGGAAGTTTTATGATTAAAAGCTGTGTGTGTGTGTGCGTGTGTGTGTGTGTGAGGATGCAGATAACACAGATAATGAGCTGTCTTTCTGAACTTCATCAGTTTCTTTTAGTCTCTTTTTCTGGTACTTGATCAGCTGCTGGACTGTAAAGGAAATGTGTAGAATGCAGAGAGAGAGAGACAGAGAGAGAGAGTAACAGATACACTGGCAGACTGAAAACGCCATAAAAGAGACAGAGAGAGTACAAACCATTTCTGCTTACCGCTCAGGGCACTGTTGGCTTGTCTAAAGCCTGCGTGTGCGTTCTTGTGTGTGCATTTGTGTTCGTGTGTATGCGTGTGTGTATGTGTGTATTCACAGGGTGCAGCAAGCGTCTGCTCTTGTGTCCTTGCAGCCACTCACTGCTGTGAGGATGAAAGGAGTCCCACTGTGCCTTCTACAGACCTGCTCACACTCCTCCATCAGCTCATCCCCTCGTCCTCTCCTCCCACCATCCCTCTGCTGGTCCAGGGGGCTTACACGCTCACCTCATACACCTGGCAAAACCCTGAGTGGATTTCCAAATATATTTAAAAAGAGAATAAAGAGGCAGTTTTAATATGAGTATGAAGGAGTTCAGCTGGGCGTGACATGGAAAGGGGAAGAAAGGAATAGTTGCGGTTTTGCTGATGAGCTGGTGGCTAGCACGCATGCAGGCCAGCTAATGCTCCAAAATAACATGCTATGGTGCATCTAAAGAAAAGGAGAACTTAGAAGGAAAGGAACAGCAGTGAAGATGTAGTGGAAGCATGTCTGGTAAAGACAAGTCCCACTAATCTCATCATCAGCTGCTGTGTTCATCGGTTACATCATCGGTGCCTCAGAAAAATCAAAAGCAAGAAATGGACAGGAAAGCTCACAGTTTTCAGCTTTGGCTCATGAGATTTGCTAGTTTCTTTTTACAACAATATGACTAAGCTCCCAACTTAAATTCTGAACTCACATTAGCATAGCAAGGGTAGTTTATTTGACATCCTAAAGAGCTTTCCAATATAATGCAGTGATAAACCGTAGGAACTGATCCTCATATAGATGGTTTATTTTAAAATCTTACAAAATTTTAAATATCATTTAAAACAACACATTTTAAAATAAGATTTTTAAAAATCTGTCATGCTAAGTACTCTAGGGATATTATATTTTATACAAGTGCAAGACACATAGGTTGTCCTTCAGGGGTTCTTTAAAAAGATAAGTGATCTTAGCTTCCTGAAATGGTTCTTCTTGCAAAGTGTTCTGATAATAAATCCTCCAGTTGTTCAACGTACAACCTCTAAGGATTCTCAAGAAGGATAACCAGGGGTAACAACATTCATGCATGACTCATCATAGATGTTGAACAGTTTTAAATGTACACTACATGGCTAAAAAAGAAAAAAGAAAAAAAAGAGCACAATCCAATATTTCATTGACTCCCTTTACCTTTGATTAGGTGGAAACCTAATGTTTAAAAATTATTCCTCATGTTCCCAGAACTATTCTGTCACAATTTAAATCCTGGAATATTTGTGATATGTGTCATGGATGTGATAATCTGGTCAATCACTAGATGCAGATACAGGTTCAGATAAAGATACAGGTTCATCAGCTTTATTACCACATAACATTGCTGTGCCTAGACGCTGCTTCTAGAGGACTGTAGAGTGGACACTGTACATGATGCACGCATCACTTCATGTGTTTCCCTTTTTATCCTGGCACATCCATCACTCTGGTATAGTGTCAGTCTGGACTCATCAGACCACATGACCTTTTTCTATTGCCCCAAAGTCCAATCTTCTTTTTTTCTGATTAGTCTCACTAACAAGTGGTTTCTTATGGCCTTACAGCTGTTTAGTCCCAATCCTGTGAGTACTCATCAAAAAAAAGCATGTAAAAACTTTTAAACACACCTGTGTGTTCTACTGCAATTTCTTTTTCATGAGCACCAGGAAATCTTTAACACCAGACCAATCATGTGCAGTTCTTTTCATAACAATTCACTTGTGTGAATGTGTCTAAATGTAATTCTCAAGCATGAGGCCATGTCCTGTATCTGAGGTGCTTTTGAGTCTCTGCCCAGCTCTGACAGGGAGTGTAATAAAGTTATGGGGGGTGTAGATGGGGATTTAGCCTATCTTGTCAGCGTTCAGTGTGAGAATGGAAGCTTTAGAGGCTTCAGCGTTGCCGTTCTTTGTCCACTCTGGTCCTGTGGGAGCTTTGCCTGCTTGAGCTTTGGGAATTAAGCTGTTCATACAGCCACTCAAAAGGGCAGGACACAGGTTCAGGTAGCAGCACCTGTACTCCAGGCTTTTCCCTCCCTCCCATTCTGTCCCCCCTCCCTCTTCCCTTTTCTCCTCTGCTCTGTTCTCGGTGTCATTTAAGCAGATCAAAGCAGAGGTGAAGCCTGAGGCCATCCCTGTCAAAAAAATGCTAAAATTAGCCTAGCTACATGAGCACGCAAGCACACATGCTGAACACTACCACTATTAAGTATTTGCATTGCTATTAAGAAGCCCACCTTCTGAGTCAGTCAGGCAGCAAAGATTTAAGAGACTCACATATTAACACTAATTGTCTGCTTAAACACTATTTGCTCCTCTCTTAAAGCATTTTTTTAAAACAGCACAATGTGTGTTTATTAATTTTGATGTATTTTTTATAATACAATTTATTTTCCATGTAGAAAAGACTTTACTTGAAAAAAAAGCATGTGAGCGTAATCCTACAGACAGTGGTAAAGTGTTTCTAACAGCACAGACAGAGCCTGGCATGTACTGCAGCCGTGTTTGAGCTTTTCAGTTTCTGAGTGATTAGCAGAAATAATGTCTCTGTCAGCCTTAATCACATTAAAACATGGTTAACATTTAATTTTTCCCACTTGATATGCAAAAAATTTCCACTAGATTTGCAGCGAAGGCTATTGAAATTCCATTATAAAAAGAATAAAAATTTCAGGCATCATTTGTTCAGATAGAAAGACACAGGGCAGAAAGTGCTGAATCTTCCTATTAGCAGTGATTTGAGAAATGAGCCACTCACCACAGGGTGTTAGGACAGGGATTAGACTCCCATACCACTCATTCAGTCTCTCTCTCTCTCTCTCTCTTTCTCTCTCTCTCTTTCTCTCCCTCTCTCTCTCTCTGTTTCTCCTATTAGAGTATGCAGAAATTCATGTGTTTATTTTTTTCATACAGAAACAACATCATTATACATATTATGTTTACTTTTGTTATTCATAGGGGAAAACGTAGTATCTACATAAGCAAAAATACATCAGTAGTAATATTCTGTTTAAATATAATGAATATGTTTTATTCTTTGTTTGCTCCTTTACATTTTGCTCCTTTATACTTTGCATACAAATAAAAATTTGTCTTATCAGATTCGTGTGTGTGTGTGTGTGTGTGTGTGTGTGTGTGTGTGTGTGTGTGTATGTGTGTGTGTGTGTGTGTGTGTGTGTGTG
>JAQMYJ010000036.1:18586881-18664655 GCA_030014305.1 Clarias laeviceps | reverse complement strand
TTTAGAGTTATCAGCCTGAAAAATGACCAATTAACAGCACCTCAGATTAGAGGCGTTATGAAGTCTTTACAGAGCAGTTCTGTACTGTTCAAAGGAGATTAATGCATTTTTTGGACGCCATCAGCATTCCTTTACAATGTAGAAAGAAATAAAAATCAGGAACCATCATGGAGTTAGAAAGTGTTCTAAAACTTTTGGACAGTAGTGTAAGTATTAAATTTACTTGGTGCTATAGTAGTACACGTGGATTAAAAAAGTGTTATATATACTGTAGTGGCCAAAAGTATTAAGACACCATATGCCATGTATTATAGTTCTCCCTGTGCACAAAACTAATAAGGTTTTGTCTGTCTAATTGAAGAATTGTGCTAATTAGAATCAGCTGGCTTATTTAATACTGTATATGGAACAAATTTGTGGCAGGACATTGACTTTCTGAAAATTGTCCACCTCTGCACAAAAATAAATAAAACAGTGGAATTCTCAAGTGAATTGCTATCTTCTGTGACAGACTTCTTTTTGATCCAGCAGGTTTTGAAGAATAAAGGACCTTATACAAAAATAATAATGTACTCTTATTATCTTGTCATTATTTATTTAAAAAATGAAAATGAAAATATTGAATTTCACTTTTGTTTTAATACTATACATACCTTTAGTGGTTTCAAGAGCATCCTCATTATGGTCTTTTCACTGGCATGACATTGAGACATATTTTATATTCTGGCCACATGTTTCCCTGCAGTAGCCTTCTGTTTGGAAACCTCCCAGTGAGGCATCATTTCCCCAGATCTACAGGAATCTCCAACCAGAGCAGCTATCTCCATGTGGTCCACACCATCACACACTGGGCCCAGCTAGTACCTCTGTCAATATGTTAATGTGACACTTTGACAGACCACTCGCATTTACCTTGGTCAGCAGACCCTGCTATTTTCACCATGGTTTGAGCATGCAATACCTTTCAACCTAAAAATGACTTACTTTCCTACCCAACCAAAACATGGAGATTGAGGTTTCCAATCTTATCAGCAAAGGGCTGGTGTGGCTGCAAGTTTTCAGTCCAATCAATTGAATGAAGGCCAAAATCACCCAGTGGAATCAAGTGTGGCTTGCCAGATAAGATTTATGTAGAATACAGATATAAATTCTTTAAATTTGATGACTTCATTGTGTGCAATGTTGACTCATCACAGGAACCAATATTATAAACCAATGCATAAAGCAATATTTCTCATGTCCTGTCTTTACTGCCTGCAGGTTGACTCATGTCATTCACAGCTGGAGTTATTGGGGCTGAATCAGTCAATAACACCAATACAATTTCATGTTCTATGTTTCTGCTGTGATTGCCTGATGATTGCAGATGACTTTGGTCATCAAATCAGTTCATCAACTTTAGAATACATGCACTCACATACAGAAGCAAGATCATGGTACTTAAGTTTTTGTATGTACCCAAATATATAAGATGAGCACAGCTGCGTTTTGCCTTTCCATTTGAGCATGGGGTCTTTGTGTGGAAGATTGCTGAGCAAAGCTAAGGTGAGCGAGACACAGCTGTGAAGCACTCTAAAGGCTCCGTCTGCCAGCCTGTGTTTACCTGACACTTGGACTGACAGCAGAGTGATTGGAAATATCCACCATTCACTGGCGCGAGCCCCTGAGTGCAACGAAAGTGCCTTTGTAGTCTTGCTGTAATGGTTCAAGTTTGAATTGAAGGTTGAGGGAAAATGCTGCACTCTGGCCACTCTCAGGGAGGAGCTGACACAGTGGAAATGATGCAGGAACAGTCTCAGAGCAGGAGCGCACTGAACCTTTCTGAGCTGTTATCTCAGTGCACTCTTACTAATGTTTTAGCAGTTATAGGAGCAACAGCACCTCTGTGGACAACATTCTACCACACATTTCCACCTTTCTTTTCTTTCAGACCCCCACCAAACACATACAGTACATTGAAAAATAACATATGGATGCTTTTTATATGTGTGTATGGAATAATCTGGGAAAACAATAAAGATCACCTTGAACATTAGGACAAATTACTCTTTATGCTAAGATTATTTCATTGTCAGTGTAGGGTATTCATTTGCATATGCATTCACTACACTGTACATACAACCTTCTCAGCTATCCATTCTATCTTAAAATCTATTTTACCTTATGTGCCAAAGAGCTTCTGACTATTGTTCAGCAATAAAATTACTTTTTTTTTTTTTTTTTATCAGAAAACCTCCTCTTTTTCTCAGATACACTGTTTGGAATAGTTATGTAGGTATGCAGTATCCAGGTATTTTGCCTGATTAAGATTAACTACCTAAATCTGAGAGTATTTGAAGTATACAGAGATGAAAACAGGTAAAAAAAAAAAAAAAAAAAAGGTGAAACAGCATGTCTGAATAAAGAAAACTTGCCACAGCTAGGGGTCCAGGTGCAAACTCCCCCTGGGGAAAAAAATCATTTCTTATTATTATAAGTATTTATGCCATTGCCTAAAAACAATTATAATTGACAATTTTATGGCATTTAAATGTATCAGCCATAACATTAAAACCATCTATAGTGCCATGCAAACATTTACATTTAGGCATTTGGCAGATGCTCTTATCCAGAGCGACTTACATTTTTTTTTATCTCATTACACATCTGAGCAGTTGAGGGTTAAGGGCCTTGCTCAAGGGCCCCACAGTGGCAACTTGGTGGTTGTCGGGTTTGAATCTGGGATCTTCCAAACAGTAGTCCAATGCCTTAACCGCTGAGCTACCCCTGGCCCAAACATATTCCTGCCCTTTGACATTTTCCACATTTTGTCACATTACAACCTGAGACATTAATGTATTTTTTTGTTATTTTATGTGATAGACCAACACAAAGTAGCACACCATTTTGAAGTGGAAGGAAAATGATAAATGTTTTTTTAAAAACCTTTTAAAATAATAGTCTGTGGCGTGAATATGTATTCAGGCCCCTTTAACTAAAATCCAGTGGAACCAGCAGTCACCTAATTAGTAAGTAGAGTCCACCTATTAGAGTGTGTGTTTTAATCACAGTATAAATAGAGGTTTGTTAGAGAACATTGGTAAACAAACAGCATTATGAAGCCAAAGGAACACACCAGACAGGTCAGGGATAAAGTTGTGGAGAAGTTTAAACCAGGGTTCATCTATTAAAAAAAAAAAAAAATCCCAAACTCATGGAGCACTGTTCAATCCATCATCAGAAAATGGAAAAGATATGGCACAACTGCAAAATCTACCAAGACATGGCCATCCACCTAAACTAACAGGCAAGGGGAGCATTAATCAGAGAAGCAGCCAAGAGGCCCATGGTAACTCTGGAGGAGCTTCAGAGATCCACAGCTTCGGTGGAAGAGTCTGTCCACAGGACAACTATTAGTTATAAGAATGAAAGAAAGCCATAAGAAGTCTTGTTTGCAATTTGTCACAAGCTGTGTGGAAATCTACACAGAAGAAAACCTGTTTAACAACTTGAGACGACCCTAAACATACAAACAGACCTACAATAGAATGGTTTCAAAGCATATTAATGTGATAGAAGGACCCAGTCAAAGTCCAGGCCTAAATCCAAATAAGAATCTGTGGCAATATTTGAAAATTGCTGTTCACATATGCTCTCCATCCAATTTGACTGAGCTTGAGCTATTTTGCAAAGAAGAATGGGTAAAAATTTCACTCTTCACTAGATGTGCAAAGCTGGTACAGACTTGCAGTTGTAATTGCAGTGAAAGGTGGCTAAATACAAATGCAAGTCACACTTTTCAGATATTTATTTGTAAAAAAAAAAAATTGGAAAACCATTTAGTATTTTCCTTCCACTTCACAATTATGTGCCACTTTATGTTGGTCTATCACATTTGTGGTTTTAACATCACAGAATGTGGAAAAGTTCAGAATATGTTTTGCAAGGCACAGTATGACTTGTGTTCTGCATGTGCCAGCTTTGGCTCGTCGGGGCATGGTTCCGCAGGGTCTCTGGGGTGTGCTGTGGTGTCTGGATATTGGCAGCGGATCTTTTTGGATCCCTTTGATTGGGCTCTGTTGTGCAATGAGTGTTTTGCAGGCCAGCATTGACCTTTTTTAGCAATTTCTGCTGCATTGGTCTTTCTGTAGGATCAGACCGGATGGACTGGCCTTTGGTCTGATTTGCTGGTTGTTATTCTGTTCACCTAGCTGTAGTGTTGATGTTACGGCTGATCAGTGTATATTGTGCTTTTGGCAACACCAAACTGGCTATCTTTTACTAAAAATGACAGAATATAAATCTGGGGGAAAAAATGGTTTATTGGACATTGACACTACACATAATTCAAAGAAGTTAATTAAATGAAGAAAATGTTCTCTTTATTCCTGATTAACTGATTACATAGCTTGTCAAAAACTAGCAAGCTAACTAATTTAGGTAAGACCACACTACACCAACAATACAGTCCCCTGCTGATCAAATATTTCTAACTATTATTGTAATTTCTAAATTATTGTAATAGTAAAAACTATCATTGTACTTATCACCCATATCTTATACCTTAAAAACATTATACCTAGCTATAATGGTTAACACACAGTTACCATACCTTAATTTAACATTAATAATCATTTTGGACTGCTAGAGTTAGTAGCATTTCCTCAGTTTGGATACATTCTGAGGACTCTAAAATAATCACATTACCACCAACAATGAGGAAGCCAGCGATAAGGGCGATCTCTCACACTGATTCCACTAGGCTTAAGAGTAATGGCATGAGTAGGATGGTTAGTCTGTCTTTCCAGGTTAACTTTTTAATCACTTTAATATATCCTCATGGTTACTTTATTTAACAAAAATACTTAATACATGCTATCACATGCTACTTTTTGGTCTCAAAAATCATTGTCTAAGCATCTGAGGTTAATCTGATTTTTTTCTCACGTAAACTGATGTCATGTGCTCTTTGATGATTTCGAGGAACTGTTGTACGCAACCCTGTGACTAAACAATCATCAATTCTGTCCCAGCTCAGCAAGCACAGGCAAGATAAAGCATCTAAATATTTCCAAGAAACTTCATGTCGGTATTTTCATAACAGCATGACTAACAGTAGTTTTAGTTGAAAGGGTTATATTACAGTACTTGGTTTAATAGTTACAGATTTTATATTAACAACGTAACTGTGTATGGGGAACTCTCCACAACAAAAGATTAGAAAAGAAATTACTTGATGGAAAAAAAAATTTCCTGTTTAATTGGCGATTTAGGAAGGATATCTATGGTCTCTGTGAAATAGTTAAGGGATAAATCTATAATTTAAACCTGCCTGAACATCTATATTCAGGAATTTTCATTTTTATCAGGAACAGAGAAATAGAAAAAAATTACATTTGAGGGAATAACTATTTATAGCTTCTATAACATAAGGAAGAACTTTAACTTGTTTCACAGACATCTTAATCATAATTGTAAATAGTAACTATACATTATAACTATATGTTATAGCTAACTTTAAACACCCTTTAATTAATCAAGATTGTAATCCTTGTGAACATTATGTGGTTCTAGCCATTTGTTGATTAGTTTCCCTCCAAGTTCAAGGGTTTGATTTTCACCTCAAGTCTGTGTGCATGGGGCTTGCATGTTCTCCACGTGTTTGGTAGGTTTCCTCCAGGTACTCCGGTTTCCTCCCACAGTCCAAATGCATGCAGATTAGGTTGATTGGTGTTCCCAATTTTCCCATAGAGTGTGAATGAGCATGAGTGCATGTGCCCTACGCTGGATTTGCACCCCATCCAGGATGTACCCTGCCTCATGCCCCAAGTCTCCGGGGACAGGCTCCAGGCCCTCTGCAACCCTGTACACAGAATAAAGCGGGTATAGACAATGGGAGAAGGAGATTCCCAATAACAGCCTGTCTTGTTGTGGTTTATTACTCATATCTGTGTGCTGAAAAAGAGGAGGGAAATTAGAAAAACAGGACATCATAACACTTTCCCTTCAACAACTGGTTATCAGTTTCCCAAAACTTTATTTGTACAAGATTGTAATTTCGCACAGATGACGACACAGAGCTTTTGTAATCATTAATTAAAAGGTTTTGAGGGTAGTTACAACGTTACCTGCTTAACTGAGAATAATGACAGCTTTTTATTGTTTATTGTGAGTATTCAGTATTAAACGCCTGACTACTACTACCAAACAAAAAGCAGGGCTACACAACGTTAGCTTTCTACAAATGTATTTATACAATAAACACCCTGGGAGATAATTCCTATCTTAACATAACACTTTTGTAAGCCAATAATCCGATAACTCAGTTCAAATACTTAAATGTACATTTAACACCATCGATCAAACACAAACAGTAACTCAATTTCTTCAACATCGGTTAACGTTTTCAATGCACGAGACTAGGAACGGGAAGTTGCGCGATTCAAACCGATTGATATGTCTTACGACCAATCGGATCACAAAATCTGAACTAAGGCAGCCAATAGCGGGAGAGAAGAACGGCGGGACATCCTGTCCGTGACGCAAATTTTCACAGTCAACATCGGAAGCTCCACCTTTTGTGTTTCCCGCACCGTCAATCAAAATAGAAAAAATAGACTCGATTCAGCGATCGCTGCCCGCCTCCGAATAATATAATCATGCTTGGCGTGTAATTAAATCGAGATTTTGTTTCCATTAAAGTAATTCAAGTAATGACTGGTATGTAAGACTCAATACATTTGCGTTAGACGCATTCCGCAGCCCTGTCCTAGCTAAGCTAATGCTAATGCTGGCTAAGTGTTGTGTAGGTTTGGTTTGCTAATCTCTTTGCAGTTGTGCTAACTGTTAACATTAGCCAGTTAGCTTAGCCACTTCTGAATTTTTTCCCGGTTTCTGTGCAGATAGCGGATCTATTTGTGCTCGGTTTGTCGAAGTATTCTTTGTTGTGGTCGGAGAGTTGAGCTGGCAGTACGTCCAACTGAGCTGTTGTGCTTCGTGTCCGCGCACCGTGCCTGTGTACAGCGCCCAAACAGCCGGGGAGACAAGAGGAAATGGCTGCCTTAGACGTGGACAGCAGTCAAAGCGAGTTTCTGCAGCAAGATGGTAGCAGGGGAGATCAGGTACTCTTTTCCGTTCCGTCTCATTCCTTCTTCTGGTAAGGCTTTTTGTTGCCGTAGCTGGACGCATGGTGCTTTTGTGAAGTTCACACGTTTTTAAATTTGTTGTTTAAAAAAAATGGTACTTCCTGTGTGGCTCCGGACTAACGGCCACCCCCTTTTCTCCTGTTTGAACCCGCCCATTGTGGGTAGGCCAGTCCGCCGTCGCCGCTCGCTCTGCTGGCGGCCACCTGCAGCGAGCTCGGCTCGCCCTCCTCCCGGGGGGAGAACAGGGCTGCCGCTGCCGGGGTAAGTCCCTCACACACCGCCTACCGACCCCTCATTCTACCGCCTGCCATCTAACCCCATCTGTAACTCAGCCTGATGAGGGAAGGCACAATTCCTCATGATCGGCTTGACCTAAATGGGCAGTGGGTGTTATTTGTTATGGTAAAATAATGAAAACGTGCTTCGTGTTTATCCTGAATCTAATTTTCTTTAGTTTGTTTTTTATTCCGTTTTCATTTTGGTTTGTAATCAAAAACTGAGGTCGCGCTCTGACCTTTCCAGTCCAGTGCAGAGCTTTGATTGCCAAAAAAACCCCACCGTGTGAACCAAAGAAACACCATGCTTTTTTATGTATTTATTTTTGCATTAAAGTGGTTGCTTTGCACTAATTGTTTATTTCACTCTAAACACTAAACATACATAACATTTGCACCAGAACAAAACCCTAACAGACGGCATCATTACTGTCACAGTGGTAATCTGGGATGTGACGAGTAGGATGACTCTTTATGTAACAACCTAAGGTTTACTCCAGCAAGCCGAGAATGAGAGTCCAGGTTTTTATGTACCTGTACGACACACAGCCATAATATCAGTATAAATATATAAGTGACAGATTAAAAGAGTTGCCTCCAACGATTCCTTGGACTAATCCTGTGCCACATGAGCTCCAACATTTCCCCAGTTCCCCACACAGTTTTTCTTCCTACCTGTAGTTGGTTATATGTTCAGTATATCTTACTGTGCTTGTTTTAAGTTATTTTGTGATTTGTGGGTTTTATGCATCTTTTATCCATTTTATGTGAATCAATTTCTGACTGCTGTCCGGAAAGGTGCTATATAATAAAACATTACTTAAAATTTCCTACTATTTTGTGTTTGACATGTGAAAATGGAGTTTATATTTTCAACTTATCCAATCCCACATGACACCACATTAAACATGTACTGTATAGAGACATTCCAAAGATAAATAAAGTTTGAAAGGATGTAGAGATGGTTATTCGCTTTATGTTTATGTAGTTGATAGTTAGTTTGCTTTGCTAATCTGTGACTTTAGCTTGTACACAGTTGCATGTTACATTCAAATCAAAGAACAGGTTTTCACATGGATTGGTGCATTATTTATTATGTTAGCTTTAGATGTTTTATATAGGTACTACCTTAAAAAACAATTTCTGAATGGTGCACTGGCAACAACAGAATCAGTCACCCCTTAGAGACAAGCTTGCGCTTGCTAGAGTGAACATTCGGTTATGTTGGTATCAGTTTTTTCACGCTGATGCATTCTCTGAAGAATATCTAAGTAGTTACTCTGACAAATTAATCTGAAAAATTATCATGTTAACTGCAATAGCCTTATCAATGCTATAATTTCAGTATAGTGCTTCTTGGGTAACAGGATAATCTTCCTTTTCACAGACTGCAGATTCAGGATCAATGCAGCTAACGAGCTCGTCAGAAAGATGGGATGGAGTCAAGGATGACTCAAGCATTGTGCAACTGCCCACCGGAAGCATAGTCACCTCCAATGGGCAGTATGTTCTTCCCATTCAGGGCCTTCAGGGCCTCCAGAGCCAGCCCATTTTGCTAACGTCAGGGACAGACTCCTCCAACAGTGCCGTGCCTAACATCCAGTACCAGGTTATCCCTCAGATCCAGACAACTGATGGGCAGCTTGGATTCTCTACTTCAACAGTAGATGGTGCCTCGCTGGCTCAGGATGCCTCAGGGCAGATCCAGATCCTCCCTGATGGCTCTCAGGCTATCAGTGTAGCTGGAAACGGCTCGAACCTCATGGCTCAGACTGGCCAAGTGCAGCAAATCCAGGGAGTCACTCTGGGAAGCTCAGCCTTTAACAGTCAGGGGCAGGTGGTTGCTAATGTGCCTGTGGGTTTGCCTGGGAATATTACCTTTGTGCCCATTAACAGTGTAGATCTGGAGTCACTAGGTCTCTCCGGGGCACAGACGATAGCCACGGGGTTGACTGCTGATGGACAGCTAATTATGACTAATCAGACAGTGGAAAACACAGAAGGCTCAGAGAAAACAAGAGAACAGCTATCGCAGCAAACACTAGTGGTCAACAACACTAATGCAGCAGCAGAGATGTTTGTGCCTACCACATCGACCTCATCATCATCGTCATCATCATCATCGCAGTTGCCCGCCAGCACAATTGATGGTACAGGTGTGCTGACACATGGCACGGCTGAGCAGACTGAAGGATTCCTTGCTCAGAGCCAGGTGCAAGCGTCCACAGGGCAGCAGGTGATCCAGCTGCAGCAGGTGCCACTCCAGAGCAGTGATGGACAGCTGGGCCAGCAACAGATAAGTGCCCAAGGTCAGCAGCCTCTCCAGAACGTCCAGCTCATCAACCCAGGGACCTTTATCATTCAGGCACAGACTGTCACACCATCAGGCCAGATACAGTGGCAGACCTTCCAGGTAGGTATTCAGGGTTATTTGAAAAGGAAATGTGAAAAGGATAAGACTTTGTTTTGGTTGGCATCCTCCCTAAAGCCTAATACAAGATATTTAAAACAGGCCAGCCTACGTTTCAAGAGCAAACATGCCATGTCTGTATCATTATCCCTTTTTTTTTTTTTTTTACTTCTGAAGGCTAAGAACAATTCTGCCAGCAAGTCTACTGAAGTTTTATTTAACCAGACAATTGTAAGACACAATTGAGGGTTTAGTTTATATCATATGAAAGCTGGTGTGTATGCAGCATGTATGAGTTTAGAAATAGTTGTGACTGATTATGTAGTGTTTTTTTATTATTATTTATTTATTTATTTAATATATAATTTTATCTTTTTTTGTTCTGATTTCATTAGAATAGTTATTAGTTATTTTGTATTCCCATTCCTTGCTACTGAAAATAATATTAGTATTATAACAAGTTCATAATTTTTGGCTCCTATTGTTGAAAATTAACTTCATAATATTTTTGCATTTTTTCCAGGTTCAGGGTATTCAGAACCTCCAGAACCTGCAGCTCCAGACAGCTCCAGCCCAACAGATAACATTAGCCCCAGTGCAGACCCTCTCCTTAGGTCAGGGAGCTACACTCAGTACCACTCCGGTTAGCATCAGCTCTGGGCAGATTCCCAACCTGCAGACAGTCACGGTTAATTCGGTGGATCACGCGGGGCTCCATCTCCAGACTGACGACACAGACAGCCCTGGAGGTAATGCTGTTGCTGCATCATAACTGTGAGGATGTTATGCAACAGACTAAGTCTAAAATTTAAGATGTTTATAACAGGAGTGTTAGCCCTGTGAGGTTATACAAAGGAATAGTCTTCTGTGGTTGGTTTAAAATTTTGTGCAGGCAGTCTATTGACAAGGTATTTATACACAAGCTGATTTTATATATATTTGTATACAACGATCAGTCATGGCATTAAAACCACTTCCTTAATATTGAGTAGGTCCTGCAGCAGTTCTGATAGTGGGTTTGTTCCAATATGAAGTGGTTAGTACCTACTTTTGACTGGCGACAGGGTCATGGGCACCCAAGGCTCACTGAGCAAAAGCCAGCCTGTCTAGTCCAGTCCCACAGAAAAGCCGCTATAGCTTGGATTGACCCTGTCCACGCATCAAAACTGGACCATGGAGCTGTGGAAGAAGGTGGCCTGGTTTGTGAACTACGTTTTATAGTAGTTCAGTAGATATTATCTGAACAGCTGGGTGTATGTGAATCACTTACCTCAGGAAGAGGAGACACCAGGATGCACTATGGATAGAACGCAAACCAGCAGAGGCAAGGTGGACAGTAAGAGGCAATACTCTGGACAGTATTCTACTTGAACACCTTGGTCATGGAATTCATGTGGATGTTATATTGGCAAGTACCAACATTGCTGCACACCATGTATACCCCTAACAGTAACATAAGTCACGAATGGCAGTGGCATCTTTCAGCAGGATTATAATCAGCCCTGCCTTTGCAAAAATTGTTATGGAAAGGTTTGATCGAGCATATGCGAGATGTGCTGGATAAACAAGTACCATTTATGAATTTGCCACCTTACAACCTCCAGGACTCCGCACTCTTGGTGCCATATTTTACAGCATACCTGTAAAATAATACCAAAAGTCTTGTGAAGTAGTCCATGCCTCGATGTGTCAGAGCTGTTTTGTGCTCGTGGAAAAAGGGAGGGGAACCTACACAGTAAGAGTCGTTGTTTTAATGTTATGGCTGATCTGCCTTTGTGTGTGCTCCTTTATTTAATGATGGAATGAAATGAAATGTGGACAACTGAAATAGATGACCCAAGATGATTTTTCGTGGAAATTGCTAGTTCCATAATGGCAGAAAAAAGATTTTTCTTTCTCTGATTAGATATTCGGATAAAGGAGGAGCCAGACTCAGAAGAGTGGTCTCTTGCTGGTGACTCCACTCTGAATACTAATGACCTGTCTCACCTGCGTGTGCGCTTAGTAGAAGACGAGATGGAGGCTCTGGGCCAGGAGGGCAAACGGCTGCGCAGGGTCGCCTGTACCTGCCCCAACTGCAAAGAGGGAGGAGGAAGGTAACACCTACAAACTGTTTTCTTTAGCTATGACAAAAGCACTGTTGATACATAAGGGGGCATGTTATGTAAAGCCAAAAGACATTTCATCCTTATAAATTCTCAGTCTTGTACATGTTAAGATTCTATCCTCATCAAACCTCGTTTCTCATGACAAATACCAGTCCCTTCAGGGTATAATGCAGTTACATTTTGCAGTCCTTTACAGGACACGTACACATTTGAAGTGCTAAATTACAATTGTTACTGTATTCTCCTACCACAGTTACACCCTTGCTGCACGCTCTTTGACAGGCTTTTCAGTGTGCAATAAGCCACTGTATCAGTGAAATGCACCTCACTTGTGGTTTTGCATATTGTAATGGGCTGTTCCTCAAAAACATGCAATTACCCCTGCATTAGATTTGCCTTTAACAGTGAATAAGTGATTTAAAGCTCAATCGTGGACTTGTCCATTTATTTTGATAACACGTATCTGTTGATTGTTGATAGCCCACTGGTTACAGCAATTAAAAAAGAAACAAACAATTTGAAGTCAGTTTAATTAAAATTATAGCCGTTTAGTCTTGCATTTAGATCACATCTTGTTCATTTGTTTGATATTTTTAATGAGCTCACCAATTGAGTTCAGCTCTGTTTATTAAGTCCCTGACTGTGACAGCTCAACAAACCTAAGACCACCCTTATCATTTCATGTTAATATTTCTAACTAATGTATACTGAGAGGTCTGAATAATGTATACATGGCATTTCTTCCCCTATAACATTGCATCTCTGCTCTGTCCTCTAGGGGCGCCAACATGGGGAAGAAGAAGCAGCATGTCTGTCATATAGCAGGCTGTGGGAAGGTGTATGGGAAGACGTCTCACCTGCGAGCTCACCTGCGCTGGCACTCAGGAGAGAGGCCTTTTGTCTGCAACTGGATGTTCTGCGGCAAAAGATTTACACGCAGCGACGAGTTGCAGAGACATCGGAGAACACATACAGGTACCCATGACATATCGTGTTCTTTTCTTTGCCCTTACTCTCTTTCTTTCTGTAAACGGCATCTAGGGCTTGTTTCCTATATAGGGCTAACTTGCAGTGCAGTGTAACACAGAGAGATAAGTTGGTTGCTCTGTGGTGGTGTCTGATAACATTATCAACGCAGGACCCGCTACTCATCTTTACCCATGTGCACCAGTGAAATTCATGTAACAGCTCACTGGATCAGCTGTTGATCAATAGATTGTGAGAGCTAATGCTGCATCCTTTTTCTGCTCAGCTAAGTTGTATATATAACTTAAGTGAAAAGAATTTGGCAAATAAATAAAAATAAACAAAATAAACATGCACATTTTTTAAGGAATAATTTTATTTAAACAGCAATAATAACAATAGATCTTATAGTAATTGTATTTTTTTTCTCCAAAAATTACATTTTAACATCCTGATTGAGGCTAATGTAATTTAGAAATATTTAATTATTATTATGATTTACTCTTTTTCGACTTAATATGGATCCATTCTTTAAATGTATGCATTAATAATGTTTTTTTTGTATTGAAGTCACAGGGCTTCATATGTCTAGTAATTAAACCTGATCAGACTAGGTCCAAGGTGACAATTTTATAGGCACTTATTGTTATCATTGTTATTGTTGTAGTTAATTTAATTTAATTGTTTTTTATTACAATTAGGATATAGTCCATTCAAGTCAAGGGACAAGTCCTAAACTATTACCTTTAATAGCGCTATGTTAAATACAGACAGGTGACCCAATCTTATTCATTTTACCTCAGTAAACCTCCACAATTGATTTGAAATGACACAATTAAAATGTGATTTAAGTGTCGACTTTTAGCTTTAATTAAAGATATTAAACAAAAAACATTTAGAAATGACCGACCTCTTTTTACAAACTAACTCCATTTTCACATGTTCAAAGGTAATTGCACTAAACTAACATGTTTTTTCAGCTACTCCTGTCAAGGGGTCTCCACAAAGATACATCCGATCTGCACACAACTTGAGACAGTTTTTATGCCAAATGCCCTTCCGGATGCAGTCCTCCCATTCTATCTGGGATTGGGACTAGCGCTAGGGATGCCCTGCACCAGTGGCTTTATTTGGACATTGGCTGGGAATCAAATGAGGGCTGTGCTCATCGCAGATGAGAAGCCTACCATTGAGCCACCAATCCCCCAACTAGATAAACTAACATAATCACCAATTGTTTTGCTATTATTTGTGATGTTTGAATGCAAAAACTTCACAACGTTCCTGAAGCCTGGAACCCATGGACATCACCAAATGCTGAGCCTTGAGCTGCTTTACCAGGCCTTAACAGCACCTGCCTTCAGTTGCTGCTTGTTTGTAGATCATTATGGCTTTGGTTTTGTCTTCAGAAAGTGAAATGTTTGTCTGTAAGGTTGAGTCATCAGCTCTTCTCAGTTTTGCAGCATGTGGCTGTATCTGAGCAGAAAGTATAGCTTTGTACACTTTAGAATTACGAATAGCCGTACATGCCCGTGCCATTACACTGCATCTTCCATATTTGACAGATGATGCAGTATGATTTGGAAAATGAGTCCTTCTTTTCCTTTTCGACATTCTTCTAATCTAGTCATTCTGGTTTAAAAGACTAGCAAAGTCTAGTCTAATTATACTTTTTCCCTAGTAGTTCGCATTTTGAGGTAAACCCTCTGTGTGTATATTCATGATGGTGTCTCTTTATTAGTAGACTTTGACAACGGTCCTCCTACATCATCCAGAATGTTCTTGACCAGATGTTGTGAAACGGTTTTTCTTCCCCAATTAAAAGAAGGAAAGAAATCATCCACTTTTGTTGTCTTCTGTGGTTGTCTTTTGGTATTGTTGAGCTTGCCAGTGGATTTTTTGTTTTGAAGAATATACCAGATTGTTGATTTGGCCACCGCTAAAGTTTCTGCTGTCTCCCACATAAGTCTGTTTTCAGCCTAATGATGGCCTGATAATGAGTGCCTATGAATAGCTACCAAATGCAAAATTAACACATAGAATCAATGCTGTTCAGTTTGTAATGCTGTAACTCAGGAACAGGTCACAACTGTCCATCAAAGTGCTTATTGTCTGTTGATTACTTCTTTGTCTGTTGAGTGTGTAAAAATAAAGGGATTTGTCATAATAGCTGTAATTCTTAAGCATTTAATGTAATATTTTCGTTTATCTCTGGATTAATGATGGTATACGTTTTAATACCATCTTTATAACATCATTTTAAATCTACTATGTTGGTGTACAAAGGCAAAAATATAAAAATTGTGTACTTGTCCAAATACTTATGGCCCTGGTTGTAATAAAAAAATTCCCCGGTAACTGCTTTTTAAAAAGTTGCGTCTCTTTTGGCTATGCCTCACAGGCCACAGATACTATAACGAGGATACCATCAAAATCTCTAAACTGCCACCTGAGCATGAAGCAGTTTAGAGCATGACCGCTCCCATACAAATGTTTTCAGTTATTTATTAATAGATATTATGTGTTTGTGTTATAATATTTACCCATAATTATATCCTTTGCTTCTCTGGCAGGTGAGAAGAAGTTTGTGTGTCCTGAGTGCTCAAAACGCTTCATGCGAAGCGACCACCTGGCCAAGCACATAAAGACGCATCAGAAGAAGGGCAGCGGTGGTGCAGTGGTGGCAAGCATGGACACCTCCGTCTCCTCTGATAGCATCATCACCTCAGGAGCTACCACACTTATCCTCACCAACATCCAGCCAGGTGCCGTGCAGGGCCTTGCTACCGTTAACGCTACTGTTAACACATCCACCTCGCAGGAGCTGCTCACTACAACAGAGATCCCACTGCAGCTAGTCACCGTCGCAGCCAGTGAAGCTGCAGAGTGACACGTACACACAGGAGCTGAGCGACTAACACAGAGGACATTCTCAGTTGTCAGGAAAGAGACTGCTTCACAAGCATTCAAGTAAACATTTTAAGAGACTGCCAAGGTTGTGTTGCTTTGGGCATAGTGTCATTATTATCTTCTCCTATCTCTTCCTCCTGGATATCAGTTTGACCACAAGACTTCTCTTCCTCGAATTTATCCTGCTTTTTATACCCACACAGATTATTCTCATTTACGTAAATATATTAGTTTACGTAAATGCACATATATAAAAATATATTTTACAAATATAGAATATCGATTTATGTTTGTCTGCAGTTTTTTTATGGCAAGAATGGAACAGAAGAAAAAACGTCAAAAGTGGTTTCCATAAAAAAAAAAAAAAACACTGAAATGCCTTATTTTGTATCATACTCATGTGTACAACAGTAGAGTTGCTGATGAGCTTTAAAGCAACTGTTATGACATGTATGTGTTTGAATGGGAGTAACCTTTATAAAGGAAGCTAGGTCTGTTCAATGGGAGTGATGTTAATCTAACGTTATGGCTAGTTTAGGGTATGTTGTGGCATTAGCTGGCCGCGCTTGTAAGGGATGATGTTCAGGGTAGAACATTAGAATGAAGTGTGCCACTCTGGTGCTGGGCGTTATGAAGTTCTTCATGTCCAAATGTGTCTTTAATGTACATGTTTCTGATGCTTTTCTCTCAAAACATGCATATATATTTTCTTTCAACGTGGTCCTTTTATTTTATTTTATTTTATTTAGTTCAATCAAGGCTCTGCGAAGCTCCTTCACTTTAAGCTGAAGCGTTGAGAGGAAAATGATAAAAATGAGAAACAATCAATGTAATTAAAAACCTTTTTCTTCTTCTTCTTCTTCAACCTCTTACAGTTGATCAGATGTTATGCATTTGTTAAGTCTTTTTGAGCAAGACAATATTTATATGAGGCTTTGCATAGTAAACTGGTTTTGTGGTGTCTACATCTCTTAAATGAGCTTTTTTTTATTTTTTAAATATGTATAATAATTCCAGTGTGTCTTTTTTTTTTTTTTTTTTCCCTAATACTGAACTATCTAAACTGAATCGTTATCAGAAATGTTTGATATGAAATCGGCAGAGTTGTGGTTTGGAAGTTGGTGAAATGTCACTTTCGCATGATTTGTCTGGAGGTGCCTGGAGTTGTATCTCTCTTGGTTGTGTGTGTTTGTAGAGCTGTACCACATGGTGATCCATTAGGAATAAGTAATACTCAATTACAGGTATGCTGTGCCGTCGGTGTTAAAGCTGTTTGGACCAAATTCAATCAAGTCACTTTTAAACCACTTTAAAAGAGATATTGACTGATTCTCCAAATCACCATGTAACAACAAAAGATTGACGGGCAGTTCTGTACAGGAACACAGAATTTCAACTTGTTTCGAGTTTTTTGGTTCTTATGGGTTCTGCAGGAATTTGAATGACTTTGTTCTGATCTGCCATAGCCATGATAGGAGGAAGCTGGGGTACTCCTGATATGAGGTCCTGCGCAGAGAGGAAAACAAATGTCCATTTTCATGTGCAAATACACTTGTTTATTCTTGGTATATACTCACAGTTTGATAATGAACTTTTTTTTATAAAGAGAGCATAACTGTTTTATATACTTCACAGGTTGCTGAAGGACATATTTCTTGCCCTCCGTATGCAGTTAGTTTTTCAAGCGATGGTGTAGGAATATTTCCCTCTTTATCTCCAGGATTGTTTTTGCACTTTCATATGATGGATTATTCCAAGTAATCCAGACATGAAATATGAGTTCAGTTGCCAGTCTGTTTTAGGAGTTTCAGCTATTAAGGGTGAGAAATTTAAACATGCTAATGATGATCCATGCTAAACTACCCAACCTTGCTGAAACAGATAATGTCATTAGTTAAGTGTAATTGATGAAACACTATTTTGTTTTCTGAATATTTTTTTTCTATTTACTTCCTACTATTTGCATTTTTAATATGTTGCCCTAGTTTGTGAGGTCAAATATAATTTTTGTTCACTATAAATAGCATTGTAATGTCTCTTGTATTGATATTTGGTCTTTTTTTCTGAAAAAGCTTCAAACTATTGTACAATGCCCACTTTTGAGGGCAGCTTTTTATTTCACACTAAAATTACTAAAATGAAGTCTCTGGTTGTGAGGTCTCCTGTTTTCTCTTTAAAGGGAATTAATAGTTTATATTGTGCCTTTTCATTAAATAGCAGGATTTATTACTGAACATGAATTGAAATTCATTCTCTCACACAGTGTGGGATTTCTTTTATAGAAAAGCAAATCTTTCCATAGGTTTTTTTTATTACTAGTAGTATTACTTTTAAACACTACAATGTACTGATTAATGCTATTTGTGTGTTCCTGAAATTAGGTTTATTATATTTTATTCTGACCCGTGTGTGTGCATGCGTGTGGGTGTGTGAGTGGGTTGGTGGGCGAGATAGATAGAGACAGAGACACCCCTGGGTGTAGTCCAGCAGATGTCACTACATCCACAGCTGCAGTTGAAGAGGCCAGTTGACCCATCGGCCACATTGTTCCCTCCACTGACCCGAGCTGATAGTCTAAATCATCATCTTTTATAAAAGGTGAGAATATTATTAATATGATGGAAACGGTTAGGAAGTGGTTCTGAATAGCATGTTCGTGTTGGAGATCAAGCCTACATTCTGAATTACTTTGGGATTATATACATTTCTTTCTGGATTATGTTTTATCATGAGCAAAATTAACATTGTACTTGACTCTCTTGATGAGTTATTTTAATGAATAATTAATCTAATATTGCAGAAGATTTCCCTGGAAATACTTGAGAACATTTTTTTTGTCTCAAGGGCTCAATATCTGTGTCTTCGTTCTTGATAAAGTTTTCATTTTGCATTTGCTCATATTTCAAATTAACATGAGTGTCTGAAGCTGTCACTAATATCCTGTCGCTCAGTGGGTGGTGCGTTCTGTATACTCTGCCTTTCTACAGGATAAAAAGAAAAAACACTCCAGTATGAACAAAGCAGCACAAATGGTTCACATTATCTTTTTCCCTGGAGTGAAGGTTTCCTTGAAAGTATGTTACTAAAATCTTTTATCTGTTAAATCAAAGTGAAAAGCACACGTTCCTGTTTTTGGGTCAATTGGTCATAAATGAGATCCAGAGAAAAGCAGGTCTATGAACGGTGTGAAAAGGACACGTCCATTCTCTACCACCTTTCATTTGCATAATTTAATGAATTCAATTCATTGTAATGCAATATGGAGTGCACAACGAACATGGAATGACAGTTTGAGTTAATGAAATGTGTTAACGGTATCATCATTTACTTGTATGTTAATTAGTCCAATTAATTTCCAGTGCACGGTAATCTGAATATTGTAATAGCGCTGTGCAGGCCTGCAGGAAGGGGGGGTGAGGGAGCAGCGAGGGGAGATGAAGAAAAGGATTCAGGGTTCATGAATCATAGCCTTACCTTTCCACTGCACGAGCACAACCTTTACCGCAAACTCTTCAAGAGTTTCTTCTAACTACAGTCTTCTATGGATTCAAGAATCATCTTTGCTGAATATACACCAGCTCATGTGGCATTCACCTGCATTCTGACAGATAAGGCTCTTAACATCCACGCTCAGATAAGTGAGTTTTGTGTTGTGAGTGCTTTTTTTGCCTTGTGTGTTGTATAGCACTTGCCTTTTCTTTTTCTGATAGAGGGATGAGGGGCAGAATGCTGTATGTATACCTCAATAAAGGCAGCACCTGCAGTGCGAGGAGATCGATTTCGGCCCTGCGTGGAGCCCTGACCATACAGCCATACTGATAAAGTGGAATTGCACCGGTGTGGATTGAGGAGTACAGGCAAGAGTTTCTGCTGGACTGGCCAGATAAAGGTTAGCAAGTGAGGTAGGTAGGGTGAAGTGGTGGAAAACATCCTCAACAGGTATGGTATATGGGTTTCTGTAAATCTCACAACTGGAAGTAGTGTGTTGCTCATTGACAACGCAATATAGTACAGAGTGATTGCAAAATAGAAAAAGAAATTAGATGGAATGGTATTGAAGACGATTGTTCCTGTACAATTATTTAGTCAATTATTTATTTATTTAGGTTTGAGCCTTATCAAATCTTTCAAATACCATTATTTCCTTTAGGACACAACAAGCCCTTTCTCGAATCTTGTTAAGATGTTAACACTGGTGTTGCACAGTGTTTGTATAATACAGAAAAAAATGCTGCTCAACAGATCTGAGTACAGGCCAGTGGAACAAAATAGCAGGTTTTAATTTAAAAGTAAAAAAAAGATTCAGCACCTCCAATTTTAGGTGTGATTTGGGATAGAGGGCTATAATTCCAATGGCCCACTTATATCTTTGAGACGTTATGGGGTTTGTGGTTTTAAATGGCTTTTGCATAGTCCTCATTCGCTAGCCCACTCTCCTTAAATTGCAGAGTAATTGCACAGCCTCATACTTTTTTCATTCATATACATGCAATATAAATAAGATAACTAGCATGATTCCACGAGCCGAGCAGAGACATCCTAGTATAATAGCATAAAGGTGTTTTTGGCTGCTGTTTTTATAACACAGTTTGCTGTTTCTCAGAAAGGGGGGCTTTGCCACACATGTGTAATGGGAGCACTTGAGGTGGGGGGGGGGGAGTTTTATTTTTATTATCTTTTGTATTTGGCCCAATTTAAAAACCTAATGTATTTCACATTTAATCTAATGGCGTCACTCTTTCAGTACCTCTGCAATTTACTAAGATGACCAGCATTCAATCAGAGTGAAAGAGCCAACAGTTTAAAGAATCGTTGCTGTATTTTTGCATTTTTATCATTTGAACAGGATCTTATTCAAAAACATTCGGGAATAGCAATTAAGTTGATTGTAACATGCTATTCTAATCTATTCACTCAAGGTCTGTGTTCTGTATGCAGACATGATGCAATTAAGCAAAAAAAATTTATAAAGCTTAACCCGTGTTTTATTGTGTAATTACAATAAATGTAATACATTTTCGTAAAACAGTTTGTTTTAGTTTAAGTTGTTTAATGAATCATTAGGTTTGCACAGAAATGTGTCAAAAAGTTTATTAATTTAAAATGTGAGTAATTTAGGAAAGTAATTTTAGGTTGTTGGGTGGCACGGTTGCTTGGTGGTTAGAACTGTGGCCTCCAGGGTTGGTGGTCTGTGTGTGGAGTCCATGCATTGTAGACTGATTGGCATTTTGCCCATAGTGTATGATTGGGTGTGTGTGTACTTGTGCCCTACACTAGGTTGGCACCCATCCATGGTGTGCCCCGTGTTCCCTGGAATAGGCTTCAGTCTTTCCCCTTGTGACACTGCACAGGATAAGAGCTATAGTCTATAAAAGGATAGATTTTAAATGTTTTTGTTTTTTATAATTTTTGTACGGGTAAAATATTTACAATAAATTACAACTTTAGCTCAATATTGATTATACTGTGTATATTTTTAATGTACTGTTTAAAGTAGTTTGCATTTATTGTAAGTTTACTTTGTATTTATTGTAAGTATACCTCTCATCCTGTAAAGGGTTATGGGAGGCCCGAAGCCTATCCCAAAGGACTTGGGGAATGAGGCGGGGTACACCAGCCTACTGCATGGCACAGGTACACACACACCTCTGGTTGGGGTGCCAGTCCATCACAGGACACACAAGCACACACTCACTCACACACTCACTCACTCACTCATTCACTTACAGTACGGGCAATTTGCTCACTCCGCATGTCTTTGGACTGTGGGAGGAAACCGGCGTACCCAGAGGAAACAATTTAATACGGTTAAATTGGATTTATCCTCTTAATATCAAATTATGACAATGCTTTGGTACATCACTGACATACATTTTTGTTATTCAAACTTATTTGGCTCTCACAGATCGCTTGATTTCTAGAAGTTACACTGTCAGTTTGACACATTGATGACGCCGGAGCTGAAAGTTTCTCAGCCGTGCTCCTCCGTCTCCTCTATCTGTCTTTAGAAAGTGAAAGCTCTAGGCGTGTCTCCTACCCACTCGCTATGCATTCACAGCACAATCTTGCCCTTGATCAACTGCGGAACACATGCACAAACACACACAAAGAAGTAGATCATTTTCCATGGGTAAAGACAACTCAGCATGGATCAACTCAATAATCTCATATTCCCCCACTGCTGAATATGACCAATTTTGCAGCAGGTCAGTAATTTTTTCCCCCTATTTTTTCAAAGTAGAGGCAATTTTGTGACCTCCTCTACACTACCAGCAGGACTCAAGGAGGTGTGTGTGTATGTTTGAAAATAGTGAAGCAGAGATATTGGAGGGTGAGAAAATAGATTTAGATAGAAGAGCATAGTGACATTGTGGTCGGGGCATTAGTTTCAGGGGGGTGTGCTACCTGAATGGGATAAGCGGGATGTTTATGCAAATAATTCCCTCCAAACACAGAGCACATTGCTTTGGATTGTTTTCTTTTAAAACTTTTCACCTGTTATTTGTCATCAGCATTTAACTGAGGTGCCTTAGTGGTGCAAGCTGGGGAGAAGACGAGATATAGAAAACACCGTAAGCGGCAATAGTTTGATGTGTTTTCTCTGGCCAGTAGAGAGGGGTGTGATGCTCACAGGGTCTAATTAGGTGCTTTCTTGTTTCAAGGGAAATTATAGGTTTGCCTTTCTTTGCTCGTCCAAGTAGGAACAATATTTTAATAATTTTATTCGTCATTTTTTTTTTAAATTAGGAGATTTAAAATGAGATTTGATCAGCATATTTACCCTTTTCAGATGTGTTGGTCTGTTTCTTGTTAAACATTCAAAATGAACAAAGTAATTACAAGTGTTTTTAGATCTATTTTCGTAATACATTTTTGTGTATGTAGAACTCATCAGTTGTTAAATGTAAATAAATATATTATACACTCTATCATATAATACTGCTGTCCCAAACTGACTGCAGTCAGTTTATTTTCCTATTAACTTGCAGCAACATTATGCTTTTTCATTTACATTTGCTTACTCTGCATTACTTTCACCCTTCCTCACTGAAATCCTGTGAGCTGCCATTCACTGTAAGAGTTCAGACTTCGGTACTGATGAGAAAAGTATTGTCTGTTTTGCAGAAATATACATTAAACAGCATGTGCCACTAAATCGAGGGACGGCAACAGCAGGTCCCCTTAGTGACAGTTGCCCACCCTCCCAACCCTCTGGAATGGCAGGTGTCTGATGGCTCTTCTTCTCTCCTATCATGCCTTTGTCAGGTCTGACACAGGTAAAATGCAGTGGGGTGCCATGCCATCCATAGCACAGGTGATGTACATATCATTTTCCTGGCTGACTGATTGAAGACTGTAATCTGGGTAGGACTGTCTCCCTGATTACAGCCATTCGTCTGAGGCAGGAAAAACACAGAGGCAGTGCTGCAGCTGGGTACTGTGCTGTACGTAACGCTGCCAATGCAGTCTCTTTCTCCACATCCCTGAGAGTGCACGGCCCTGAAGGCCGTCACAATCTCCATCCCATTTTTGCTCTGCTTATGTGTGTTGATGAGACACACAGTGCGCTCAGTGGTCAAACACTGGCTGTCTGCAGGCATCTAACTCATACATCCATCTGACTTCCAAGGTCACTACACTCCCTGGTGAGAAAACGCAAAATCCTCTGCAAAAGAAAAGGAAACTTCTTGTAATGCCCTGTTTTTTTTTTGTTGTGTTTCACTATTTTCTCTGACTAGCCATGATTACAGGCTAGGCCTCTTTATAGGAGTGACCCCTGCTGCAGTCTACACTGAGCTCACAGATTGCTGCAAAGGCCAGTGAGTAAGTGGCTGGAAGAATAGGTGTTTTACATGAAGGAACACTTTTCCTTTGAAAGCCTGTCACATGCACACAATTGTCCCTCCTCACACATATGCACACTCTTTGAAAGAGTGCCTTGAATCTATTTTGTCAGGAATGTTTCCCACAAAGGTGCACTGCCATCCCTGTAACCTTGTCTTTCACATTAGTCTTGTCTGTAAATGAGGGAAATTTCAGTTTTGACAGTAGGTCGCTGCTCAGCAGGCGATATGTAACACATTAGCGCATGTGCCGTAGCGCATTAGCATGGTTTCCCGTGGGAGAGGTGATGTGTTCGGGGCGATTGCTCCTGACACGCGTTACTGCACTTACACTGCGTTAGAACTGCCATCATTACCACATCCTGCCCGTTCTCATGGCAACTCATGGTCATGCGGAGCAGCATTAGCAGGTATCGCCATGGTGAAATAAATACCATCAGAGTTTGCTGAAAGAAGCGTTCTCCTCATTATCTAATTGGGTGCCTTTAAGGCAGTAAGTCGGATTAGTTATGCAGGAAGTTTAGGCCTGAGTTATTTATTTATTGATTGATTGATTGATTGATTGATAGAAATTCCTGGTTCTAACCATTGTCAGGGATTATACTGTATATAAAATTTAGACCAAGATTGATGTTAAAACTATTGAATTGAGTAAAATTATGTCTGACCTTGCATCATTTTTGTGAATGATATTTTTTTTTTATTTGCCTTTCATTTTTATTTTTTTACCCCACCAGGACCAATGATACAGCATGTCTCTCTTTGTTTTAGTTGACAGACATCTATCAAGTTATCATACAAATATCTGGCACATATATTTGACAAAGTATCTGCTGAAACTATTTATTCTTGTAAAGTAAGCATCAAATTAGTTTTTGACTCATGTTGTCCCGTCCACCCCTTCTTCCCCACCCCACCAAACCTCCCCCCTCTTCAGAGTTTCTCGTCAAATTGTCTCCTCCACCCACTCTTGTCTCTCTCCTTGTTTTTGCCGTCCAAATGAGCGGCTTGGGAAATAAAGGAGAGGAACTTTACATTGTGCTGGAAAAGGAAGGAAAATTACGGGCAGTGTCAGATAATTGAGCTTGTCTTAAGAGACGCGCTAATAACAGGCGGAGACACGGAAGACGTGTCAGTCGGCGCGCGCGCTGACAGTCTCTCTCTCTCTCTCTCTCTCGGGCGCTGATGAGCTGTTTAGAGGGAAATTGTTCCACACAAACAGCGTCGTCGTTACGAGCTGGCAAGGCGCTCGCGCGTGTGTGTGTACCCAATTCGGTTCGAACTGACAGAATCCAATTGACCGGGGGGGGACACATTCATGCACTTTTATTTTCTTTATCCTCGCCAACAATGCATATAATTACTGCGGCAAGTAAAACTGAAAATAGAATTTCTCAGCGTGCGGCGCGCGGCAAAAACAATGCGCGCGCTGTCAGCGCAAACCTCCGCGCGCCTGATGAAGCGGCCCGCTCGGTATTTACTCTCAGCTGGGGGGAAATGTTTCAGAATCAGACAGCCTCCCACTCTCTCGCACGCACACACACACACACACACACACCTTCCTATCACTAGCCAGCAGCACATGCTAGCATTTGCTCACTCGCCCCTGCGCTCACGAGACTGACAAGAGCGGTAATGAAGAAGTAACGTTGTTAAGACGCAGCGTCCAAACTGCTCCTTTTCCATTTGCTCTGCTGTATGCGTGTGTGTGTGTGTGTGTGCTTTCTGACAGGGCAACACTTGTTTATCTGAAAAGTTATTATTTTCTTATCGAATGCTGGTTTCAGAGTAATCTCTCTGTCCACCCCCTGCCGATCCTTTAAGGGTGTGACCTTTGACCTGGCCTCCCTAGTGTTGAGGAAGAAATATTGTTTTCTTGCTTTGTAATGGGAATTCAATTCAATTTGAGTTTCATTTTATTTCTATAACATGTTTGTCAGCAGCTTTAGAGAACTCTGGATATAGACCTCGATCCTTAATGAGGAAACCAGAGCTGATAGCTGGAGCTGAAAACAAACACTCCCTAAACACGACCTTGGAACCAGAAACAGACTCAAAAGGAAACTCATCTACAGTGTCACTGATTAATACTAATCGTCACACTTATTGTCTATACCGCTTTATCCATACAGGGTCGCGGGGGCCTGGAACCTATCCAGGAGACTTGGTACATTATCCTGTGGTCATAAAGTGACGGACATGGTCAGCAACAATATTCGGGTAGCCCGTGCCATTTAAATGATGCTCAATTGGTATTAAGGGGCCCAAAGTGTGCCAGGAAAATCTACCCCACACCAATACACCACTACCAGCATCCTGAGTCGTTGATGTAAGCCAGGATGGATCCATGCTATTGTGTTGTTTATTCTAAATTCTGACCAGACCATCTGAATGTCACATCAGAATTTGAGACTCATCGGACCAGGCAAAAATTTATAAGGTTCTATTGTCCAGTTTTGGTGAGCCCATGCAAATTGTAGCCTAGTTCTTAGCTGACAAGAGAGGCACCCGTTGTGGTCTTCGGCTGCTATAGACCACCAGCTTCATGGTTTAACTTGTGCGTTCAGAGATGTTCTCTGGCATACTGTACCTCGGTTGTAACGAGATGTTATTTGAGTTACTGTTGCCTTTCTATCAGCTCAAACCAATCTGGCAATTCTTCTCTGACGTCTGGCATCAATAAGGTATTTTCACACAGAGAACTGCCACACACTGGATATTTTCTCTTTTCCAGACAATTTTCTGTAAACCCTAGAGATGGTTGTGTGAAAATCCCAGTAGGTCAGCAGTTTCGGGAAATACTCAAACCAAAATGTCTGGCGCCAACAACTATGCCATGTTCAAAGTCAATTAAATTACCTTTCTTCCCCATTCTGTTGCTTGGTTTAAACTTCAGCAGACTGTTTACATGTCAGTTGCTGTCATTTGATTGGCTAATTAACTATTTACATTAATGAACAGCTGAACAGGTGTACCTAATGAAGGGGTGAGTGTATTTTAAAATATTATCAATATTATGGTATAACATAGATTAATTATTTTTAAATGTTACACATTACAATGTTTTTATGATTTTAATGTGCAGTAACCCATACATTTGTACCTAACATAGGTTTTGTGTAATATATGTTCTAAAACAGGGAAAAACGTTGTGCTTACCCTGTATATAGTTAAATACAAAGATTAGTACTGAGGATGTACAGTATAAGGATCTGGTCCTTTATGATCACAGCAGAATTCAAAACGTACTACAGTATACAAAAAAGTATACAGTATTGGAGAGATTGTATCCTCTGAAGAATGGGTAAATCTTGGGTGTAGACTCTTATATGGTTTCCATGGGTCCACTCACTATTGACTCACTGCAGCACTCTTGGTACAGTTTAGTATCAATAGTGCTATATCTTCTGCTATATCTTCATTGGATCTTGGATTCTTACTTCCATCCTGCAGATCCACTACCCTACATAGTAAAGGTTTTTTTCCTTCACAAGGAAGGTTCGTTATAGAATCTCCATTAGCTCCATCAAATCACCAATAATCCACAGCCTATTACCTTAAAGTCACCATCAGAGACCACCGTATTCTTCAATAACATCTCAGTATCACATTAGAAAACAATCAAACCTGTCTTTGAATCTGTCACGGATCAGCTGTTAAAATATTAGCACCCTTATATTGTATTCTATATTATTATATAGTTAGAAACCTATATGAGAACGCAAAATGTCTAACCATTATGAATCATTACAAAATCACCAGACGTAACATAAGCATGCAAGAGAAGACGTAAGAGAAAAAAAGCTCTTTTTGCACATGCTTGGCCTCTATCTCTTTCTCAGCATTCGATAGTTAGCTCCTTAAATCTGGTCAATTCAGTTTGATTGTCATCTCATAAATGCACACTCAGAATCAAAATACAATACAGTCCAGAATCATATCATCTTTTTCATAAGTAAACCAACACAAGTACACAGAAGAGGATAAGTCAGTCCACAGAACAAGAGCACTATCAGTGTAAACAGTGTACAGTGTAGTTGTGTTCCTTCTTGTCTTTGCAAGGCCTATTCAAGGATCAATTTCTTTCACACAGTTCCTTTTAACAATTTCATAGTGAGTTGCTTGAGCATCTAGCTCAGTGAGTATGTGAGAAGTGTGTGCATGTGTGCGAGAGGGCTTGTTGTCCTCCACCGTCACCCTACAAGTTGACCGTTATCAAAAACGGAAATGTGTCTAGCCAGAGGGATAAGTGCTGCTTTCTGCTCTCTCTCTCTCTCGCTCTCGCTCTCTTTCTCTCTCTTTGCTTTGTAGCACTAACAAGCCCTGCTCAGGCTCCAGCGAAGCGAGAAATTATAACCTCTCAGAGAGGCCTGGTGTAGATAAGGCTGTAGTGTGTGTGGTTCTCCCACTCACAGAGGGATCAGATAAGCACGAGTCCCGCAGAAGGCCGCCACTGCTCAGACCTGCTTCTCTAAGGAGAGCGGTGTCTAATCCCCACGCCTTTTTATTCACTTGCAAATCCTTCTGTTAACATAAATATTTATTAGAACATCCCCAGACAGTGCTCCATAACTGCTATATACATTTGACTAGATCTGGGCTTTTCTTACTCATTTTCATCATTGTGTCATCTGGTGTGATCCCCAGGAAAGCACATAAAGAATTTTTTTGCAATCACACAGATTGTGACTGGTGGCTACATTTACTTGAGTGTTTTGACTTGTTTAGCTAGACTTTGGTAATTTCCATAAACCTGAACAAAGGTGATATTTACACACACAATAAAAATATCTTATTTTATATAGTATATCTATTTTGAAGACAGATTTTATTTGAGTGCATCTGTTAGTCTTGGCTGATGTGAATCATGTGAATCATATTTAGATTTTAGTATGTCAATAATTACCAAATGCAATTAAACAGGTCATTACATCTACCAGTATCCCCAGAGAGTATTTAAGTGCATGGTGTGTTTACCCTGAATGCTGGATCTTACTTTTTATGAGCTGGAAATCCACATATAATGGCTATAATCCTTCAAAAGCTGCAGGATTCTTACACCCACCAAGGTAGTGAGCTTACTTTGTACACTTATAAATCTTACCAGTGCCAGCAGTGCGGCTGATAATCCCAGTCCTGCACACCAGGCTCTCTCTCTCAGCTTGTTCTGCCTCTTTTTTTTTTTTTTTTGGCAGATGAGCCCAAATCAAGCTGTCAATTTCAGCAGTTTGTTTATGGAAATTACATGTTTGTTAACATGTGAGGGAAATGTGCTCTATGCTCGAGAGGCACAAGAGCCCAGAACAAGCTCTCTCTCACAAATCACCTCTCTGACGAGGCAGTAGGTGAGAACACTAACTAGAAGGGCCCTTTAATGCACAATTGTTTTAAAATATAGAGAGAAACGAAGAGCCTAAAATAAGAAAGCCTGTCCTGCTGCTTTATATATGAGTAAGTATATAATGAACAGGTAAATATTTAATGCATCTAAAATACTATGCACTTTTGTTTGCAATATGATTATAATTGTTGTAATAACAATAATAATAATAATAATAATAATAATACATAAAATATAGTACCTTGTTATAACAGCTCAGAAAATTTGATTTTGTTTTTTAAATAGGAAATGATAGTTAATGTTAGGGGTAAAAATCACATTGTAATTATTTTGACACCTTAATGTAATTGTGATGTAACTGTGATATTTAGTTATATAGTGTATTCAAATGTATTTATCTAGGCTAAAACCAATTAATTCAACAAATTATATCATTAAGAGGATGTTTGCCAATATTTATCACTTATTATTAAAAATACTTATTTTAAAATATAAACAAATCCTATAATTATTGGGAAACTCTACATACATTCCTGATTATGCATATATAACCTGTATTATTCTTGTATTATATGTATACATATTAAAATTTTTATGTGATTCATTGTGAAGCACTAGTAAAAATATAATAAACTATGAATGTATTGTTAACCTTTGGTATGATCTTTGTGAATGCTATAAAAAAAAATGTAGATTGTTAAGAATAAATCAGGTATATTTTGAATTGTTGTTACAATATAACCCAGAACCTGATCAGTCAGAAAGTAAGAAATTCATGTTACAAATGCCAATCATATTGTACATATCTATGTTTGTAAAAATTTATACAATAATACAGAGGGGCCCAAAAAATGCCCTTTTCTAAACCTCAAATTGAATTATGCCATGTAGTATTATGTGTCCTCTAAAGATGTCGGTAGTCGCACCACCCTTAATGCTGTCCTGTGACCATGAACGTCAGAAGAGAGGCATATATTTTTATATTATAAGTGTGTATTCATTTTTGGGCCCATTTGTATATGAAATATATATGGTCTAAGGTTTCATGAATAAAACTAGTTAAATGAATACAAAGGTTGTAAGTTGTTAGAATAAAAAATAAACACAAATATTATTATAATACTTATAAGAAGAAGAAGAGCATACATACATCCAGTGAATGTTATTTGGTCATTTTATTTGGCAACATACCTTATACTATATATGTTACAAACGGGCATAATGTTACGAATACTACAGATGAAGTTATTCCTTCTTTCTTGTACAGCATGAATATTGTACGGATAAGCCATCTTAAGGGTCACACATGGAGCAGCTGGTAATCTTCATGCCTCACAGTTCTACCCTGGTTACAGTCTGTGCAGAGCTGCATGTTCTACTCAGGTTTACGTTTTTATTCATTTAAACAAATAGAGAGATACTGAAGGAGATATGAAAGTTGTATTATCCAGGGTATGTTCATGATTTGCCCCCAGGGTTTCTATGATTCCATCTCTAACCTCAATAGGATAAGTGAAAAGCAAGCACATGTTTTGCAACGCTTCATAGATTTCTATTATAACAAATCATACTTTTATTAAATCAAGGTGTTTTGTCATTATTAATACAAGCCTAGGGGTTATTTGGGGGTTTAACAGGCAGAGATGTTCAGGTGTATTTTTTGCCAGGTTAAACCTTAGATTGGGTTAACTAATGTGTTGGTATAATTATATACTCTACATAAATCCAAGGGAAACACATTACTAGTAGGTTAAAAAAAAACATTTTGTGTTTTAGTGTCATTCTCTGACAGCATGCTTTGAATCAGCAGACACTCTGTGCTTCCGAGTCTGTGTCTGATGATCGTATTTGCTGTAGGAGCAGCCACTCATTACCATTATTCTGACACCCGAGTTAACTGTTTGCTTGTAGAGTGAACTGCATGCATGTGTGTATGTGTGTTTTATGCTTGTGCACCCCACTAGGTGTAAATCTATTCAAACCTCACTGTCGTCACTGTGACTGTGAGTGTACATGTGTGTGTACATGTGCGAAAAGTAACGCTGCTGTATCTATGACAGTGTGTGTGACTTTATGAAGAATTGAGCACCACTGTAAAATAAGGCTGTTTCCCACTGCAGGTGAATCACCTGTCAGAGATGATCACAATACCCTGAAGATCTCTGTGCACTGAAACTGTCATCACACAATTACTCAGCCTATTACAGCTGTACCAAACACGTCTCTCTCTCTCTCTCTCTCTCTCTCTCTTTCTCTCCCTCGCTACACACATTATTTCAACTGCTGCATGTTCACCACTTATATGCCTCATGCTTTCTCTCTGTGTCTCTGCTTTATGAAAAGATAAAGATCTGTGCGATCACGGCTGGGTCTTTGTACTCATGACAGGTTCAATTTTTCCATCTACCTGAACAGATTTCCCGAAATGTTCACCTGCCTTTATATTCAGATTTTTTCTTCCAGTTTTACACATTGAAACTGTTCTCAGATCCGTACATGATGTCCATGGCAGCTATGAATTAAACATCAGGTTTCATTCTTTTTCTTTGTAAAATAGCGGAATTCTGCCTCAGCTGAGTTCACACATCTATTCAATATGTCTATTTTTTCATGAACAGATTACATTAATAAGGGAATTTTTAAAAAGCTCTATTTTTTCTGTTACACTTTTATATAGTGACAAAAGGTTGTACTCAGTACAATTCAGTTATTTTTTCTAGTTTTGCCTAATGATAAATTCAGTTATCTTGTTTAATTAAAATGAAGCCCAAACAGAATAAACTCACATATTGTTTCCTTAAGTAGTGCAACTAGTTTTGACACCCTACAATTAATATTTGGCAATGTCTCAGCTGTAAAGTATAACAGTGCTGAGCCTCTTCCTGTACGAATACCATTTAGAGAGATCTCACAAGCCATAATGCACAACATTTAAAGTTCCTTTTATTCATGGGTTTGTCGATTTGTGCAGGTTTTCATTAGGTTTGAAACTCCAGGGAATGAGGTAGTCATTGTAATTTAAACTCAGATGCTTTATGTCCTCCTGTCCAATCAGATACTCTGCCCTTTAAATGAAGATTCCATGCACAGATAAGGTTCACGTCTTTTTGTGGGATCAGATGAATGATGGAAAGGTTTACTCTCCAACTTCTTTTCTCCTGGTCTGCAACGGTCAGTTAAAACTAGAGTGGACATTTCAGGTTACACCTACAGGTGTTCAATTCCTGCCTCAGGGTCGGTGTGAATGGAGTTTGCATGGAGTGTGCATGTTGACGGTCGTTAAAATGGGAATAAATACAATAGTCCCCGTTGGCCTTCAATTCTCACCATTCGCCTGTACGGCCCCTAGTTGGACTACAGAGGTTCAACAATGGTCTTTTATTCCAAACATACATTCCCCAATCATGAATGTATGTTTTTTGTACAATGGGTTTCACACATTGCTAACTACTGAATGTAGTAGTTTTGTTAGTACAAAATATTTAACGTGTCTGTTTATTGTTTATTGTTTATTTATTTGGTGTGCAATAATAGCAAATACCTAAATATCTAAACCTCATGAGACCTACACTCTGGACACTGTGTAACTTTCTCATGTTCTCTTCACTGTTTCTGATCAATGGCCCATGATAACTTATAACTTAATGTCATCAAATATGAAGTTTGCCAAAAGAATAGTATCCATGATATGAAGATCTTACAAGGATATATATACAATGTAGCTGTGAGAAATACTGTAGTAAAAAAACAAAAACAAAACTGTGGAGTCTCTTATGCAAGTAAACAGCAAATGACCCAAATATAATAACTATGATAAAAGTTTTTTTAAATCCATGATGATTAATGAAATCTAATACATTCATCTATTAGCAACAAAAAAAGCTGATCATAACTAAACTTTCTCAGTGATCAAGATACTAGTGTGTCAGATACTAAGATACAGTGTGTTAGAAGAAGAGATGTTTCTATTAGCTAATCGAAATGTGTGTATTTCAATATTTTTATGCTTTTGTTATGCATCTGGCAGAACCTTTAAAATGCATTTGTTTTTTTCATGAATGAAGATGTGTTTGTTATTGTTTCACTATAAAAAATTGTGAAACATCAGAGAGGAATATTTCATCATAATTTGTGGCTACACAATTTCCATTACCCAGACATTGCTGTCTAAAATGGAATTGAACTTGCTGTGGGAGTTAGGAAAATGATCATAGCGCTCAGACAATTGCAACAGCATCCTACATGCTCTTTCAATCCGCCTTCTTGTGAAATTGTTCTGAACTGTGAACGCAACTGATAACACCAGTCACCTACAAAATCAAAACCAGCGCAAAAAGTCTCCAAAGCTTTTATTTATTAATTCCCTTAATGTATATTTTCAGGTTCTGGGCAACATCTCATTATCCCTGTAAGAAAGCTCAATACCCCTACCCCGTTTTTTGTTGTTGGCTTTTGCTCACTGTACTTTTTTGTTTAGTTCCCAAAGGCTCAGATCCATCTGTGGACCCTGTTTCCGTCAGTCAATGATATCTGCTGAAGTTCCTTATGAGATATTTCATCCAGGATCACTGGCAAAGTAATCACAGTGACCCTTATGTTCATAGATATTAAACACTTCTAAAAGATCATAAGTTTCAACTGAAGAGAAATCATTTAAAATTTGTCTAAGAATTTCCAACTTTGGCCAGCTCACTAACTGAAGAAAGCTTGTCTTTATGTTATGCACACTGCACCAAATAGAATTTACTGAATAGAATTTTCAGAAAGGGTGGGGTGTTAGGACATTTGAAATCCTTTTATAAGAATTCTCCAAATTGCTTTCCATGAAGAAGCATAGAAATCATGCTTGAGAAAAGATACTTAAAAAAAAAAGTATTTTAAAAGTGTTTTATGACCATGGTAGTTGTATCTGCCAGGTGTGAGATACTAAAAACCATTAGTAATGTGAGAGGATTAATAACAAGAATTTGATAATTACTATGAACATAAAGGGAGACATCCAGCACCCTGTCTAAAGCTATGTTTCATGTGAAGTAGTACTTTGGTTGGCAATATGAATATGAACAAAAGTGTCACCATGCTTTTATACAACAGTTCAACAAGTGATGAATATTAAATAAGTGCCATTTCAGACACAACATGACAAAGTTATTTTGTTTATTTTGGCAATTAAATTAGTTGGTGGCACGTATTGCCATGGCAATGCAGACTGATTGATAGCTGATAAAACTGCAAGAGTTTGAGTGTAAAGAACTATCACTAGAATTTAGAACTTCTGTAGATACTCATCATCTCATATATTGACTAATGCTTTCAGCTTTCCAGTTCTTCAGTTTACTATAAAAATAGTGATGTTACTGACACAGCCAGCACCCAACATTGAGTTGTAAGGAACTGAAGGTAAGTTATGACTGGCTGATAAGAAGTGCTTTCACATAAGGAAAATTGTCCATCCAACATGCAGAAGAAAAACAATGAACAATTAATTATTTAAAGCCATTTTGGTCTACAATGTAAACACTTAAATTAGAATGGATTATCAAATATTGTGTTATCAATGTCTAATTTAAATGTAAAGATCTATGTCAAAATGCAGAACCTGAAGTGTATTATGTAAATGTCTAATGTGTATTACATTAGGCATTCTCACTTTTCCTATGATTCTTCATTATATGTGTGGTTCATTCATTTCTTTTTGGTTTTGTCAACAATTAGACAGCTTTTTCAGAATCAAGAAATAAAAGAGTATAAACTTCTGTAGTTAAATTAAATCACGCTAGGACCAGAACATGTCATAGAGTAGATATTCATCTAAAAATATCAGCACCTGGGGGGGGTGTTTTTATGGGACTCAAAAGATGTTTTGTCTCTCATCCAAACAGCCCAATCTCTTGGGCTACAGGCACTTATCTGTGCAGGTAGACCGTGTTGACCAGGCAGGTTATGAACACTTTTATTTGGTTGAACAAAAGTTTAACATCCTGATTTGGGAAAGAAGTGCTCTGTTCTGCTGATGGGCAGTGCAAACTTGAACTTGACACAACTTTGACAGGAATAAAGGGGGTCACAGGCATAACATGAACATAGAGGTGAAGATTGAATGAACATATGAAGATAAAAGTAACAAATAAAATGGGAATCTAAACATAAAACCAAACAGAAATAATAGGGATTTAATTAGGGACGCAACCAGAATCACCTGCCAACCAAAACTGAATGAGCAAGATTTGAGCATGAGGACCTGAGGACCTCTACTGAGAGCCCACATTCAGTTTTATTCATGAAACAACTCATCCTTTGGAATAAACCAAGACAATATATGATATTTTATTATTACTGGGACTTTTTAATGAAATTTCTTGTGAATTCAGCAATAAAATTGATTGACATTTACAGTACGGTCATGAGACTCTTAGCTGCAGTAAAACATTTCAATGGTGCAAACATTTAAAAGAAGGCCATTCATCCATGAATGACGATCCCAACCAAGGTGGCTCAAAGTCCACTGCAGTCATTGCCATGAACATTCAGTGGAGACACTTTTGTCTGTGGGAACTGCACACACAACCATTCACAAACACCAGTTCCATTATAGGAACTCTACTGGGAGTTATTGCCACATCCCCCATATAGTCCTGACCTCACTTTTTCACATGTTTGGGACATTAAGGGTGTTCCTGGGTGACCAGTGTTTTAGACATGAAGCAGGCATTCCAACCATTGCTCTGGCATACTGGCATACTAGTGAAATACTGCGATAAGTACATTAGAGTAGCAGGGGATTATATAGATGAAAAAGGTAGTTTTCTTACTCTCATAAACCATAAACATAACTGTGTTCTGTTATTCTACACAATACAAAGTCCAGGTTTGATTTAAACACCCCTTATAATTGTGTCAATGCTTTAAGCATTTAATATATTTTGTATCAATTTCCATTTGAACATGTTTCAATGATAAAAGTCTTGTACCCCTGAGACATTTTTTACATTTAGGTTCCTACATTTCTCACTGCTGAATGCAGTAATTTCATTAGTAGAAAGGCTTTACAAATGTTGTTTCCATTTCAATGTCTTTAATAAAAGTTAAACATTTTATGTTAAAACACAGATAATGTGTAGTCCATTGGTCATTCTCATCTTTTCTCTGGACTTTCATCATGTTTGGTTTGTTCTTAGGTTTGTAAATGTCATTTGATATCTCTTTAGCAATAAATAGTTGATTGTGTATTTGTTCAGTATCTTGTTCTATTGATCACAATAGGACAGAAATACAGTACATGGATTCTCAACTGAGCTCAGGAATGTACCCCAGATGCAGAAAAAAAAATGTGTGAGTCTAGCAGATTGAGTTTAACAAGCCAGATGGGTTGTAATTGTCTGCTTAATCCAATGTTTGTGAACTTTTATGCCTTTTATTATGGTTTGTTTTGTCTATGTATTATTCAGGCTTCAGATTCCAGCATCCCTCCCAGGAGAGAGCCTGTGTGCGACCCATGTGCCCACACACACACACATACACACACACACACAAGCACATAACTGGCACGCATGCAGGGTTATGCTGTGTCACACAAACAGGCCCATGCCTAGTATGCCAGGTGTATGTATGGCTCAATGCACAATGCCTGCCATGCCAGGCCGGTTTTTAGTGCCCACTCTACAGGACTGAATCCAGTGACAACATATGGCTAATGTATTCACCTTCAGAGCATTATAAGAAAAGTGCAAATAAGCTCACAGGATTCAATTATGTCAATGTACATAATGTTGTAACAGACATCTGGGTGCATTTTAATTTCCACTAGAAATGTGTATTGGTCAGTGCTGATGTTTTACTGTGTCCACTCTGTTTTAAGGTGTGTACTGTTTAGCAGCATTTGCACACACTTACACAAATGCACAAGATTTTCAGTGATACACTGTATTATAGTCATGTGTAGTCTCAGGTAGTTATTTGTTGTTTTATGTAGCACCATGGTTCAGTGTCTTGTTTCACTGTGCCATGACAATAAAAGCTACTCGACTTGTGTTGCAAAAGTAAACTATATTTATAATGAAAATTCATATAGCTTGCCAGAGGTGATTAGTATTAGTATAGTGGTCTATAAGCTGTGTAGAACAATCATTACATGCATATTTTAAGTGGTTCAGTAGCTTTTATCACACTCTCCTATTTCCGAACTTGTCCTCCAAATTTATTTCCCAGCACTTTTTTTTAGACTCTATTTCACTATGTCCCCTGCAGTAATAACGTACCTTCTAAAATGTCCCCTGTTAAACATAATGACGTCTGAGAAGAACTGACAGCTTAATATGAGCCTAATACTCAGGTATGTGTTTCCTGCCTTTGATATACAGGAAGATTGCTTTGCACTTTAAGGTAAAGGCAAGCACAGCTGTCTGAATGATTGAAATGTAATTCGGCTTGCCATATGTCCTAGTGTGATATATGAAGGTCTTTCAAATGATCAGTAGTGTAATTCAAAAGTAGATGTGAATGTGAGTGCATGTTTGATGTTTAAAAGTTCTCTTCGTTTTCTTGGTGCACACAGAGTGAAATAATTTCATGTAAACTATATTTGTTTGTTTGTTTGTTTGTTTGTTGTTTTGTTTTTGGAGGAATTCAGTTATCCTCTTTAATTAAAATTAATGAGAATAATCTTCCATATATTATGTCCATAAGCTATACAATGCGTCACGTCACAGTCTGAGCTTCTCCTAGTAACTTTTTGCGTGTGCGTGGTGCTGATTTGAGGGCAGTTCCTGGAGGCAAAGGACTTTATATTCCCTGCATGCTCAGTGCCATATCTGTTAATGTAAGTGTGGTGGAACTTAATGTACTAGCTTTCAAGTCCACTAAAGTATTTTTCTTTCATTTTTACTACATACTGGCTGTCTCTAAGGCTTGATTCACTGACTGGCCCCCTGCAGTAGTGTTAGCTCAGTTACGGTAGTGTAAGTGTGAGTTTGAGAGGAGTGAAGGGGTTAATCCCCCACTCGGAGTCCAACGGCTGGCTTTGTCACTCCACTCTTTATGTGCATAATTGAGTCACTTTAAACCGCACTTTTGTTTCTTTTCTTAGGTGTGTAATGAGTGAGATTGCTCCTCCACGCACCCAATCAGAAATAGCTAATCTGACCATATTGTTTGACAAGTGTGTTCCTTACTGCTCCCAGCTATGGAGATGTAATCTGAAACAATTATCCCAATTCCCCAGGAACAGTATGGTGCAGGTAAGTAGCATGTTTTTAACCTTCTTCAGGTTAAATTCAATGGCCTTTCCATTTCCTTCATTTTAAAAGTGAATTTCAAGAGTAAGAAGTTAGTTAAAGTTTCTGTAGTCAAAGTTTGAAAAATATGCAGCTTTACTTCTGTTTGCCTTCAGCACAGTGCTCCTGAATTGCTGCCTGTTCATGTTTGGTCGACGGTTTCACTTGGATTTTCATATTTCGCCTCTATCACTACCAGACAAGCTATAGAAACTATGCTAAATTAAAGCATAATCCTTATAGCCAATCATAATAACCAATCATAATCCTTATAGCTTCATTTCCTGCTGGTGTTGAAGGTATTGATGCTCTGAGAGAGATTTACGTTTGTTGGAAATTAAAGTTCCTGATTGAGATTACAGTTACCTGCATATGAGAAAGTATGTGAGGCATGAAAAGCATATTATCTAAATACAGTTAGCAACATAGTATTATTTAGTACTATATTGTATGAGCTATATCCTTGGCAAGCTTTTCTTTTACACACCGTGGCAAGCGTTTTTTCCTCATTTCTGCTTATCCACTGGGTGGGGTACAGGGCCGCTTCATCTCTTAATTCCATCCAAGCACTCATGCTATCCTGGGATATAATTCAGGAATTCATTTACACCTTTGCAGAAAGTAGAGTGATGGTGGCTTTAAGTGTTCTTTTAACACACATATACACACACAGTGTTAAGTTGAACTCAAGGTTGTGGAGGACTGCTATTCACCCAGGGCAGATTTTACTCCCTGTGGAGCCTTCAAATTTTATCACTCCTGGTATTTGTTCTCTATGGCAAATTAACAGCCTTCACTTTGCCATTGGGTTTCCTTTCAAGAGACAAGACTTAAATTCTCAATAACTGCCCCAAATTTACTACTTTTCTATTTTTCACACAGCAGAATCAATACCAGGACTGAAGTAGAAGAGATAAAAATTTATGGTATCTTACAATTTAATGGTTGAAAAGATGCAATTTGAAAGATCATAAATTGTGAAGAAGTATACGCTCCATTGGGCTTGATTCAGTGCTTGCTGTTAGACCTTGATTTGCGAGTGTCTGCAAAGTGTGATTAACGAGGCGACGAGCCCGGGCCTCTGCTCACCATGCCACCGTTAATGCTCCCCATTAGAATAAATAAAATAAATTGACTGCAGCTCTGTGAAAACTCTGTAATGGTTAAAAATCAAAGAACATCATCTGCCGGCGACGATTTAGCTCTTGGAGGCCTATGGGCACCTCCATCATGTCGGCCATGACAGGACTGAGGGAAGGCTGTGGGGACACACAGGGACTGAAAAAATGCTGGCAGGGAGGAGAGACGATTGTTTAGTTCTGGTAATCATATGTCAGGGTGCTTTGTGCTCTAAAAACGTTTCAAGAAGAAGGGGGAGGCAGTAGGTTCAGTATTAATGCATAAAATTGCATTTCAAGCTGATAATCGGTTTGTGGAAAGGGTTCTGTGTGAAGATTGCTCTGGTGCTGTTGGGTGTTTTTCATAGCTGGGGCCTTGTGCTCTCTAATAGTCTTTTTCATAAGCTTTTAGTTCTCTCTTCAGTGGTACATTTGTCGGAGAAATGCATTTAAAGTAACAGTGTAGACATTCCTGTTCTAAACTGATAATAGACTTGTCTGAGTTGGTGCTTGCATCATAGATTAATGCAATAATGTGTCTTTTTCAAGCATAATATAACAAACATGTAGAGGATGAAGGTTAATGTTTGGAATGGTCTTGGTGCCAATAATCCATCTATCTTAAAAAAAAAAGTTCTAAATCAGATCTTTTTTCAGATTCTAATGAGATGAAATTGCCAGTCGGCTTAACTTATGACCACTGTCCATTTTACCTGTGCCCTCTATGTAAACATTATGCCGAAACGAACCTTAACCATGGCCTAATTACATCCTATTGTAAGACAAATATGTCCTCATATTCATATCTTTCACACAAACCTGATTACTCACAATTGTGTTACAATAGTAAATCTTTTATTTAATCTCTCCAAATTCTGGTATAACCTGATGAACATATTCATCATTCTCTGCTCTTTAATCACTTATATAATCTTTCACCTTTATTCATTTACTTTGTTGACTAGACTATTTTTTATTATGTTTGAATGCTTCTTGATTTGTTTCCTGGTTTCATTTCCTATCACGGTGTCCAGTCTTGCAGTAATATTTAATTTTTTACCTGTTAGCTGACTCCTAGGGAATGAAAGATCAGGAGGTCATGTTCGAATTTAAAACTGATTGTTATTATACTCTTAATCAGAGATGGATATAATTGTCAGTAAAAAAAAGATAAAGTTATAAAAAAATATATTTTTGCAGCATTAAAATTGCATCTAAAAATATTAATTGTAACTATATATAAAAAAAGAAAAAACATTGTAGTCAACTCAGGACAACTTTTTGATCACATATAAAACAATTATTAGTCATGTTTAATAGCTAAATGTCTAAACATGTTTATACCTAAATAATTGAGAACATAAACTTTAAACTTGGTTTGTATTTACTTAGAAATAACATCTATTAAATTATAATATTTCCAACAATGTAATAAGGTTAAGGTTTAAAGTCAGAGAGATGTGAAGATGAAGATGAGTAAAATTAAATTGAAGGAATGTTTTTTAAGAATTGAACAGTGTTGTGGAATAGCTACAGTACTACAAATTTATATACTTTTCCTCTTACTTTTAATTCTTTTTTTTTACATGACACGTCATGAAAAAAATTCATCTGATTGTAGTGGGCCTTTGTATTAGGTAAATACAACCTCAGCCAAACAACAAACAACTTTTTGATTATGCAATCATTTATTAAGCAAAAAATAAAATAAAATAATAAATGTGGTCAGTACTAAGTACCCACCATGATTTAGTAGATCTACTACATTCACCGCAATACCTTAAAGTATTTGTTTCCTGTATGACTTTATCAGTCTCTCACATTGTTGTGGTGGAATTTGGGTCCATTCTTCTTTACAACATTGCTTCAGTTCATTAAGGTTTTTGGGCATTCTGCTAAGGTCCCACCACAGAATTTCAACTGGGTTGAGGTCTGGACTTTGACTAGCCCATTCTAAAACCTTGATTATTTTATTTGTTAGCGAAGTTGATGTAGATTCACTGTGTTTTCCTGTTGCATGACACAATTTTGCCAAAGCTGTCAGATAGATGGCTTCTTCACATTTGCCTCTACGATACTCTGGTATACAGAGGAGTTCATGGTTGACTCAAGATGCCCAAGTAATGTGGCTGCAAAAACAAGCCCAAATCATCACCTCTCCACCTCTGTGCTTGCCAGTTGGTATGTTTCTTCTGAAATGCTGTTTGATTTTCACCACGGTGCTGGGCATTAAGGCCAAACAACTCCACTTTGGTCCCATCTGTCCATAGGACATTGTTCCAGAATTATCATGATTTGTTTAAATGCAGTTTTGTTAACCTCATTCATACTTCCATGACCTTTTAAGTAGAAGAGGCTTTCTCCTGGTAACTCTTGAAAACCGTACTTGTTCAGTCTTATTCGTCTAATTGTGCTGTCATGGACATTTAACTTGCTCCATGAGGCCTGTAGAGATATAGCTTTTAGGGGTTTTTTTTGTATTTCTCTGAGCATTGCATAGTTTGACCTTTGGTAAATGTGGTGGGACAATGATTTGGCAGCAAACTACCAAAACTTCTGCTTTTATAAAGGTCTGCACACCTGCTGATGATCAGTTAATCAAAGACTGATGATCAGCAGCACCTGGCTGCAACTTCCTTTTGGCTTAATTTTTGTTAAATAAATAATTGCACAGTAAACAAAATTTATTTGTTTGAGGTTGTATTTTCCAAGACCCACTAAGATCAGATCATTTTTATTATGTTTTTACACAAAAACACTTCGACTTAAAAGGGGGGTATTAACTTTTGAGCACTTAGCTTTATAATACTCTATGGAGTATTATAAAGCTAAGGGGAAACTTATTATAAAGCAAAATCTTGTAATATTGATATTTTTGGTACTATTAGTGTGCTGCAAAAACGTCTTATTCCCCCCCAAAGAGAACCACATACTCACTGCGCAGTTTATGTTTAACTTTGTTTCATTACACTGATATTGGCCTTTTTTCCCAAAAGGGTGGCTTTGTCCATGTGAAAAGTATTTAAACTTATATGTAATTTACAGCCATGACAGTTCACTATCACCTACATGTACAGATCCTGAATTCTCAGCATGAGATAGAAAAACAGTTGCTGCCTTTAGTTGTGCTAGGTCACTGACAAAACACTAATTCTGAGATTTAATTGATTAAACCTGGTTTTAATGTCTGAACACACACATGCTAATAGCAAGTCCACTCCTAACCCTGACCACTTATGCATTAAGCACTAAACCGTGGTGAAAACCGTGGTGAAAATCATCAGAAAACTCTCCCTTTCCTATTCCTCAACTTAACTTTTTCTCTTCATTCATTAAATGACATGTCTCATGTGTATAAAAAAACAAATTTTTTTATACAAATGAGAAGTAAGCTGGCTGGTGGCTTAGTGCTTGTGGAATATAGTACTATGAATGCTTAAAAGATTAACCATAAAATCTATGATCAGAGCTTTACAGTTACTTAGTACTGGAAGTTTGTTTTCATAAATTCTCTTCATCCCTGATTACAGATTAGGAATGATCAGAATACTGTCCTATATAAAATGGAATTTTGCAGCAATGCTAATCATAAATGACCACAGAATCAGTGGTAGATATTTTATTTATTAAATGCACTGGTTACACGTCGGCTGTTTTTGTGGCTCTGCACCAAAATCTTTCATAATGATTTGTTGGCATACTGTGAATGTTTACAGAAATATCGTGCTTCTGGGGAGGGAAGGAGGGAGAGAGAGAGAGACTAGGGAGTTTCAAGGTGTTTATCCTGCTGTATTTTGATGTATTTTGCTCTCCCACAACACATTTATGTTATAAATTTCAGCCACAATTGTTTCAGAAAAATGTACACAGGAGACTTTCATACCCTGAAGTAATTACAGACTAATTCATTTGGAATGTAGGTGTTTGTGTTTTTGATTATTTCCCCTGATATTTCTTTTCAAAATCTGAACAATGTGCTCAGTGACTCGATTCTTTGTTTACACTCTTTGTCATTAAGCAGGCTGTAAATAAGCCATGTCCATTTACTAATGCCAGTCTGAGACTGAAGAACTGACTAGAGCAAAACAGAAGGGTTAAGTCAGTATAACCTTTGTCTGAAATATGATTTAGGCTTTATTTTATTTTAAATAAGAGCATGTATTTAATGCCATAGAGTAGAACATTTCTTTAGTTATATACATTTTATACTTGTAGGACACTGTCGCTCAAATTAATTTGTGTGAAAACACTTCTAAGATCCCACTGTCCTTAGCTTAGTATGTCCTCCCAGTCTTCCTTTAAATCATATAGTAGTTTGAGTGTCAAGAGAATGTAATGTAGTACTATTTTAAATCAGTAATTAGAATTATTCAGCACATGCTCTAGATGTATGAAGGAATTAATTTACACTAAGTTTAGAGTTTGCTCATATGAGCAAATAAATCTAAACTAGCTGGTGTGTAACTTGTTTAAGGACAAGATCTTATATCCCTTTTTTGGTTTATGAAATAAGTTCTGGAGAAGTTTAAAATAAAGCCTGTTTCTGATTCACTGGACATGTGAACTTGGCATATCTTGGAGGCTTGTGGCATTTGGGAGGATATTATGTCATTAGACTTTGTTGGATATTTTAATATTCATCCTGTTTTTCCAAGGAGCTCAAAATAAAAATAATGATTGTAGCTTGATTTCTTAATGAATTATTACTCTCGGTTATTTTCTAATCTGGCACTAGGAATATCCTAAATACATAGCTAATAAATACTCATGTTCCTATTGTAATTCATAATGATAAAAATTGGATAGATATGTAGGCCATGTCCTTTGTTCTCCTTCTTAAATGTGAACATCATTTTACAGTCCTTTCACCCACATGCATTGCAATGTATCAGCCAAGGGGTAGAGGGGTGTTTATGTATAGGGAGCAGAAAGTCCTGTCTTCTTATCACACCTTGCTTCAAACTTTAACCAACATGCTCATGATCGTAGGGAAGTGGCAGGGAGGGAGGGGGGTGTACGGGTGGAGTGGGGGGTTCTAGGGGGGTGCAGGTCAGCAGCGCTGTGAATAGACCTCATCAGCGAGGGCCACAGATCAAATCCTTGTATTACTCATGGCTCAGTCACCTCCGCGACCCCGCCAATATTACACGCCTAACGCAATTATTTGCAATCAGCAAATGTGTGATTCATTATAAAAGATTTCTTACCCTGATATAATTTGCTATTGTTCGCAGGGGGAAAGAGCCACACAAAGGACCTTTTTAAGTGTTATTGTGGAGAGTAGGCGCCTTTGTTTAAGACACTTTCATATTGCCACAGTTAAAGTCTGATTAAAGTTTGAAACGGTGAGATGAAAATGAGCTGGTGTAATGTAGCTGGTCTTGCTGAGAAGGAAATGGCTGGTGTTCTAGTGCCCAGTTTCTATGGGTCTGATTTGTAAATATACATCTTTTTTTTTTGACCAAAATCACACCATTTTTTTGTCACTTCTTTTGACAAGTTATTTTTTATCTTGATTGTAGTGGATAGCACTGCTGTGATCTAATCATTTCATCTTTACCCTTTGACTGTTGATAACAAAAGCATTCAATTGTATAAAAGAGCAATAATATAATATAAGCTTGTGCCAAATTTGAGGTCAAAATTTGACTTAAATCTAAACCCAAGTATAACTACTGCTTCCCAGTTCGTGGCCAACAAAACATTCATGTTCCTGGGATAAAGCACATGATACATCATTACAAACTTCAAGTTAAAGTTTGAAAGCTGCTATCTATGTTGTTTATGTGTTGCTCATTAAGGAGGAATAAATATCTGCCTCATTAGCATTTCCCAAGCGTTACCATACGTCATTCTTCTCGCTCTGCATATTTCTGCCTACCAGATAGTAATGTAATTAACCTAAACACGGTAGAAACTAATTGCATAAGTAGATGCAATTAAGCCAAAATGTTTGCATACAACAACTCTGATTGTATTTATGTCCAACCACTTGCTATATTTATATTCATTTCTGAGATTGAAGCCATATGACTTTTCTCATGAAATGTTTCCTGTATTAGACAGTTTAGTCAAACTTTTCAAAGCATAGAACCTGAAGAATTATCACAATCACTAAACTATTTGCCCGAGTTCATATAATGATTTGGTGACATCATGTTGCACTGGATGTTATTGAATATGTCTGCTCTGTTTTTATCTCATTTAGTCATGAAAATCAGCAGAAGCATCTGATGTATTCATCAGTTCGTTAACTTCCTAAAAGGCTTTCTAACACACACATACCCACACTCTGGTGGAGACATAAACTTGTGGGGACATTAAAACATTAAGTGCCAACATCAATGATCAGTTACACTTAGGCTAAAGACCACATGACAGGAGAAATGACTCTAATTAACCAGCTGCTCTGGTCTTGGATAAGGGTGTGAGAGAGAGAGAGAGATTCACAGAATACACCCACTGTGGTTGTTGAAAATATCCTTAAATGTCACTTTAACCTATACAACATTTTTGTAAGAAGTGATTATGGGAGAGTTTTGATTATTGCCAGTTGGTGCAATTTTGTAGGTCTGTTTTTGTCTTTTAAGACATAACTCATGTGTTGCAATGCTTGTGTTTGTCAGTCACAGTAACTTCTACATCACTGCTAACAGTCTCGATGTGACACAAAGTTTGTAAGAACACGTACATCACCCAAATAACATCTGTTCTGTGGTGTTCTCTTTTGTTGATGGATGGGTTAGAGGGGACACAACAAATTGTGCTCAGCAACAGATGGGCACAGAGAGTAATTGTATTACAGAGTGCACCTGTATGGTACCTGAAATGTGAATGTGTGGATCTAAAAGTAAGAGAGCGAGGAGAAAGATAGAGAGAGATAGAGAAAGAGAGAGTGAGAGAGAAAGGCTGTGTGTGTGTGTGTGTGTGTGTGTGTGTGTGTGTGTCAAGGCCCAGTGATGCCCGCAGTGCCACGAGGACATGAGTGGGTGGGGATTGCCTGTCAGTAGAGCACTGGGAAAGATAACAATAAATGGCTAATAATGACACTTAATGAGCTTGATTAAGTTGATTTGTTATGGAAAAAATGAGAGAGCAAAGGGGCGATGTAGGCAATGTAATAAGAGATTCATTTTAATAGATACAAATTCAGTAGGGTTTTGGAACACAATGGGACTGCATGGAAAATTAGCACCAAGTACAAAGGGACACCAAATTAATTCTTTCACAGACATATTTTTCATAATTGCACCAACGAGGCTCATTACGCCGTATACCTGCCGTCGACGACAGACAGAATTTTGAAAAGGGGGGTTAGCAAGCGAACTCAAGGGTGCAGTTCATGCTTTTGTCATGAATTTTCTAAGACAAACCACCACCTTCGGTTGAAGACAATGTTGCATGTAATGACACTTTTAATTCTTTGAAGAACACACGTTCAGGCAGTGTCATTTTCACATTCCTAATTGCTCTTCCTATGATCACAATGAATAGCTGCAGATCTTTAAAATGTTTGATGGGTGTACGGAAACCGTGATCCACATTTTACATCACCATCAACACTGCGCTTTTAAAAGCTTCTTACAAACCTTGAAGTCATTTCACAACTTGAAATGATTCCACATTAACTTTCCTCTTTTCTGGCATAAATATTTCATAGAAAAAGTTTATTTATTAATTTATTTATTTCCCAGTGAAAGCGAGAGGGTCTCAGCTCTTGGGAAGTTTAATTAAGAAAAAACCTGTTGAGAAAGATTTCTAATCAGCAGGCTGAGAATGAGAGTATTCAGAGCATTCTTCTCCAGGCAATCGTGTCTCTTCACACCAGTGTATTTGTGTGTGGGTGTATGTGTGTGTGTGTGTGTGTGTGTGTGTGTCGCCCATCTCCAGAGGGAAGCAGTTTAATTGAATACATTAAAGGAGAGCAGAGCCTGAGGCCTTATTTATTTCCTCTTTCTCTCTCAGACTTGTTTAAATGAGACCTGCCGCTGATACATGTGCCGTGCTGCTGTCCTTAGGGTGCTGTCCTGTGGGTGAGCACTTGCTTTGTTGCTCTGGCGAACTGTGATATGCTTCTTGTTATCCAAAATCTTATTTATGAATGTTGCACCCTTGAGCAGGGAAACTGCAGTCACTCTGGCAGTCATTCAAGTGATAAGGTTTCATAAGAGAGTGTCAGAATGTACAAATAGGAGAATCCAACAGAAATAAACTTGTACACACTGTCACTAAATCCTGTTCCTTGGCTGCTTGATCAGGATCTCATCAGTGAATGAAAACATGATATTGCAGACCAAGTGATCTTTAAAAGCTCATGATTTTTAAATTGATTGGCTATAAAATATTGTTTTAACCAGTTTTTTTTTATCTCTAATTAGATCAAGTACTCGGCCATTGGTGCTGGGTATATATATAATGAACATCTGTGTGCCAATGAAACTACTTTCGAAGTTTATGCAACATGAAAGTGACCTATCTTGTTTCCCTAAAAATTTCAAGTTGCTAACTTAAGCCATTTTGGAGAGATGATTTTTTACAGTATGTGCCCCAAAAATTGACATGTTATACTGTCTCGCTTCAAACAATAATAATTTTAAATGCAAATTATTCCTATTTCTTTATGAGTATTGATACTTAAATTGGTGTAAGCTTCTAGAAGCATACTAAGTAAAAAGGAAATGTTGCTTCATTTAAAGGATTCTATGCGGTTGTGGCCACATAAAAGGGCATGAAATTGTATTTAGCAAATGTGTTTCTATTTATCTGATAAAAATATAAATGTGTATGCATATTTACAATAATGAAGCACTGATCAGGAGATAAAATGCATTAAGTATTATTTAAAAAAAATTTTTATATGATCCTTTCATTAAACTGTAATGAAAGGATCATATCCGACTGTAAACCCTAAAGTGTAACTTCTTAAAGTCCTGGTCTATTAAATCATTCATCTTAAAACATAATTGTGTAACACCTGCAAACGATTCAGTTATTAGAGAATAATTTACAGTTTCTATGGTCTACATGAGGATATCTATATAGCTTATAACACAGCTATGGTGTGGAACTGCACACGCTCTTGTACTACAGTACCAGTAATGATACTTGTATATTCAAGTAACGCTGGTGTGTATGGGTGTGCATGTATTGCTTGACCTAAAATTGGCAGCAGTCATCAGAAGCTCTTATGTAGTGGGTTATAATCATCATCAAAAATATATCCTCATGCTAGTTCTAAAGCTCATGGTCTAAGAATACCATCCAGCTAAAATCCCATCAGAGAGAGGTTTGTACAATAAAATCACACAAGTCAAGGTATTTAGTACAATGTATAGTCTTCATTGCAGGACGGCTGATTTCTGTTCAATCGTAAGCTCATTACTCATAAGCAACCTCACTGAGTCCTTCTCATTTATCACAACTGAACACAAAACTTATTCCCCAAACAACTGTGCATATTAATAAGACCCTAAACTATTCATCTTACTGCTCTAAATTAATTCATGTCACACTGACTTATGATTGTTTCTCCTCCGTCTAGGTTTATTTTTTTTTTCATTTCTCAACTGTTTTTACCCTTGAAAAGCTGTTACATTGTTTTTTAAAAACTATTGCCAGAGTATTATGTAAAGATTTTAATTTTTATTGCTTGGCTATGAAATAACTTGGTAACATTGTTAATAAAACAATTTAGACTTTTATTTATTAAGGTTAATTTATATTTAATTAGATAGTACATAGAATGTTTATAGTACAATTAGTATGCAGCATATGAAGAGCTTTGTAATAACACAGTGGTCTTCAGTCTTAGTTTGCTGATCATTTCACATTTTCCCTATTTTAACAAAACTGAATCAGCTCATCAGCTAATTATAAAGCCATTCATATCTCAAATCAGATGTATCAGTGAAGATGGGGAAACAGAAGTAAGGGACTTGAGAGCCACTATAATAATCCCCTCATCTCATTAATGTATTTATTATTCTAATATGATGTGAGAGCTGTGCAAGATGTTATGCTGCAATAATGCAGCTATACTGTGTCCCGGAATCATGATCAGAGCTTTGGTGTGGTTAATGTGTGTTAACATGCTTAACACGTTCCTAAGACATTTTTTCCAGGATTTATTTTAATTTGCTTTCATGTTTACCAGAAATATTCATGTGGAATTCAGCAGCCCATCTCTTAGCATGTTACAAAGTCCCTTTTCAAATCACTAATGGCCAGTTCAGCATGTCTGTCATCTTAAATAAACTAAAGGCGCAATCAGCCTGCACAAAAACAAACCTGTCTTTCCCTATTTAAAAAGAAGCCTTTGAAAAATCCATCGCAGTGTCACTTCTCAGTTCCTTCTGCAAGTGTGTCTAAAACACTGTCATTTGAAGGTTTTAATCCTTTTTTAGTGTGGTAACAGCGGGCAGTTTTAAAATGAATGCAGTGATTAAGAGCGTATGTGCTGAGCATTTGGACAGCCAGGCTGTGGGATAATGAATAAAGATTCATGCTTTAGACCCAAATTTTAATTTTTCTGCCGAATGTGCCTGATCTAGGCAACGTTTAATCACCCCCACTGACAGGACTGAGCGCTTTCATTTAACCTTGACTGAAGATCATGAATTCTAACGCTTTTAATTGGGTACATCATTTAACAGCATGAGTAGGGGAAATTCCTCCAATTCAAAGCTGTGAGATTGACAGACAGGGGCAGTGGGGCCTGGCACAATTAAAGAAATCTGTATGCACTGCCCCTGTCACCACACATACACACACACACACACACCTATTATGTGAATGTTTGATCCCTGTAACTTTATAGATTTCAGCTTGTTTTTAGTAGGTTGATTAATATNNNNTTATTTATATATATATATATATATATATATATATATATATATATATATATATATAACCTTTGGCCTCCAAGCAGTTACCACGTCTACAAGAATGTGACAGCAGAAAGAACAACAATGGAAGTCTTACACCATTATGTTTATTACTGCTCTGTCACTCCTAATTGAAATGTTACCAAATGGTGTGAATGACAACGGTGTTTTTTGGAGACACTGAAGTCATTGCTGTCTCTGACCTCTTTGGAGACAATTGCCCCTTTTATGAGCAAAGCTGTATCAAGTGGCATGCAGTGAAACGCATTTTAGACACCTAATTGTTTTCTTGCCTCCTACTCCACAGAGAGAGAAAATTAATCTGTGCGTCAGGCGTCTCCTCTGTGACAGAGCCTAACCAACCACAGCATGTTTGGTTAAGGAACTAAGCTCCAGGGTTCAATTTCCTATTTGCCAATTACATTTTTTTCCCGTGACAAAATTTAATGTATTATTTAAATTATCTTAGCTTTGGGATATTTTAGGGTTTTTAAACAATACATTACTTTTGGGATTCGGGGGAATGCAAGGTGGAATTGAACAAGTTCACTGTGTTCATGATTCCATGCAGATTAATTGGTGTGTTAAATGGTGATGCAGTTGAACTTTGCAGATGTTCATGATCACAAGGGCATTCTAAGCCTGAATAAAATGCTAGATATTTGTAGATATCACAAACCTTCTTATTAAGATGTAAGTTCCAGGTTATTATTCAGTTATTTCTATTATGAGATTTAAAAGTATTACTCATGTACTGTATGTACTAGGTATGTATATAGTTGAGAGCTGTCATTAGAAGTTTTATCACATAATTTTAACTATTTATATGTACATCACAATATCTCTTTAATGCTATTTCTAAGTCATAGAACGACTCAAGCTATCATTGTGGTAAAAAATTGTGTACATATTTTATGCGGTTTTATCTTAGTATAAAGTTATAATTTCAAATAAAAATTCTAAATGACATTTAGGAAAATATGCTTTTGTATTTTAGATGTCACTCATGCTAGGCTTGGTGAGGTTACATACTGAACAGGTACTGCAGAAAAAAGGCATCAATCATAGAGGTTAAATTATCATTGCAGTCTAGATAATACAAGGAAGAACGTGGTGAATTAATTGAGCATAAGCCAAGACTCTTTGCTTGAACAGATGTTGCATTAGCCATACCCGTGTTGTATGTGAAGATGACTGGATCAAAAGCCCATGTTAAACCTTCACACAAAGCAGCACAAATGTCTGAGTTTGAGACAGAATGTGCGAGTAATGAAATCGTTCGCTGGAAGAGGGCATGAAATCATGCACACGTATTTTCATGACTGATTGACATTGCAAGGTTAGATTATGGCATTAAATAAATGGTCCATGGAAGAGGAGGAAGCACTGTAAATGCTGACATCTATTTCAGGGGCCCATACCAGGTAAAAGATATCTTCTTCCTCAAGCTCATCTAAATCAGTAAATCTACATTTTAACATACCCAGTATACTGTGTTGCAAGATGTATTTTGTCTCTCTTCATTAATGAAGTAACTGTGCAAAGAAGGAAAAATAAGATGATAAAAACATTAATACAAATTTAGTGGGACTTGCTTCAGGAACAATAATCAACCAAATACATACACAACAAAGACCATTTTTGCTTATTATAATAGTATCATTTGTGGACATACAGTTTGGTCCTTTAGTGGCAACCGTGCCAATAGTTGCATATACAGGTGTTTGTTATATCCCACTGTTTCTGATTTGACTGATCGCTAATTAGGTTGTCTTTCCTATTAGAAGGACGAGAGCTTATTAGGGAAATCAACTTCTGCTGTGCAGAGCTGGAACAGCAACCTGTACACACTACATCCAATTCAATTTTCTTTCAGCAGGCTATTAAGATATCAGTATCAACATAACATCTCCTAAGGCTTGTAATTGATGAGAGAAGCTACTGATGCTAGAATATGCTGACACTATTTCCAGGTTGAGCCGAGTTGTTCTTGGAGAATAACAAACTGCTCTGTAACAAATTTGCCAGACATGTTTCACAAATATATGGTTAATATAGCTCCTATGATTGCAATGAAAGGAGGTGAAAATAAAGTCATGATAGAGTATAATTATTTTATATGATGACATGTACCATAAAAAACAATTGTATTCATCAACTACTGTTTATGGTATGTATGGATTTATTTGTACATATAGACACAGGCCTTTGGGTCAAAGGTTTTGACTAAATGTAATTTGTTTGCCTGTTTGCATGTCTCTGTAAAACGTGAATAAAATTTTGTTATATGAATCAAACCACAATTCTCATAGTGGGCCCAGTGAGGTTATGAGCGAGCAAATTAATGAGGTAAAAACTAATGAAGCTTATGAGAGCCAGCACATCACAGCTGAGAGACTCTCACACACTCTCCTCATAATGTATGATCTCAATAAAATGAGTTCATTTCCCCAGTACACTCTTACGGCCAGATTAAATGTACACATTATAGCCTGCTACCTGGATGGGCTACAATTAGCGAACCTACTGACCCTGTCACACTCTGGTCAGAATGTGCAAGGTATATCATATGTTCTTTTTCCAGTAGTCCAGAGTGAAATGACCTCTACACACAGAGTTAAGACAGACGCTACAGTGCATGGGGGAGAAAGGTGAAAACATTGTTTCTGGTGACGTCTACATTGTGTGTACAATTTAGAAAAGAAAAAAAATATTGAGAAAAATTATAAAATATTTCAGATTATGTTACACAGAAGACAACACACATTTCATTAAAGTTACATAGAAGACAATAGAGCAGGGAGCAATAAAAAAATAAGAATGGAAATGAAAAGGAAATGAAACAAATATAGAAAGAATAAAATATACAGAAAAAGTGAACAAAGGGGAATGTAAAACTGAAATAAAACTGATGAGAAGTTGCTATTGTGGAACCCACTATATATTTGATATAAATAAATGATATATGATAATATATAAATGACGATGGCTGATTTCCACCATCATTACCCCAATCTACACTTACTGAATCCAGTGCGGAGTTTGTTTTTATGGCTGGTTAAGCAGAATTAACTGATTTATTTAAATATCACTATCAGAATATCACCAATCTCTTAAAGTACCTGAAATGCCAAAAATGTGTGGAAAAAATAAGCAGTAAACATTTATAAGACAAAGCAGTTAAAGTATTTCTCACACAAAAAATCCATTCAGTGATGAGGCGAGACAGCAGCAGGCTAAGGGACTATGTCTCATCAGCTAGGGCTGGAACTCGTTAGGACTAAAGGATAAATGGACAAAGCAACATGACAGTATGTATTACAGGAAAAGCTGTTCCTGTTAACTAAACAATGTGTCAAAGCCTGAGACAAGTCTAGTGTATTCAAGACATGACAAAAAATTCATTAGAAGAATATGCTGTGAGTAGACTTAGTAGATTGTCTCTAAGAGTTGACCAAGGAGTGTATGACAGCTTGATCACATGTCAAAACAGTTGAACAAAATTTTCACATCATTATGCATAAGTGACCGTGACTACACAGAAGGACTAGAACTCGTCCTTCAAAAGATTATAGGTTTTAATACTATATGCAATGATTACGGTTCTGAAATAAGATGTTTAGGAGTCCCTGTATCTCATCTGGTACTTTTAAACCACTATGCATAGACCGATATAATATGATAAACCACAATTTCCGAGGATACAATCAAAGATGTTATGATTACAGTGTTCAGTTACAGTACCCTTTTTTGCTTACACACCCAAGGGGGGAAAAAAACAAAACACACAACAAGCTGAATAAGCAGCCCTGCAAAACTACCCTACTTGCTGTCAAAAATGTTCTCCCCTTAATCTAATCAAAGGTTGATGTCTGAAATAAAGCTCCTAATGGATTTTGCATTATGTTTGAATTGCTGTTATTTTAATAAAGCGTGCCTTTGGTGCGTCCTTGACATTCCAGTCCAGTGTCCATCAATTTAGACAATAAGGCCTTTAAATGGCTGCACCATGTACCCTTACTCTCATTCAGGTACATTTACGCTCGCTACAACCTCACAGGTTGTCTGTATTAGAGCTCCCTCCTCAGGAACAAAACAGGACTACACTACTTCCCAAGCAGGAAATTAAGAAGATTAAAAAAATAAAAAAAAAATGCAGGACTCCGCAAGACCAAGCCTGTGTGTGAGTGAAAGCAAATAAAATATTAACGTTCCTTTTACACTTTACATTTTCAAACTAAAGTGAATAAAATATCTGTCAAAGACCGTTTTTACATGTTTTAAAATAGCTGCGAAAACATTTTTTTTTCACTGATTCCAATTGGGGAAATTAAAATTACAAACAAGGGCTCAGAACAGTTACTGACTTCACAAACAGAAGTCAGAAATAAACATCTGATATTTAAATGGACTTTCAATACAGGGCTACATTCAAAAATATGTTACTAAATAGTGAGGTGAACCCCAGGCCAAAGGGAGCAAAACTGGAGTATAATAAATAAATAAATAAACTAACAAAAAATAAAGTTTACTTGAGGTACCCCCAGCATCCCAAATTAAATTATACAGAATATGTGTATAAACAAAATTATTTGAAACAGTTTTGTCCAGGTAGGCCTACTATCTATTGCATGGCATGTCATGACACCAAATTCGGACACCATTTGATAGTGATATTTTTCCAATTTCCTGTAAGTAACACTATGAAATAATGCATAGTAAAGAACATAGCTTTAAATAACAAAATAATAAATGAGTTGTTTTTAAATCCCTGCACGTTCCTGGTATCTTCAAAACAAAGTTTAGGAAGGAGCTTCTCCCAGGAGGCTTTTTCATAAAACACACAAGGATTTGATGTACGCTGCTTCTAGATCATTCTAGATAAAACTACACTTAAAAGTTTTTTATTTTTAATGCTCAATGTATTATAAAACATTTTTGGATTAAGAAATAGTACAATATATGCTTACACACTGATCTTTAAAGCCAATTTTAACCATAAGCGTAGTTCTTCACGGCAGTGTGTTCAGATTTCAGGCAGGTAGTGTTGGGTAGTAGGAGGTTTTAGATGAAGTGCAGAGCTCCTAAGATATAACAGGCTTCAGCAGCGGTTGTATAATGTGTTATGGTGCCATAAAATCCTACCTTAATCGGCAGGAGCGACGGGTGGGGTTATGGAGAGGAGACTCGGACCTCCTCCTCCTCCTCACGCAGGTAAGACCGTGCGGACTGCCGCCGCTGCGCGAGCCTCATTTAGCGCTACGCTGCTTTTCTTAATTAGCGCCGCGAGGCCTCATTAAGTCCGCTCTAATGAATAAATATTGTATTTCATAGCCTGATTGCCAGATCGTCTCAATGCTCGAGCGTCGTAAACAATTATTTCCCTAAATATTCATCGCCCCAAAGTGGATGATCGTTTGGTATTTAATGCCAGTATTTTTCAAGTGCATCTTTATTATGCAAATTAAAATAGTTTTTTTGAAGCACTAGTTTGCTGCAGATCCCGAGCAATCACACTGGGAAATAAAATTAGACAAAAAAATAAATAAAAAATTTTTTTTAATCACACACAAAAGGATATTCCTTAAAGAATGTTGTGGGATCACTGTGAATGAAGCCCACTGACACTGAGGTTCTCAGATCCTGTCCAGGGCTCCTACGTGAATAAACATGAGTGCTGAGAAAATAAAGTGCAGTAGAACTACATGGTTTAAAGCGTTCACACCTCACACCGCATTCTTTGTCACATAAATGGTAATGTTAGAGAGGAGAGAGAGAGAGAGACAGCATGCTAGGGAAATGATTTACAGGTATAAAATTTCCCATTAGACTCTGCTAATTATTTCCACACCATTAGTAGCAGTTCTCTAATGAAGGATCAGAGAAGGCGATGCAGTACATCAGTGCGCTCTAGTAAAAGCAGGACAAGTGGAGAGATGAAGCACTCTGACTGCAAGGGATGTGGAATAAAGCTCATACACTTCCATTATACTTTAAACACTCCAGTGGAGAAAAGAAGGGGGGGGGGGGGGAAATCCACAAGCTCTGGTTTAAAAAATAAAAGCTTTTATTGGTTTGAAAAATTGTGCCATGTTTAACATCAGAAATTATTTTCCCCTAAGCAAACTACTGATCTGCCCTTTTACTCCTTTACCAAGAAATCTGAATCAACAAGGTTTCGTAAAATTTCAGCACTCCAATACTTTCAGTCATAAAAGGGTAAAGCTAAAAGCTATTGCAAGCAAAATTACAGTATAATCTTTAAAACAAGAAATAAAGTTACTAAGACAACAAACATTACATTTAAAACAATGTAAGTGAACACCTGACAGCTGTCCACTCATAAGGCACAAATTTGCATAAAGTGTACATCCAAAAGGCAAATTCTATATACATCTGGACAGAAGATGAACTAAAGGTGAGCACAGACCATAGATTAAAAATCAGCAGGGTCAGCATCCCTCATTCTCATCCAGCTCCTTCCTCAGGCTGCAAGGAAGAGGGGAGAGTAAAGAATATAAATAACCTAAGAAACTTTAAGCAACATGAGTTGTACTTCAGCTCTTTCACTTAAGTTTATATGAGAGCTATACTCAATCCCATCAACCAAATAATTAAATCATTACCTCTTTAGGTACGCATGGACATTGTCATAGCCATGGTATTTAGCCAGGTAAACAAGAACACCTGTAGCACAGCGCCCCTCTCTGGCCCTGCAGAAGCTGCAGTTACAAATGCCTCTGCATGGTGGGCATAGCCACTCCTAAAAATATATACATTACAAAAGAATTTTTTTTTTTACTATACAGAAACAATTGCATTCGAAATGTTTAACTAAAGAAGCCTTAAAGAAAAACTGAGTGTGTACATACCGGGTTCAAAAGTGCATCATGAACTTCCTCTCCATAACGATTTCGCAGACAGGGGCCACAAAATTGACCTCTGACTCCAACACACTCAGGGTTACGGCAATTAGTCTTTGTGTCGATTGTCTTTTGGCGACACTGGTGACATGTGCTACCCTGTGGGACAAACCAAATTTCAAAACACTGTCCTAAGATCAGGCCAGTGCCACTACTGACAAGCATAACTGATGTCCTAGTCAAGAAGAGGAGAAATGAACTGTGGCACAAGAGTATATGTAATGTATAACGGACAAGGACAACTCACTGTAGCACGATTGTAGACCTTTTCTCGGACATTGGTGCAAATATTGTCCAACTCAGCCTGGGTGATTTCCTCCACAGGTCTTACCACATGAGGGATGGCAAGAGCACCGTTGTAAGTGCGCCGACGACGTGGCTCCTGTATAAACAATTTTAAAACCAAACAGATTAAATTACTGTGCCAGGTGGAGGTGGGGGGCAAATCTGACTAATAGCCTGTGTCAAGTCTCACCGGCTCATAGTCATCATAATCATCTTCTTGTCTGTTCCTGCGCACCAGGCTGAACTTGTCCTCAAGCTCTTCTTCGGGAGGTGTAGGGGGGCGATTCACCAACGAACGGGAACGTGTGAGAATCCTTGGAAGACTTTCAGGGTGCTGCTTGCGACGGAAAACACGACGAGGCTAAAAGTACGGGAATGGGGAGAAGTGAAAAAAGGTTACATACAAATAAAACCAAATATCCTATTAAGTATTCATGGAGTAACTTCTGTAACTTACTGTATTGTTTGAAGGTGGTATTTTATTGGGGGAAAATCCAGGGACTTTGTTTAAGTCTGCCATAAGTTTAGCCAGCTACAAAACAAAAGAACGTTTCTTGAATGTTTTATTAATTTTCTAAAACAAATCATGATTTTGCATCATTGCTAAACAGTTCTCAGTAGTGTCTGCTTCATGTGATCGCTTTAAAAGCTCTTGACAAATTAGACATTTCATCCAACACAAAAAGCAAACCAAAATTTTTTTTTAAGTATTCTGCTACTAGTGACTTTAATCAATGCTTACAGAATTCTTACCATGGCTTTGTTCTCTTTAATATTAAGTGCTCTCTTTGCAACGAAGTCATCTTCCTCAGTACCTAATTCTGTGTGTTTGGGAGCAGGCTCAGGACTTGGAGATTTCTTCGGAGTGACATTCCTGGTGGGGAACTTCATGGCCACCCGAAGAGTGAAAGAGCGGCGAGATTTTTTCGGGGGTTCTGATTCAGAGTCTGAATCCATTTTCTGAGAGAAACACAAAATGGTGAAGGAATGACAAAAAGTACAAGCACACAAGAAACAAAAACATTATATAAAGAAACTGAAAACACCACTGCCGTGTGTGAAACGGTAAAGGTGATTTTACTGCCACTCACCATGGTACTCATCTCATTACTGAAGTCGCTTTCCTCAAAACTACTGCAGCCTTCCTCCTCTGACACGGACTTCGCTTCTAAGATTTTTTCCTGGCGAGCTGAGCTTCTCGTCTGCCTGAGAGGTCTTTTCTGTGAGGGAAACCACATCATCAAAGTCCATTCAACTAAAGCCCTGATATTACTTAAGCTCTTTGTTCAATCTAAGAACAATAGTATAATGCATGAAATTATTTAAACCCTGTGCAAACTTTTTTTTTTTTTTATAAGTAATCACTAAAGTGAATTAAGAATTTCCATAAAGACAGATCTATTAGTAAAAAGAGTTTTGTTCAAAGTGAACTCACAATAATGTAAAAACCAAAGCTAATATGAGAAGAGTGTTAGTGCCACATCATCTGTAACTCATCACAAACACACTCAAGCGGTTAACTATAAATATAGATATGCAAGTTAGTTACCATCGGTGCAAAGCCATCAGAAGCGAAGCTGTCACAGCTGTCCTCAGAGGAAGAGGTCTCCATGGGGACCGGTGCCGAGTTCCGGTAACTCCTCAGGTTCATTCTGGTTGATGGGGGCGGGGCTTGCTGACGCTGTGGCGGGAAAGAATCAAAGGGGAGCTGGTAAACACGTGAACCATGGAGTTTGCCCTTTGCAGAAAGATACAGACTACAAACTTCGACAGAGATTACCTCCTCGGTACACACATTCAGCCATGCTAAAACACGTTTAATCAGGCAATGATGGTGCTCAAAGCAATCACGACTAGGCTAAAATAATAAAAGTGCAGTGATTTATCTTAGTTTGTGTTTCGGCTAGAAACAGCCACGCACCACTTTTGCACAAGGCTTAAACACTCAAAATGTGCATTTAGTCCAAACAAAATTGTTTTGCATGCTGAAGTCTGAGCCATTTCTTTAGAAGGATAAAGGCAATTGTGTTATTTTTATGCATTATAAAAACACACACAATTGAACAATCAAACCTAAAAACAGTATTAGGATTGCAAAAGAAACAGCACTTCGAAATTGGCACAAAAGACAAAAACTTTTACATACCTTAGGACGCATTGTTCTGTTTCTCTACCTAGTGGGTGCTGCCGCTGGTGTGTGTGCTCTGAGTCAAATATGAGAACGAGAGAGTTTGTTATAGGACACACACTGAGGAAGTTCGCGGGAAACCTTTGGAGGCGTGGTCCTGTTCGCGCCACGGCAGAGTCCTGCAAGATGCCTAACAACTTTCTAAAATAACTCCACATGATGACCACACTAAATAGTGTTTGTCCAAGTCCATAACCCTGATGTTAAAATACAAGTGTATGACGTAAACACCAAATGTTATTGAAGGAGTTTTAAAGATGAAGGAGAAACGCAAGTTTACGAAGGCATCCTTTCAGGACCCTCCACGGTGGCGCCAAACATCATCAGATTTACATAGGGGGCGTGAAGCGCGCGACCAAAGTATTTTACGTATGGTAACACACACACACACACACGACACGTCATTAAAACCATATTTATTTTGACGGTACAATGTGAATGTATTTGACAAAATTATATAAAAATATTCTAACAAGCATTGGAACCTGAGGCTAAAACTGTATTCATTTAGTTTGGTAGTGATGTTATAGTGTTAGTAGTATTTATTGTGTGCATCAGTATTAATATAATTTAAATCCCAAACAATATTAGTAGTTTCGAGTACTACAGCGTTCATAGTTCTTGAGTTGTGTGGAAAAGTCCCTTGTCACAAGCTGACAATATATTATATAATATATTCATAAAAATATAAATAGTCCCTTGGTCAGTTTCAAGGTCCAAGGCAGCAATTTCCACCCATGTTTAACTGCAATACACCTGACCGTTACCTACAGATATACAGTACAATATCTTTAAATACATTTCAGATACAGACACACTTCTATAGTCCATAGCTTCCATCTTTGGGTTATTTAAAATTTATATTAAAAGATGAACAACAAACATGGAAATTGCTTTATTGGCTCACAGACCCTAGTTTTAAAACCACTGGTAAAATTTTGTGTCGTTAGCAGTAATAGCTTTGTCATCCAAAATGTGGAATGTGACTGGATCTGGAAGTGATAAATCAAGATTTTTAGTTGGTTTAAGCTCTTGTGCAAGTTTCTTCTTTCCATGTTTAACCTTTTCCATTTTTTTTTCTGACTGCAATATATAAATCATATCAAAATATATATATTTTTTCTTTGGTGTAATCACAGCATAAAAACCCTCAGCTCCGGCCACGCCCCCCTCTTACTCCCTTTCGTTGACGGCCTCTGAGCTGTCTTAGGTCTTGCTGCTTATGGTCCTGTTTGTGAGGCTTCTTGCGTTCTACCTTAATCCACCCTCCTTCTATAGCTTTGGCATCCTCTAGCTCTTCTTTCTGCTTCTCTCCTACTGTTGCTGTTGCCAGTCCTGGAATTATCTGTGATTGGTTCTGCGGTACTATGTAGTTGGAACGGTGTCGTCCGCCTCTAGAGCTGCCATGAGACATATGGCTGCCCCCTCTAAAAAATCTCCGTTCTCCTGCTCCAGGCACATTTAGAGAGCTATAGGAACTCTTTCTTTGGTAGTTTGACACATGCTTATTCCTATGAGAGCGGTCTCTTTCTGATGTGCTCTCTGAAGTCGTACTAGAAGGGCTGCTACCCTTTGACCCCAGGTGAAATGAGGAGAGTTTGGTTGAAAGTGTAGGAGAGGAGCTTCGGGAATCAGCCAATTGTGAAAGTGGACTCTGACTAGGTGATCTTCGTAAAGCTGCAGAATATGATGACTGATTACCAAATGCAGACAGAAACTGCGGGAGGGTCATGCTATCTGAGTGGTTGCTTGGAGTGGCACTGTGTCGTTCCTGGGCTAGGTTCTCTCTGAGTTGTTTTGATCTCAGACTGGAAATCCACTCAGGGTCAACACCTGTGAGATAATAAAAAAAAGTCAATTGAGTGAAAACATTGTGTGTTTCACAGAAGTTTATTCATTATCACTATCACTATCATTATTCGTTATGTCATTATCGTTCATTAATATATAAATATTCTTTAATAACTTATTTTGCTTTTATGACTTCTTTCATATCATCTAAACAGTTTTGGGTCAACTAAGCTGAACATACAGCTGTGGATATGTCTAGAAGTAAATATAGTAGCAGTTTGGACACAAGTTTGGATTTATTTTCTATATTCTAGAACAATATGGATTTATTTTTTTTTTTACAAAAATTAGGTAATTAAGCAACAACATCATCATCATCAACAGCAACAACAACAGTCAGTTGTTATTTTAAGACACAAAGGTCAGCTGTTCTGGAACGGTACTGTCAAGTGCATTTGCAAAACCTATCAAGCACCATAATGAAACAGGCTCTCATGAAGACCGGCCCAGGAAAGCAAATCCAAAAGAGTTACCAGCCTTAAAAATCACCAATTTACAGCATTTCAAATTAGAGCTGTTATGAACGCATAACTTTTCAAAGGAGATGATTGCATATTTTGAATGTCTTCAGCATTGTTTTACAATCTTTAACAAATGGTGTGGTAGGATTTGGAACATGAATCTTTACTTTCCTTCTCCATATTTGTCTCTTTTGTTTTAACCTGTCCTTTTGGTTCTTGAGTGTTATCACTGATTTGCATCTTGAGATAAACCCTGTATTTAAATTCATGAGGTCTTCTATTCATTGTAGACTTTAACAATGATATGCCTACTCCCCCCAGAGTGTCCTTGACTTGGCTAAATGCTATGTGGGGGTTTTCACCAAGATGAAAATTCTGCAGTCATCCACTCCAGTTATCGTCTTCTAATTTGTCATAAAATAACTCAAAATAGGCCACAACTATTCATCAAAGTGCTTATCAGTCAGTTGTCTGATTACTTTTAAGCCTTTGAAATTGGAGGAACAGCATAAAAATGGGTGTAATTTCTAAACAGTTAATACAATATTTTTTCTAAACCCATTGAACTAAATATGAAAGTCTACATGGTAATCGTATCTTGATTGTAAATGTGTTGTGGTGGTGTACAGAAGCAAAAATATGGAAATTGAGTCCCTGTCCGAATACTTATGAGCTTAACTATATTACACTGCATTAGGAAAATGAGGATACAGTTGGTGAATGCCAAAAACAGATTAAAATTAAATTTGTATTTCCTCACAAGCTGTATCCATTGTCTTTACTACTTTGAACATTGCTATTAATTCCATACCCTTAACATTACATAAGACCTCTATATTAAGAGAATCATTCTCTAATTTTAAACTCCTTATACACACTGTCCAAAAGAGTAAAAATTCCAATAAGTAAAGATTACTAGTACCAGAGTTGGAATTGCTCCTGTAGTTCCCCTCCCCGTTCGTTGGTGTTGTTTCTATGAGCAGCTCTACACCTCTGATTTCATCTGCTCCACTGACCAGGCTCCACCGCACTGAGTGCACATGCCTTGTGCTCTTTGGAGACCTGACATCACTCTGATAAGACAATAAGCACAGGGTGAGTTATGCACAGGTCCAAACAGGAACCAAGCCCTACAATCTTCTTCTAGTGCCCTACTGCAGATTTGACATGACTAGATAGATATATGGGGAAAAAAAGTCCACACTACACTCAATGTGGTTGAACAAGCTGTAGGTTTAATGGCTTAAATCAAGCAATCCAAGTGAAGTGTAACGGAAAGATGGATTCTTTTTTTTGAGCCAGTAAAGAGGAGAGGCAGGTACACTCACTTTACTACAAATTTTGAAGTTTATATCACTTTGTGGAAGAGCAAAAGCCTGAGGATGTTTGCAGAGATATGTTATGTTTCTTATTCTTATTAATTAATTAATTAATTAATATTTTTGTTTGTTTGTTTGTTTGTTTATTTATTAGTTACCTCATAATTTACAGTGCAGTCAACAGTCTGTTTGTCAGATATCCCAACAATCCATTTCTCCATTACAAATGGTGGCTGAGAAGAGAAAGTACACAATTTCATACATTAGCTCACAACCAATAGTATGTCCTGTGTTGCAAAAAAAAGGCACACACAGCATTTACCTTGGTCATCTTTGAAACTTCCACATCTGCTCTGTTTGCATTAAATGTGACATCTTTGATATAGGTCAAAGCAACTTCATCTCCATCAAGCTCCAAGTACATTTTCCACTTGCAGTCCTGAAAAAGGCAAAGACAAAAGAATGTATTCAGAAGCTGTTCTCAGTTCTTGGCAAATTATATGCTTTCTTGAGGATTTTTCACTCAGAACTTGTGTAAACATTAACACTGTATTTTATAGAAAAGGACAGATGCTCACTGTATCACTTCATGTAGGTCATTTTAGTACAATAAACAACAGATATGTCCGATAGTTTGCTGGCATAGGCATGATGGACGTTACGTAAAATAAATGTAAAAATTGTATATAAGTAAATGCTAGTGTGATTATGTCATATCTGGGTGCCATAATAGTCTAGAAAGTCACAACTCAAGGATCAATTCCACTTTCCTCCCACTCTCCAGAAACATGCCAGTAGTTGATTAGCTATGTTAAGAATTCCCCCTAGGTGTGAATGAATGTATGTGTGCATGGTCCCCTAAAACGGACTGGCATTCCATGCTGGCTATATTCCTGCCTCACATCCAGTGTTCCCAAGATGGACACATACATCACATATGTCCACGCTCATTATAATTCATAATAATTCAATTATGCGGAAAAATAGAACATGGGGAAAATCAGGTTAACCAAAGAAAACCAATGACAGAATTTATCTAATTTTATTCTACCAGTATGTATGTTTAAAACAACATAAACAAGTTGCAATACAGTACGCTGCAATAGAATGTAATTAAGTCCCTTAAGGAACTTTCCATAAGATAATACAATTTATGCTCATTTTATCCAACAACCTCTATATGCAGCGCCTGAGAATAAATGTCATATAACTAATGCCATGGGTCTGTCATGATTATTGTACATCTGATCAGAGATGCCTATTATTATTTCCCCAGTGCTAGAGACCAGTACTTTGCTACAGATTCATATGTATGAGAAAAACCTCTAATGTCATACACATGCCAGAGTGCAAACATGTACAGTACATTTGCCAAATGTGGGTTCATGCAATGTTCGTCCCATTCACTAATAATGCACACATTATTGGGTGAGTGAATGAAGGAGTGACAGCTAAATATTGTGCCACAGCAAAGGAGAGGAAAAGGAAGAACTGAAAAGAATAGTAAAGGGCAAAATATTTTATTTAATGCACAATATTTGTATATAGATTAAGAGTTTTGTTTGGCAATCTTATCATTTAATTTAAGAAAATATTATCAATTGTAGTACTATATCATATGCTTTAATACAGGAATGTGTATTATTTATTTATATTTATAGTAGTGGGCTAATACTTTGATTATTATGTTTCCAAATGGCACTGATTTCATTTTTGGGGGGTCAGAAAAATAAACGGGAAAAAGCCCAGGGGAAAAAAAAGAGGCTGCTTTTGCCTTTCTCCCTTTCTTGGGTTCACCACATAAGATGTTATTGGCCCAGTCATTACACAGGATGCACTTCCTGCCCAACCCACCCATTTCTACAGGTTTGGCAATGACACTGAGAATGCCCTGCATCTTAGTGGCTAGGCATTATACTGTGTATGGACACTGTGTTAAGAGCCTTGCCCAAGGGCCCTGCAGTGGCAACCTGGTGGTGGTGGGGCTTGAAACTCTGACCCTTCAATCAGCTATCCAGAGCCTCAACTGCTAGAGAGTGCCCCCCCATTTCCAAGCGTCACTGGTACAATAAACACTATCCAGAATTATCAGAATCAGAAATCAGACTTGTAGTTTCAGTGCTGTTTTGAATTGTAGTTCCAGTGGTGTTATAAACAGAAATGTACCGGAAATAAGAACTTAATGTGTAGATCTTATACATTTTTATTAAGTTGTGTATATGTTCTAGGAAAATGATGAACATTTGTGGACTCAATCCGGAAATATGTAATTAGTACATATGTACTTATCCAATTAAATACTTTCTAGACTTCAAATATTCTGCTGCTGCTACCACAAGTACAGATCTCATACTGCACACATAACTGTTACTCTGCAGCTATACCCTGCAGAAAACCACATGCAATCTGCAGGGTATATACAGGATATAGATCTACAGAAGTACTTTAGCAAAATGGGTCATTTGTTTGGTTTTAGTTCTTAAGTATAAACACTGTAACTGTTTAAATGTTAAAGTTTTGTATGTATATTAGATTTTAAATTTCTAATTAAATATCTGCATCTTAAATTAATACTATTCAAATATGCAAACAAAAAACAATATCGTTCTGACAAAAAAAAAAAAAAAAGGTTTCCGAAAACTGAAAAGGTTTTTGCTGGCGTGTAACTAAATTGATCAGGAAAACTCTAACAAAGATGTCTATTGTCAGTCTCTCTCCATATAGACACAATAAGCTGGTATAGCTTGTATAATCATTTATCTTCAATAACTACTTTGCCTTGGTCAAGGTTCTGGTCGATCAGAACCCTATTCAAGGCACACTGGCCATGAGGTGGGAATACACCAGTATTATATGGCCAGTGTATAGACCAGGCCACAGCAGGGCACTACACATATTCTTTCACACAAAGTGGCAATTTGGAAGGAAATATGTAAATAAGAATATAGAAGGAAAGCAGAGAACCTGGAGAAATTCACAGACATGGGTAAAGCATAGGGGGCAGGGAAAGGTCCCAGTACTACCAAGTTGACACTGTAGGGCCCTTGATCAAGGCCCTTAACCCTCATCTGCTCAGATGAATAATGAGATAAAATGTAAGTCTCTCTGGATAAAAGCGTCTGCCAAATGCCATAAATGTAAATGCAAATGCACAGAAACTTCACTTCAACCTTGTGACAAACTTGAGCTCAAAACACATCGAGAGCCACTGGCAGTTACATGACCTAATGTATCACCATGCCATAGCTGTTCCAAATAGAAATCTATCTAGAAGTTAGATGCAATATTAACTGCTAATGTCCAAGCATTCTCCATGTATGATCTATGGTATACAATGTTGTTTGTCATTATTGATTTTTTTTCACCCCAAAACTTGATCAAATAGTCAAACACTGAAATGAGTTCAGAGATTGGCATATGGGAATAACCAGTGTATCATCCAACCAAGCATATTGCTCATTATCACCAACTAAATGACACAACAAGGAATTTTAACTGAATACACAAACCCTTGCAACAAAGGGAAAAAAATCTGAACAAACCATAAAAGAAGTCACAATAAAAGAAAACAAAATGTGCAAGTGAGCTTAAAACATCCACTCTCATTCCCATCATTAATGCAAATGTGCTCCTCAACAGAGGACATGTTATAAAGTGCTGGCTGGCTTTGGACACGGAGCATATGCTGACAGAGCAGTAATGATTCCTCCATTCTGCCAGGCGTGAGCGCCATTCACCAGTCATTACTTAAAACACACTGTTCCTGTTGCAAGCCAATCTACTGTGTACTAAGATCAGAGGTGGACACATCACAGGAGAGCCCTAACACATGTCTTTAAATCCTCACAAGTGTGTGGTGTGAGTGTTAAAATGAGGAGTGTGCCATGGATGAGCGTGTGTGTTCTGAGGGTGTGTTTTGTGTTTAGCACTGAGTGTGTGTGTTTGCTGGATGGATCTCAAAGCAGCAGTGTCAAAGGTCCTGAGTGTGTGTATGTCAGAAGCCATGTCTTGCTGTAAAGGTGCCAGACTCCTCCTCATTGGAACAGGCTGCTAGCGCCTTGGCCTGGCGCTGTTGGGCCTGGCCTAATCACGCCGGCAGAAACAATGCACCATGATGGCGGCCAGCGCAGCGAGCGTCTAATGACGCCTCATACATAATTCAGCACCTTTCCCTCGACTCAGCGCTGATATCCTCATTAACAGCACACTCGCTGCCTGTCAGATGGCCAGTGCACAATCGCAGGCCCCTCATTTAGTCTTTGAGAAGTGCAGCTGCTACCATGACACCGCCAGATAGAGAGAGAGAAAGAGAGAGAGAGAGAGAGAGAGAGGATGAGAGAAAGAGAAAGAGAGCGAGAGAGAGAGGGCGGGGGAAGACAGAGAAGGAGAGAGCGGGGAAAAGTGAGCAGAGCGGGTTTGTTTTATTTAGTCCAAAAGAACCTTCCAGTTTGTAAAAACAAGGCTGACACAGAGCCTGACACCAGGCAGGGGAAAATAATTAGCTCTCATTTTCTCAGCCTCCTGTTTCCTTCTCCCTGCTGAGTTTCCTCCCCACTAAACCACCACATGTCAGGAGAAATGGGAGGCAATTAGCGGCCTCGCTTCAGCCCCGCCGCACGCACTGAAAGGGGACTATTTATGATGGGACAATGAACAGCTGAAAGATTAAATAACATTTGCCTTTTAAAAAGAAAATGACTTCTGGCTAAATGGGCCATTTTTGATTAAATTCAAGCAGCAAGTGGAGAAGCGGCCTTTCTCCCCTCTTTGAGACCTGAACAAAGCCTTCGCAAGCAAGAGGGGGTGGATGCTATGTATCACTCTAGACGGAAGATTTATTTATCTTTTTTTGTTTATTTTTTAAGGAGGGGATAGAGGGAAAAAAAATCAGTCTTACAAACAGGAAAAAATGCTTAGCGAGACTGTGGTCAATAGCTGATGGGAGAATAACAGGCGTCTTTACTTAAGGAAATAGCAACTTCAAGGCAAGTGTCGCCATCTTGACATCCTAAAGAGTCTCGGTTCTATACACTGATGACAAGTCGTCACCCAGGGAACAAAAGGCCTCAGTCTTCACCACAGCACAAATAACAATTCAGAATAATGAATGCAAAAACATTATCTACACACGATATGTGGTGGGAAGGGAAAAAAATAAAGTAAGCTTGTATATGAATCAGCAGTTTGAAAACTTTAATATATGAAGGGAGTGGATTTCTGGCTGTAGAAAGCAAATGTGCACCTTAAGGCCTGTACCTTCTAAAGATTCTTTTTAATAAAGAGTTTAAATTCAAATAAACCAAGTGCCCCCAATGACAAAGATAGCAAATGTATTATTTTTGCATTTATCAAAATATTATTTTTAAGAGAAGACACAAAAGAAATTCTCAAACATTTGCATTGAGATAATCAAGAATTTTGAATTTCTGTTTAAAGGTTTTATTTTAATTAAAGTTATATATTCTTTTATTTTTACATTATAGTGTAACAAATTGAGGCTTAAACCTCTTCTTCTCTGATTTTCAGCAAAATATCTTCGTCAGGTTATCAATCTTTATCAAATAAATTCTTAATTATTTAAAATAATTTTCGAAATGTATTACGCCTCCAGGGTCTGGGTTCGATTCCCAGCCAGGGTCGATTCCCGTCTCTGTGTGCATGGAGTTTGCATGTTCTCCCCATGCTTGGTGGGTTTCCTCCGGGTACTCCGGATTCCTCAGACAGCCCAAAGACATGTTGATTGGACTAATTGGCTTCCCAAATTGTCCATAGTGTGTGAATGAGTATGTGTGTGTGCCCTGTGATGGGTTGGCACTCTGTCCAGGGTGTACTCCCGCCTCGTGGCCTAACTCTCCTGGGATAGGCTGAAGGCCCTCCGCTACCCTGTATACAGGATTAAGCGGTATAGACGATAAGTGAGTAAGTGTATTCCACCATCAAGTATATAAAATGACTGAAACCAGAAATAAATGTAATTTTAAACCATGTTTACTTATAAACAAGGTTTAAAATGTTATGCAATTGGATCTATGGAAAAACTTTAGTGTAATTCCTGCTTGCACAAATATGTCATTGTTGCCTTTTACTCATCTGCCATACCTGTGGACCTGTTCCTGGTTTCCAGTGATAACCAAACACCAACTCCAAATTTACAGTCTTCCTCCAGCTTGCCTTCTCCTCTTCCCTGTCCCATTCATCCTGACAGAGGACACAAAGACATTTCAACAAGCAGAACTCTTGTTTACATCATTAACACATTAAAAAAATGTGGCATTTTGGTAGAAAGATCCAGGTAAGGCTCACGGTTACACAGAATATGAAACACGTCATAATTAGAAATGTGTGTGAAAGGAATATGTTAATCAAAACTGGCCATACCTTTGTTAATGGTGGGAAATGGAACAGGGCCAAGTAATCGTTTGTTAACTTTTCAATTTCACCCTGAAAAAGAATGAAGTTTTCTCTCATGAACATCATACATGATACAGTTAGACACAAAAACACTCAGAATATAAAGTATCTGAATAATTCTATATTATATAACAGAGAATTTTATATTTGGATGAGAAAAGGCTTTCGACTAAAACACAGAATTGCAATATAAAAGGAATAAAACACTGCTCTGTTATAGGAACAGAATGAAAGATGGGGTGGTGAAATTTAATACTATTTTTTAAAACTATTACCAATTCAAAGCTGATTCTTTTTCTTTAACTGCATGTCCTGCATGTCTTATTTAACAGACTTTTCAAATGACGTTTTTGTTATTATTTATGAAAAATGTGTAATTTTTTTAAATTATTATTAATGAAAAATTATGGATTTTTTGGGGGCACATTAATGTTGTGCAACATTGGAGAAACAAGTCATTTTCCATGATCAGCTATAGACAATTGTTCCCTCACACTTCCTATAACTTCATTCCTCAAAGCTATTACATAACCATACATCGTCAGTAACAGGGAGGTCTGGAGCATATCACAGGGAATTTAGGAAACAAGCACAGCCAACCACACAAAAACAGGCAATTTGGAAACACCATTCAGCCTATATCATGTCTTTAGACTGTGGGAGGAAACTGGAGTACACAGAGGAAACCACCTGAAGGAGCACATGACACTATACACACATGCACACACACATACAGGACGGGGATAAGATTTGAACCTCCAATCTTGGAAGTCGAGGCAACAGTGCTAACCACACTACCTCACTGCGCCACAAATGTGAATAAATTAGTTTACACATAATGCTACTTAAATGTGTTTTTTTCCATCATGCCATTACAACAAACAGCTTTTCATGCATTGTTCTCATGCAACTTCTTCACTACACTACCTTCAGATGTATGATATGCCCTTTAGAGGAGATGCCCATGTCCCTCATATCTGCCTCAGAGAGGAGCAGCAGCCTGCGTCCAGTGATATGGTTCTTTTTAAAGACATCAGCGTAGCCCTGCATCTCACACTCTACAACCATAAACACACACATACAGCATGAAATCTTACTCAAACAAATCTACATGTAACACCACTTCTCAGATTGGTAAACATGAATATTTCTTAAACCATGAAATAAAAAAGTAGCTTATAAGAACGTCTTACCTGTCCCGAAAATCTGTGACATCCAGAAGTACTGTAAAATGGAGGACCTTTTAGTAAATAAGCTTGTTACAATTCTCAAGTCCTATGTCCTGTTGTGTTAAATAATTACATTGATTATTTTCCAATATAATTAAATAAATCATAAATTAAAAAACTTATAGAACATGATCATTTTGATAACAACTAAGATCATCAATAAGATGCTGGGTGAATTGTAAAATGTTGAAGACCATTACGAACACAATTTAAAGAGAGAGAAAATTTAGCTTTTTCCACTTTTTTGACGTACATCAATCTATATTGACCTTTTGTATTAACAAAAAAACATGTGAAACATAACAATAAATTTTATTATCTTATTCACTGTCATTATTTGATGCTTTTACTCTCAACTGTTTATCGAGTAATTAAACTGTTTCATATTAAACTACTACTGTAAAATTTTACAGAACACAAGCGCCACCTAAATATTATAATGCATATTTAACACTGATACTGACCACATGTTCCTCTGTCCAGAAATGGATGGCCAGGTTCGGGAGCAGCTACAAAGAAAAAGAGAGAGTAATGCATACAAACAGCGAACTTCACATTACTTCATAATGGTTTTAAGTTACTCATAAATGCTATAATGAAAGTTAACATAAATTCTGTCAAATCTTTATGAAGCGAAAATGCACACTACATATAATATGCAGCACTTTTGTATGAAATGTCCTAACAAACTCCAGGGGGACATAGGTGTTCAAAGGCAAATGCCAGTCAAAACACAAATCGCATTATTAGCAGGTAGTATTATAGCACAAGAACACTGCTGAGCAAAAAGTTGGCGAGGGAAATCAAAATGATTCAGCAATCTGTGCAGGAAATATGTCAAATCTCTTACATGTGCATAAAAAATTATGGAGAGGGAAACGGAAAGAGCACAACTGTTGTCTTTTTTCTCTGAAAAAAAGCCAGATAGGCCTTCAATTCCACCATCTACTGTATGTAGGGCTCATATCAGTAGATTATTGTAAACATAATTAGAATTTATACATGTGCCACACGCCAAAGCTCGATGACATACATTTTCCTAATTAGAGTGACATAACAGTGACATAACAGCCATCTTGTATTTCACACCTGCCATTCACGGTTTTATAAGGATGGAAAGCAGACTGTTGACAAAGAAGAGATGGGAAGAAGGGAGGCGTGGAGACAGTCAGCACAAATGACTCTGTAATTGAAATTCCTTTAAGAGCTCAGCGGAGTTCAGCAGGGTGCAGAGTGCACTCTTGTTCTGCTGGTGTTATACGAGAGAATATGGCTATGAATTGACCTTATGCTCAGCTGACACCACAGGAGCACATCCACACATCACGTCCAGAGATCACATTGAAAATAGAGATTATTCAAGGGCACATCAATGCAGCCCCAAAATATTTTTGCCATTTTGGATCTAAAAAAAAACAAGTAGTTGTTCTCTGTATATATGTGTGTGTGTGTGTGTGTGGGTCTGCTGTGTAGTCAGTATTTAAGTAGCGACACCTTTGTCTCCAGAAATCAGGTATCATACACTTACATTTATGATTAAAACTCACAAAAAAACAGGAGCTTTATATTAGATTCAAGTATAAAAAGTAAAATATTGAAGTAAGAAAGTTTAAGCATAATGTTTGTGACAAAGTTTATTGCAAAAGGCAGAAGAAAAACAGAATATGAATAGTATAATGTCAAAAGAAAACACTAGATCTAAGACAAACTGCAAATACAAATGAAAAACATTATATACCAATCAGCCATAACACTGCAAAGCATGCCCAGCATTGTGTAGGTTCCCCTTTTGCCACCAGACCACTGGGTGTGTGCTATGGTGTCTGTTACTGGGACGATGGCAGGAGATCTTCTGGGTGCTGTGGGATGAGATCAGTTTGTCTCTCACAACCCATGTGTGCTCAATCTGACTGGGATCTGGGGAGTTTGACGGCCCGATCAGTTGCCTTGGTCTCTATGCCTGCTATCCATGCACGGATGGCTGTGGTGCACCGGTTGTTGTTGTGCCTTTCTATGATGACCAGCACTTACTTTTTTGGTGATGTGTTCTGCACTGGCTTTTCTGTGGCAGCACAACAGAGAGGTTGGCCTTTTGTCCAAGCTAGCTTGGGTGGCCATGATCCTGTCACCAGTTTACTGGTCTATAATTGATAGTCACTGTTAATATGTTAATGATTTGTTAATGCTATGGCTGATCGGTGTGTGCATGTGTGTTTGTTAAATGTGTTCATTATATGTTAATGCATGTTGTAATAAGTTCTAAATTCATTTGCAAACATTATTGAAGTCTGGGTAACAATAATAATAATAGTAGTTATGTAATACTACAAACAGGGGCACTCCAATTAAAAACATAAAAGGAATAAATATAAAAATGTGAACATTTCATTATGTGTTTTAATGAACAAAAGCAAAAGTGTGATCTATATGCATATCTGTGTATAGATCATACCTGATACCTGTATTCACCCTGATAAATCATGCATTTATTATTTTATTATGCACTTATTAGTATGCATTCTTTTAATTAGGCAGTAATTTATACAGGTCTACACTTCATCAAATTCATGAAAATATGCAGAAACAAATACTTCTGGCAACATATTTATGTTTAGTTCTTGATCATGTAAATTTTCTAGCCCATCCAATATAATGATTTTTTTTTAGAAATGCAAGAACACAAAGACAAGTTTGCTCAGTCTTTAGAAGCAAAGCTCCATGAAAGTTTTATAGAAGGAACTCACTCTCTCTCTTTCTCTCCCTCACACGCTCTTGCCTTTTTGCCTATATGACTATCTACCAGGCTCAGTGCTCAAATTGGCCAATCTTAATGTCAGCAAAATGTCACTTCATCATAAAAGCGACGAATCTTCACTAGGTTGTCACGCGGCTCGCTCAGCCCTCAGCACGCTGCTATACGTCCACTTCATTTGCCATAAATGACATCCATAAGGACTGTGTAGGCGTAGGACCGGCAGGGCTAATGCAGTCCATATGTAGGAGTGGAAAACAATTATTACCTTCACCTCTTAGCCTAATCTAACATTTCTCTATATTAATAATGCAAAAAAGTTTGTGTTTTGAAAAAAAATAACACAATGTTATTATAAGAAAAATAAACTAAAAAAAGGTAGTAAATGCAATATCAGGACTGCATACAGATCTTTTCTACAAATAGATCTAAAACCCTATGGAAAACATTTTTTTTATTATGGGTAATATCATTAATACTTATGTGAACAGTGAGAAAAGCTGGTAAAAGAACACAGTTTTTAAAGCCAGCTAATCAACACAGAGGAGCTACTCCCAATCGCTGTCACTGTCGTCGGACCAGCTAAAGGCAGCCATGCTGATTTTGTGTCCTTCTCGCATGGAACAGGTCTTGGAGGAATTCTGCGTGGCCTGCATGCTGACCTGCATGTCTGAGTGCAGGACAGGGACAGAGGGGTTGTCCAGGCTGAACACATCCTCGAAGCCTTTCATCACAGCCTGCAGTGCCAAAGCGCCCAGCTCTCCGTTACAGCGGCCCCTTATCTCACACGACAGCTCCGAGCTCTTTGACTCCTCCATCTTAGTCTCAAAAAATGACTCCGAACTTATCTTAGTGGCCAGGGGGGCAAAGAGCTGAGAGGAGGGTGGAAAAGGCAAGGGAGATAGAAAAAGCAGAAAAAAGGAGAAGATGGGAGAAAGGATAAATGAGACAAAATGAGATGGGAAACTAAAAGAGGGAGAGTAAATAGACAAATAGACATAATGAAATAGTGAAACTCAACCAAACTCAAATACAAGATAGAAAAAAGGAAAACAGTGATTTTTTTTTTTTTACAATGATAGAGGAAAGAATAGCACCAGGTGAAATGTGAAAGAGGAAAAACAACAAGTTCGTGCCACGAAATGCTTATTACTGTCTCCCTATTTGTGCAGTGCAAGCATTCTGGAGCAGGCCATGTGAACACATCGAGCTTAATATCTGTCAGCATGCTGTGCAGAGCAGCAGCACAAACCAAACCAAGGGATGCTTTTCACAACACATTTCCCTCTTGCCTTACATGGAGTGAGTGCACATGTGTGAGAAAAGTGGCAGGTGATGAGGTGAAAAATGAGAGAGTGCAAAAGGACAGGGGACTCACAGGAGTGTTGGATTGCTCTATGAGTTTCTTCTCCCACATCTTGAGGCGGCGCTCTCTCTCCTTCAGCTCCTGCTCTTTAGTGCTAAGGTCCCTCTCCAGCTTCTTCAAGCGATCCAGAGTCGCCTCGATCTCACGCCTTTACACACAGAAATATTACACAAACGCCTCAGTCTCAGAGGTGCACTTTGTCACAGAGACCAACCCGCACAGAAATTCAACTATCACAGACATATCACAGGGTCCAGAATTCTCTATCATTTCCTGTGTTTTTGTTTTTCATAAAACCAAGGCTTTTTCTTATTTAGGACTATTATTATTATTATTAATTATTTTTTAAATATATTTTTAGCAGACATTTTTGTTTATAGTCCTTGAGATGCCATTACTTTCATCTAATCATAGTTACAACAAACATCCTGTTTTAGTTTTAAATGCAATACTATTTTATTCTATTTTATAATGCTTTTGACAATAGGCATGGTTACATAGAAAGTTTACAAAAATATGGATGCACAAACCGGAGACCCTGATATGACATGAGGAAAAAAAATCTTAAGAGGAACGAGACTTCAAAAGAACATTACCCTGTTGACACCAAATGGTAGACATTGCTGTCATTTTTGTCTTCAATTCATAAAAGAGTAAAATAAATTCTTCTTGAAAAATATGATATAAATATGATATAAATATGATATTTAAAGAAAAACTACTTGTCTTTCATAAAAACCCTTATCAGCAGTGAACTTGTTTCGTTTTTGTCAGTCAAATTTTTTCCATTACTGAAGACAATTCGACTTGTGATCACAATAAGAGCCACCAGAGGGGGCAGTGGGTAGGGTAAAAGTTTTTGTCCCACAGCAGTTATTTATAAAAAAAGCATGTGACGCAACCCGGACCGCCCACTCCGAGCCCTCCAGGCAGGCTTCCACTCCCACTCCAAACTTCCCATGTAATTGCTTTCCTTGCTTGTCACTTACTCGACAATCACACACAGAATTTCACATTCATTTGTGCCATTAGACTACAAGGTTACCAGGCAACATGTTTTCTACTTTCACATTCTCTCCTTCCCTCAGATGGACCTGAAAGACGTGAATCTCTTGTTCTGCTCCGGGGCCTCTTTCAGCCAATGTTATCATAGGTATAACATCACACACCAAGAATCTTCTACAGCTGTCTGTCACAGAACCAAAACACAGAAGCCCTTTCCTGCATGGTGGAAATGCTTCATAATGACAATGTTTTATTCCCAACAAATAAGCCTACCTTACCCTACAGCTACAATGATATATTTAACGAAATTCAGCTATCGGAATATGCAGTCTACTGAGTAAGTGATTAAACAGAAAAAAAAATGGGGACCTAAATATGTAATGGCATAAATAAATATATTAAATAAAGCTGCTTTTTGTTTAGGCATCACAGGATCATGAGCAGTTTACATTCCTTTACTCTATTACCTGCAGTTTCATGACCATATATTGCATGTGTGTGACTGTGTGGATATAAATAACTTTACCTCCATTCTGCTTTGTTTTGAAGGAAAGAGTTGCACTGATCAGAGAGTTGACTGTCATTGCACATGGCCTCTAAGATGGACAGGATCTCTTTAAACAAGGGTCTTTTCTATAACAGAGCAAAAACATAGATCACTGCATGATCAAAAATGCATTAGACTTTCACTGCAACATTTCTGAAAGGCCAGGTGAAAATTTACATGCCGCTGTTGTATTATCACTTAGAAAGTAAGTGTTTTTTGTAGGACTATTAGTGTATTAGTGACTGTTGTCCTTCTGTAGCTTAGCACAATTTGCTGATCAAATATTTTTGTGTTGGTGGGTTTTTCACAGTACTGCAGAGGAACTAATGTGGTACAATATCAGGTTTAATATCAGCATTGCTGGGATTATTAAAACATTACCACCAAAATCCCTACTCAAAATATACATGTATATATACATATATATAGCCCTAATACGTATGCCCAGGAATAAGTATGCATGGAAAAACCTTGAAGGGAAAATGATCTTTAGTGTCTAACTGCACACCTTTACATATTTAATGCAGAGCATTTAGGCCAGTAAGTTTATATACTTGTTTGTGCTAATTTTGGCACCCAGTTGGCTAATAGTCATGCATTACAGCAACGATTCAAAATGAGAAAATAGTCCATAACTATTAAATGATCCTTTTAATATATCAATACATCATCATTTGGCTGTGAAGATACATACTTGGCGAATCACATGCAGTATTAATATCCAAGACATGATGAAACAAGTCATCATAAGAAGAAATGGCATATCTTAAGCATTATAACAAACTGAAAAAAAAAAATCATACAGCCATATTTACTCTATTAAAAGTTTACTGTCATTAGTGGGTCCGAAATAAATAAATGTTAAAATCTGGATCCTTATTGAATGGCGGGATCAGGGCTGAGGTAGTGAATGTCTATTTATCATCTTGACTGAACTGGGTGTGGAAGCGTGTGAGGAGACGAGACATGTGACCTGACAAACTGTAGCCTGATGGAGGGATGACAGAAGCCTCCTGGAATTGGTGGAGTTTCCCTTTCATTCAAATGATATGGAACATTAAGAAGCTTGGAAAATGAAACATCAGGTCACGTCTAAATGAGGGCGTATGTGATATACAGGGTGGGCCATTTATATGGATACACCTTAATAAAATGGGAATGGTTGGTGATATTAACTTCCTGTTTG
>JAQMYJ010000036.1:18550327-18579685 GCA_030014305.1 Clarias laeviceps | reverse complement strand
ATATTTACACATTAAGTTTACTGAAAGTAAAAACAGTTTAAAGTCAGATGACGTTTCTTTTTTGCTGAGTATATATATATATATATATATATATATATATATATATATATATAAACTGATCAGCAGTAATATCAATACAATTATGAACTGCCCAAAATAGTAGGTCACATTCTGGCCATCAAAGCCAGCTTGTTCCATCAGCTTGTTCCACTTCACAAGACCTCTGTATGGTGTGATGTGGTATCTGGCACCAAGACATTAGCAGCAGATCCTTTCATTCCTGTAAGTTGGAAGGTGGGGCCTCCATAGACATAGACATACTCTGACTCAGTTGTCGAACCATTGCAATTTAAGTGTTTCCAAAATCACTCCACTTCTTACATTTGCCTATTTTTCCTGCTGGCAACATATCAACTTTGAAACCTGATTGTATACTTGCTGCCTAATATATCCCACCCCTTGACAGGTTCACATCGCCTGTTAGTGCTTTTAATATTATGGCTGATTATGTACCTTATTAGGCTAATTTCTGGAATCACACAGGAGGGGGGTGGGGGTGGGGGGCATATTAGGTTTTCACAAAGAATTCCTCTTTTTGTATACACAAGATGACAAGATGCAAGAGTGTTAGTATCAGAGGTAGACTCTTACTTGGTATTGGAACAAAAAGAGTTAGGTTAGATTAGATCAAATTAGATTACAATAAAATTGGTTTGATTGGATTGGATTAGATTAGATTGAATTATATTGAACTTTATGTTAATTGTGCAAAGACCTCCACTTAGACACAGATGAACTCTGAAAGAATTAAAGCAACAGTGGGGATATCACTGTGTATTACTGGGCATTTCACCTTAAACCTTACTTCTTTAATTAAACAAATAACAACATTTATTTGATTGTGTGGCTGTCAAAATCTGGTTAAGAAGTGAAAACAGGAGAAAAAAATGAGGCTGGTGAGTAGCTTGCATGTTACACAGCAGTGATGAGGGCATGAGGGTGTTAGTCTCTCTCTCTCTCTCTCTCTCTCCCAGCAAGTCTATATTTAGCGCTGCATTTCAGCAGCATGGCCCCTCTACATATCCTGGATAAAGGAGAGGACAGAGCGGGCATTACACTGTCTCCACTAAACCAGAGGTCAAGGGGAAATCATGCCATAGATACACTGAACATCAAAATATAGCTCATTTATACAGTACATGTAATGTGCCTTGCCTTACTACTGGCGGTTATACAAGCTCAATACTATGCTCGAAAGTTTTTATTAGATCCAAAAACGTCACCCGAATGCAATGTGCCTGAGCATTAAAGCACGAGGAAGAGACGAGGCCGAATGAAGTTACAGCTTCGCCGCGAACCAGTATTATCGGGAGCGCGCATACCAAGCGCAGTCACGTGACAGAAAATGGAAAAGGAAAGTAAAAGCTCCCAATATGGTCCTGATGCTCTGTCTCCTCATGAACCAGAGACCCCAACACGGACAGCACACTGAAAGCCTCCAAAGCCCCTGACACACACCTTACCATCCTGCATTATTCATTTCCGTTGCCCGACTGAAACATTAAAAACGACCGGGGCGACAAGCCTGGCTTCCAGTACAGCGCATTTCTACACACACCGTGTAAGTTGTTCTGCTGTAACCATGCAGGCCGGTGGTACAGGACATCCAGCAGAAGTGAAGCCCGGGGGGAACTGTAAACTACCCTGCTATTTAACGATACACAGCTTTGATTGACATACAGGCGTCATCACACGTATACTTTTAGCTTTAGGGCTGGAATTAGGCTATACTTAATATAACAAGTTCATATTTTAATAGTTAATAATGTCCAAATGTCCAAAGAATGCACAGGTCGTGCATATACACATGTCACAACCGAGGCTGTGTCCTAATTTACCCATAACGTTGATATGGAACTATTTGCACGTGCATGTTTAATGCCCTGAGATTAAATGTTTCCCCATATCCTACCGCTTGTGACCGATGGATACAACGTCACTTCCTGAACAGAAACGCCGAAACATATTAGGGATATTAGTAATAAACTTATGTTAATAACAGAGAGGGTCAAACAAATGGTTGCATACCAGGTGTTGTTTCTCCTCACCCTGTCCGCTCTTTAGGCTGAATGGACCTGGCTCACGGTTGCTAAAAGGTCGGCACGGAGCTTGTGACACTCGCGACTCGCCTTTCCGCCGGGAATTCACGTGTTGCACAACTACTTTCATCTACCCAAGTCCAGAAACAGCACCCTCTGACACACACACACACACACGCACACACACAAAACCACACGTGCCAACAGCGCCACATGGTGGATGGAAACGGAATTGTCAGGTTGTATGTGTACTCTGTTGATTACTACATTCCCTCCATCAGGGGAAAGACACTATCACAGGACTAATGTCAGCAATGACACTGACATGACAATGGTATATGTACTCACTTGTATGTCCTGGCAAAAATTAATGGCCAAAATAAATAAATGAAGAAAAATGTAAAAATCTGAAAATCTGAAAATGATAGGTGACAGTGGTAGGAGTAGTGGTAGCTCAGAGGGCTAAGGAATTGAGTTACTGATTGGAAGATCGATGGTTCATTCGCCGGCTCTGCCAGGTTGCCATTGTTGGGCCCTTGAGCAAAGCCCTTAACCCTGTCTGCTCCAGGGGCACTGCATCATGGCTGACCCTGCGCTCTAACTCCAGTGATGCTGGCATATGAGAAGAAAGAATTTCGCTGTAGTGTATATGTGACAAATAAAGGCTTAACTTAACTTAACAAGTAACAAGAAACTGTCTGAACTGGTAGAATATGAGCTGATATATATATATATATATATATATATATATATATATATACACCACAAACATTCCAGGGTGCACACTCCAGTTATATTAAAACTTCTGTTTCCCGCCCTGTCTTATCAGCTCCTTCTGTTCAAGTCTACTGTCTCCCCAGTCACTGCTGTTCAAGTGTGAACATGTTACGTCAGTTCATTTATAACTGCGGTGCAAGCAAAAATAGATGCCCCACTTGTGATTTGCATAAAATAAGGGCAACATGCAGTGATTTGTTTTTTGTGGTCTGAGGATGTACTTGCTGCCAAAACAACTCACACAAGGGTGTAAAAAAAACAGAGGCGTTTGGATGTCTTCAAAAAATTTTGAACCAATACTCCAAGAAAGGTGAAAGTTTCTTAAAGTGAATCATTACTATCACACTATCACACTATGCCATTACAATAAATTCCATAGTGTGGAATGAAAACACCCTCAATCGTCAACCAAAACCAAGTTTTAAACGCAAGACATTGTGATCTTGCATGACAATGCATGTCCACACACTTCGGCCCACACTCATTTTTACGTGTTAAAGCATTCTCCCTATAAAAAAAAATAATAATAAAATTTAATTAAATAGTCCCGATCTTGCTCCATCAGACTTTGACCTGTTTGTTTCCTTGAAAGCAGCCCGAAGAGAATGAAGATTCACTTCTGATAAAGAAGTGAAGACAGCAGTGGCTCGCAGATCACCCTAAAGTATTTTTAATAAGGCAATATAAAAGCTTATATATGGTGTGACATAATATTAAAGGAATAAACATTACAGAATACTGCTGCCATTAAGGGTGTAGGTGGTAGGTTTCAATGAAACATACACATGCCTGCAACATTCAGCAAAACATCCAGAACATCACACTGCCTGGCCAACCTCATGATGTAAAATATAAAGTGATTCATTAAACAAGGTTGTCTTCTTTAACTGCTTCATGGTCCAGTTGTACCATACTTAAGTGCCAATTGTAGTTAATTTTGGCAGAGTACTGGGGTCAGTATGTGCCATCTCACCAGTCTGCAGCTACAGAGCTCCGTGCACAACAAGCTGTGATGCATGTATGTTCTGACACCTTTCTACTGTTGCCATCATTCACTTTTTCAGCAGTTCTACAATAACTCTTCTAAGGAATCGGCCCAGATGAGCTAACTTTCACTCTCAATGCACACCCTGTCTTGGACACCCATCACCCTGTCACCAGTTCACCAATTGTCCTACCTCGGACCACTTTGGTAGGTAATAATCAATGCTGATTCAATATTGAGAGCACTGCACAAGACCTGCTATTTTTTGGGTGCTCTGATCCAGATGTCTAGCCATCACAACTTGGCCTCTGCCCATTATTGCTGCTTTCAATACATCAATTTTGAGAACTGTCTGTTCAGTTGTGTGTGTGTGTGTGTGTGTGTGTGTGTGTGTGTAAGGAATATTTTTTGTCATTGCACAGAACTGAATAAGACTATTCAGATCAGTAAACAGGCCTTCTTTTAATAGACTTCATATATTTACAAAATGCATACATCCCTCAGTAAACACTCCAATTATTTACACAGTGCAGTCCACATATAACAGTTAAAAGTTTGCCCATGGACTTCTAAAATGTGCTTGGGGTCGCTCAATTTAGTGTTGAACTAATTTCATGCTGAGGTGCAAATGAAGTAACACTTAATAGTACATCAGATGCACAACATCAACAAACCTCAATCATTCAAAACAACTTGTGTGCGAAAATAATAGAACACACTTTGTGCAACGTTCATCACAAGGTCATCTGCAATTTAACAAGCTCACTGACACTCCACCAAACAGAACAGTACAAGTAATAAACAGATAGATCTTCCAGATTTTTCCTTAAAACCTTTAAGGTTTTAGTACACAGTCCAGTCTTCTGACATTTTTTGATGGATATGAAAACAAGTGTAGGACAACACCTCAGCATGTCAGAAAAATATACTATGTACATAAAGGTACAAAAAACTGCAAAAGATTGTCTTGGATAATTCCTTATGCATTCAAATTAAAACAGCATACTACAAATGGCATATATCATTTTAGTGTGGGTATGCTCACGGTTTTGACTGATCATGGGAGGAAGAGCATTGTAGGCTTGTCATATACACTTACTGGGCACTTAAACAGAAATATCTACATGCTGACAGAGTCATGTGGCACCAGTGCAATGAATGCAGTTTATCTGTAGGATTATGTATTCTGCTCTGCCTGATTGGCTGATTGAATAATTGTGAATGAGCAGGCGTACAGCTGTTCCTATTAAAATGTCCAATAAGTGTATACAGCTAGCTTATTCACTGGAAGGAGTGAAGCAGCATGGATAGTTCTTAGATGAGAAGGTCTCAGGGGCGTCGGGGCTCCAGCTTGTGAGATAGTTGGGACAGAGTACGTTGGTTGTCGATCACACTGATTTGTCGCACATAGAGCCGCACATCCTGGTGGTTCTTGGTAGCTTGAGGAGCTTCATGGTCTATGAATAAGATAAAATGATACAATGGAATAAATGGAAGTAATTTTGGGTGCAGTTTGTTCATATGTATGTAATAATTTAACTGTTAACTGGTTTAAATGTCAAAAGCCATTTGCCAACACAATTTTACATAATTCTTAAGACAATATAAATATAATTATAAACTTTTACACATTAATTTATACTAGTATTAATACAAACTATTATGTAGCTATGTAATTTAGAACATACTACTGGCTGTCATGATGGATAATGTTAAATAAATCACATATTGGTGGCCTCCAGCACACACTGCAGTCTACAAACTTGGCCATAGAGGACCTGATTACCGATCACACCGACCTGCACATGGTATAAAAGGACGCCTTTCGCAAACACACACCCACAATCACACCTCATGATGTAAGCTCTCATGTGTACCCATGCTGACCTTATAAACCCTTCCTTTTATGTGCATAGCTATACTGCTTTTTGACTTTGTGTCTCTTCCTGTTTATGACTGCTGTCTTGGCCGCTCGATTGATGTTTGGTTGCATACCAGGTATTGTTTCTCCGCATGTTGTCTGCTCTTTAGGCTGCTCATTGCTGTTGGCCTGACCTTTAGCCTATTTACTATACCATGAGTTTTGATTACTGTTGTACTCTGCCTGCTTATTTATTAAAAAGTGCCCCAACCTGATTTGCATCTGCTCCAGTTTCCTTTTTTTAAGATACAGGGTTTGAGAATTACAACACATGCCCCTAACCACAAGCTACTAACCCAAATTACAGTACAAAGAACAGGATCTGTAAGCATAAAAAAAAAAAAAAATCACACAACTGACTTGTTCAAGTTGGAACATCTACTGCACATAACCATCTGAATAATCACCTAAACCAGAAATAGATACTGTGTACTTACTGAAGGGCTGACTTCTGCAGTATCTTATTATCCGGACTGTGTTGGCAATCATGCGCTGAAAAATATTGAAACATTGTAATAATCTAATACAGATCCATTTAAATATAATATATAATTAACTCTTTAACTCGTCTACTTATTATTCAGCAATTCATATTAATGCATATAATTCAGTAATGTATGGATTTTTTAGTAACTATAGGGGAGAATATAGGAAAGATGCATAGTTAGAAGTGGAAGGAATGACATGTGGTTAAAAGGTTACATTGCAGACAAACTCAATTACAGATTTTATAATAAAAAACAACTTACCATTTTCTCAAAGTTCACCAAACTGTCAACAAATGTCTTGTTGCCTTCATGAGTAAAAGTCATATCTGATAGGAATAAAAAATCATAAATAAAAAATTAACAATCAGATTTATAGTGCTTTTTATTAGCTTAATATCATAATCTACACTCTAGATTGCTATACACAGTTATGTCCCAGTGTATGTTCTGTTATACCACATCATATTATAATGTGCTCTGTGAGTAAGTTGCTTACTGCAGATTTTGATAAACTAGAAGTAAAAGTGTTTAAAAAAGCAAACAAAAAAAGACAGGCCTAATTTGTCAATTACCCACCTTTAATTAGTAACGGCATGAAGGGGATGATGGGAGGGTCCAGCTTAGCCACAGTGAGGCGGTATGCTCTGTGGTTCCTAGAGGGGTCCTGAAACATCCACAAAAGGAGAGAGAAAATGGGATGAAGGGAATGAGTGAGGGAATCTGCTTACTACTCCTGCCATATATACTTTGAATCATGCAAGACTTAAACTCACCATCAAGTTTTCATACTCTGCATAAACTTTCTTAAACTTGCTGGGAAGTTTCTATAAAGAGCAAGGAGTAATGTGTATGAGTTCTTACAACATGCGCATCTCACAGACATAAAACACACATGCACTGATATTATATACTCTACCGAGGAAGATTATATCTGACCCCTCTATATGTTCATTATGAGGTAAAATCTTACCTCCCATGTCTGATTGAGTCGGCTGACTGCTGGATTACTCAATCCCATAATAATAGCAAAGAACGAGTTCAGATTCCTAAACTCTTTACAGCTAATAAAGAGACAGATAGAGAAATATAGACATTATTATATTAGACATCAAATATGAGGGGTTGTAAAATCAAACCAGGACTTTTGTTTGTGCAGAGAAACATAATACAGTCATGAGATAAAAACTACATTAACTATAACTGTGTTCTGTTTATATGTATTTATTTATCACTCAGGGGGTCTGGAGACTATCCCAGGAGACTTAGGGCACAAGGTGCGGTACACCCTGGAACTATTTATTTAATTATTTTTCTCTATTAAACTAAGGCGATTATCCCAGTGCTTCACTAGTGCTTGGATACCAGGGAGCCATGATTGGTCTGCCTGCTTCACATCAGAAATGCTGGCCTCCCAGTAACTCCTTTAACGGCCATGTTAAAATAGCTTGGAGCGAGGTCAGGACTGGACAGGAGATGCAATAAATCCCACTCAAGTCTCTGTAATGTGCAAGTGGTGTTCTTATCTGATTGTGTGCACAGTTCCCACAGACAGATCTGTCTCTTTCTTAAGTTTCTGACAAGTTATTCATCGAATTTCAGGGATCAGGTGTTCCACTCACTAGATGTTAACAGTAGAGACCTTGGCCACGATCATCACTGCCATTTACAACTACATTGTTTACAATGTTTGCACCATCCTAATGTTTTACTACAGCTAATAGTCTCATCATCGAAGACGTTTTCTGTACATATCAGTCATTTATCTTCATTCACAAGAAATTTTATAAGAAAAGTCCCAATTTGACTTGAACAACCCTCATTTGTCTAAACCATTTTGAAACTATTTTAGTTCTAAGCAGAGTAATTCTGATAAATTACTGTGATATCAATACTGAACAGAATAATTAGCATGCTACTCATTATCATAAAGCCACTCTCAACTGTATGTTTAACTCTTTTAAAATGTTTAACTCATGAAAGTTCCAAGGCTGAGTCTCACTGAGCAGCAATCTTGATGAATTTCTTGAGCAGCTGGACACGTTTGCTGAGCGTGGCGCAAAGGCACACCTCCGTCACTACCCACAGCTGGATCTCATTGAACCGGCGTAGAAAGAGATCTAGATTTGTTGTCACCTTTTTAAAGTGCTGCCGGCCAAATGTGTGGTAAATTAATTCGTGCTGAAAGAGAGCAAAGGGAATTTCTCTATGGAAGGAAGTCTTACAGTTTCATGTATCAAGTATTTTTTTTTTTTTGCATTGATGAGTGTGAGACATAGAGACAGAGAGATGTAAAAACATTGCCATTAGTTTGACCCTACACTCTATCTCATTCATTATATTCTCTGAATAACTACTTTAAGATGCTTTTCTCCCTATTATATTATGAATTTTATAATATATAATTAAGAAAACAGCTCATGTAGAATGTGGTATTTGTCATAGCTATATGCTTGAATTATATTCTGTAAGTCACTTTGGGTTACATATTTTTCAGATAAATAAATATTAATGTGTGCATGTTTACCTCATGCACACAGTTGAAGAGTTCCCACTCATAAAGGGTCATCTGGTAGGCCACCTCTTTGGAGCTCATTAACTCAAGGGTGGACATGGAGCCGGCAGATGGCCCCTCTTGCTCTGGGAGTGGAGTCTGCACTCACAGTAAAGCAGAATAATCACTCAGGGTCTACGCACTCCTTGAAACATAGCAATAGGCTTGCACAACTGTACACTTTTAAAAGTTGGTGTTTGTAGACATTTTCACTACAAATACTTGTTTTTTATTGTCGTAGAAGCTCAAAGATGGTGCTGGACTAACCTCCGTGTATCCCCAGCATGTCACTTGTTTTATATTATGTTCTGATTGGTTTAACTATTTAAGTTCCTGGTTGTTGAGTTCATGTTTTCAGCACTGGAATTTGAGTTCTTGTGAGCAGCACTGGAATTTTCGTCTGCATTTTACTCAATGCAGATTCACTAGCACTGGTGGCAGAACATCCCACCCCAAACACTGGCATTGAAGTTCCACTGGGTAAACTCCTACTCCATTGTTAGTTTCACTGGGAGAACTTGACAGATCCCAAACTGGGAGAAAATGAATAGACTGGGTTTGTACTGTCTTGGTTCACTGGCACATAAATGCACAAAGCACCTGGTTGCTGAATTTGGGAATTCACATATGCTTAGTTCCCTTAAGGTCCCACCACAGCATTTCAATTGGGTTGACTAGCCCATTCAGAAAACCTAGGTCCTAGGTTTGCAAAAAAGCCAACATTATCATCCCTCAACAGCTGTGTGTGACAATGGGTATAAGGTGTTTCTGCTGAAATACTGTTTGGATTTCACAAAAAATGGCACTGGGCTTTAATGTCAAACAACTCCACCTTGGTCTCATCTGTTCATAGGACATTTTTCCAGAAGCCTTGATGATTAGCAGCACCTGGCTGCAACTATGCTCTTAAACCCTGTAGAAGCAGTAAGGGGGTACTTAGTATTGCCCACATTAAATTTTTTGGGCTTCATTTTTGTTAAATAAACAATGGCACTGTGAAAAAACAGATGTTTTATATTGTGTTTTCACACAAAAACACAGAATTCAAAGAGGGGGTACTAACTTTTGAACATAACCACGATTTTCTTTTTAATGGGGGTGAGGGGTGGATGTGGTCTATAAATGGTGTCTCAGCTTGCATGCTTGCCCCAGTGAGCTAGCCCAACTCTCTGTGGACATCAACCTGGCAACCACCACAACCCAAATCCAGTTGAATGTCATGGAGGAGACCTCCAAAGCCCAGCTCAGACTGAACATCGGTGGTGCACCATATTTTATTTAGGCTAGTAAAGCACTGAAATTATTTCTTCAAGTCATAGTGTCTTCAGTGGTAGAAGTGGGTGAATTAATGGTTAATAAAAATCATGGTTCAGTGTTGTGTTTTTGAGCTACTGAGAGCTCAAATTCCAGAACTGACAAACTGTCACATTTGAGTTCTTGATCAAGACCATTAATCTTCAACCAGTCAGTCAAGCATGCAAATGCAGTTAAAATTTAATTTCTTTATAGCTTTATAGAAAATTCTGCTGCCACTTCATCACTGTCATTCTTATAGGAAATCCTAGGTCTGCTAAACAGCAACAGTGCAAGTTATACTGAAAAAAAAACATCTTCCAAAGATAAACTAATAAATAAATAATTGTAATAATATACATGTGTGTGTGTCTGTGTATGAACATGTAGGTGTCTGTGTATGAGTTTTGGGTTTCATTTACCAAAGTGTTAATCTGTTCCCTGGAGCAGACAAACAAACGGCCATTAATACTGAGAGAGGAGAAGATGGACACTTCATTGGGCTTCAGCACCACTTTATCTGGAAAAAAAAAATAATAATAATAATAAAATTACAATTGTTGTTGTCTCGTCATCATCTATATCGTTTATCCAGTATACAGTGTCGCAGGGGGTCCTGGACCAGGAGACCACCGTGCCAACAAAAATACAATTCATTTAAGTAAAATAATAATAATAATAATAATGATGAGAATAATGATGATGAGAAGAAGAAGAACAAGAAGAAGGAAACATAAGAATTTGGCTTACTGTTAATTGATCAAAACCCAGACATAAAAAAGTTCAATAGATTTCACACAGCCCCATGTCCACTCAGTGACTACATCCATCAGTATCAGTGATGGCAAAAATCCCTGGTCGTGGTTTTGAGGCTAAAAATAGCGTGTTATTATTGTTTTGGAGCACTCACACACTTTTCCTGAAGCAGAGCCGAGGAGTGTGTGTTCTCTTGCCTGGTTGCCATAACAGAGGGGTTGCTGTTCTATAATACCCTGAGCTCTCCTCTTTATCTTCCCAAACCTCTAAATATGACAGCTATGCTGTAATACATCCGTGTAGCAACCAGGTGTGGATAGCATATACATGCACTACACAGTGGCTTCACCATCTTTATCAGAAACTCTCCAACAAAAATAATGCTCCTGTACCATGGGAAAAAGTAGCAAATTTGCAGATCTGCATGTGTGCGTGCACATGTGTGTGTGTGTGTGTGTATGTGTTTGTGTGTGCTGTGTTTATAAAGGTCAGTATTAGGCCATAATAGAAAAGCCTGTCTCTTCTCCAGCAGCCACAGAGGTGCGCAGAATTTTATATAATGCAGCGACAGTGATGCGCTGCTGAAAATAAAGCCTTCGCATGGCAAGCAGCCAGAGGTCACACACTTAGAGAGCATTAACATAGCCATTCATCAACTACACTTGAAAATTAAAGTAGTATAATGAAGCACTTGGCAAGTTTAAATAAACATTTTTTTTCCAGAGGTGAGGTGAATCTATTGCCAAAGTGAAAAAAAGAACTAGACTGTGCATAGATTGATGTGGGTGTGTATGTTCTCACCACCAGCTGAGCTGAGATGAACCAGGAGAAGGTCTTCCTGTGAGCCCAGTTTATCTGATACAGCAGACACAACCTCTCTGACAGAGGCAGACACAGGCACTCGGATGGTGGTGTAAGTATGGTCGCTACAGTACACCTTGAACAAAACTGCAAGTAGAAAAAACAGAAGAGGTTAAATGCATGGGCAAGAACGAGTGTGATATTCTGAATCTATCAGCTTGATGAGGAGCCAACGATTTGTGTTTAATTACCATCTGCTATTTGACATTTCTGACTCTGTAATTGAGGGGTTAATGTAGGATTTATGATATGAGACAGTGATGCTTCTTGCAGTTGCAGCAACAATGTGAGGATGCTAGAATTTGATATTGATGTAATATAGATGAAATTTCACTACATTTGTTTCTGAATTTTACTGAATTGACCTAACCAACTGGCTGACCAGATGGAAAATATTCTGTTTTTCTTTGACTGTCAGATTTATTTATATTAAAATAGTGTTGTTGTTTTTTTCCTGGAAAATATGTACAGTATTAGGCAAACATCCAATGGGCATGCAAGCAAATTTTGTAATGCAAAGATACCTCTTAACCATACAAATAAACATTTTTAACCCCAAAAAAGCAGTAAGCAACAGGAAACAAAAGTAAAGTAATTTTTTTGTGGGATAATAAGGTACATTCAATTGACTGGTAAGATTTTTAATCATCCCAGATCACAATTCTATTACAATTTGTCTAAACTTCTCAAGATTCAAAGGTTCTTATCCCAGTTTCCTGTCATTTCAAATCTCCTTAGTTGTTTCCCTTGCTTGATGCAGGCCAATAACCCTTCTGAAATGGCAACTATTTTTGTCCTGGTAGTACAGATACTACATCAAGGTATTTGAAATTACGGGCAGTATTTCAACAAAAGTGCATAACAAGCTTGGCACAGGTTTTTACGCCAGATGCCTTTCCTGATGCAACCCTCCTATTTTATCTTGGCTGCGGTTTGGGCACTGGCTGGGAATCGAACCAGGGCCTTCCGCATGGCAGATGAAACACCTACCACTGAGCCACCAATAGCCCCAAACAAAAAAATTTATGTAAACAAAAAAAATAAATAGCTATCTAATCGCTGTTTTATGGTGTCCTCATAATTTTTTTATTATTACATTTATAAACTTGATGTAGTAGCTTGCACATTATGTCAATGTAAAACCCATAAAAGATCAAAATCACAGTGAAACCTGAAAGCTTGAAAAATGTATAAGTTTTTGCTTTAATTATCAAAATATTAAATATACACAGCATTTTACTTTTACTAAATTCATATGTCTTTCCATTTAAAAAAAAAGAAAGTTATTTCTATATAAGGCAGGGTCAAACCCCTGCTGCCATGTCAATTAGAAATAAGAATTAAAGCCAGGGCTACTTACTCTCATCTGTGCTTTTAATTGGCTGTCGTTTTTGCAGTTTCTCATCTCCCATGCTGAACTGGCGAAGGAGCACTTTGTGCTGGGAGCAGAGGGATTAAACATAAACTTATACTTATTACCTCCACTACTAAAACAGCAGGTTACAATGTACATTGCACTCTGTTCTTTCATAAACATCTGATTGTTCCTTACCTTTTTCTGAGTGGGATTCACATCATCTGAACTGAAAACCAAAAAGTAAGAATTCTTTCTGATGAGAACTGAATTAATGAGTCTCAGCATAGCCATTTAAAAAATATTTAAAACCTGATCAACTAGCAAAAGTATAAATCTCACTTCTGTTTGATGACAGTTTCCAGCTCAGAGAGCTGATCTTTGAGTGCAGGAATAAGTTTGGCATCTTCAGATACTGACATGTAAAAATCCTACACCACAAATAAAAATACATCAGTATCATGCAACTATAATTCATTACCAGTCATCTTAAATCTACTGTGTGCAAAGATCTACTGTGAGCCGTGTGCAAAAGTTCGCATTCGGTTTCTGGTTAATCTATTTTGAATTTTTCTGTTCACTGAATTTGAATTGAATTGCTCTTGATTTGCCCAAGTTCATTTTTTGAATGACATAGAATTGTCAGCATGGTTTCTTCATATAAGTTCAAACAGGCATACAACTCCAAGCAATTTGCCAAGAGAACACGGCTTTGACAAAGCCCTTAAAAAGAAAAACAGACCTTTCAAGGACAAGTAAAGGTGTAAAAAGCTAGAAATGTAGAGGAGTCATTATCAGCACTGAAAACTCTAATTCAGAAATGAAGGGACACACACAGATAAGAGCACTTACAGAGAATGGAAAGAATTAGCTCTTAGTTCCTAAGAGACTTTTAAAAATCCAAAACAAATAGCATAAGACATTAAAAAGCCATTAGTCACAAGTATTGGGAAATACAATTTTGATTGTTCCACTCTTAATAATAATTCAAACAATCAAAATTGCACTCATGATTACTCATACTTCTGAAAATTACGTAAACTTTGAAATGACTTGGTGGCTTTTATCATATTAAAGTAAGTGTGTGCAAACTTTTGTACTCAACTATTATAATTAATTTCTAAGGAAAACCAGCAGGAAATGGAATGTCATCATATCAAATCCCCTATTAAATCTAAATGTTGCACTTAAGTATAATATAAACATATTTACTAAAACCGATGCACAATACTCTATTCAGATTTGTGAGTGTAAACTGAACTGAAGCATTGCTCTTGGTGTTTATGTGTTGAAGGAGACCTGGAGGAAGGCTAGAGAGCTCTCCTCCTCCTGCAGGTGGGGGGTGTTAATGGCAGCCCACTGCAGCACCAGACGAATGACTCTGCGCTTGTTATTCAGAGCGTAGTCCAGCCTCTCCTGATCACTGCCCTGAGACGGCTGCGCCTGGTAGGTTCACTGAGGTTAAGGACACAATCTACAGTACAACACAGCACCATACCAGGATACAGCTGCTGAGAACCTCTCAGAAATTAAGAGGTACCATGCATTGCAATGTTTAGTTGAAAAGAACGGTCCAATATATCCTACAAAATTTGTACAGACTATGGCATTGAAAAGGACAAGTAACGGTATAAAATACAGTAGGAGAAAATTCTGAGAGGTACAAAAACAGTAAAGAAAGAGCAAAAGACAATAAAAGTTATAGAGGTAAAGGATATTGCGCCATGAGCAGTGGGCACAGTTGCTTATTGGGAATAAATACACAGTGCATAAGCACAAAGTCATCCAGCGGTGGATCTGCAGAGAGATAGAAACAGTAAAAGACAGGTTAGGAAACTCAAAGACAAATGGAAAAATAGTGAGAGCAGAAGAAAAAAAGATGCCTATCACATATCAGCATGTCTAATAAATGTCAGGCCAGACCCCTGAACACTACGCACATGGCGTTGCCTGCATTAGATCAGTGGCTGTGTTTAGTACTAAATATAGACATGTCCAATTTGGACTCTCTTACTCATCCTTCTCCCAACCACTCTCGTTTGAGTCTCAAAGGAAAATTGCTGTGGGATAAATAGCAAACAATTGACCTGTTAATTGTAACGATGAACCTTGCTTCATCAGGTATTGATTTAAGATCTTGATTGCTATTGGTCACGATAAAATTCACTAACAGAAACGAGCTAACTTTATTAGAAAATTTAAAGATGAAAAAAAAAAGAAAATTAAAAGAGTTCATGCATTTTTTCCAATTTCTGCTGACTGTATTGAGAGTGAATTATGTCAAACAAGAATTTCTACACAATTCTCTAAATTGACAAAAAGAATGAAAAAGCTGCTTATTCTGATATTCACTTATAATGAATGTTTAAGGGCAGCAGAAATCATGTATGCAATTATCCTTTAAAACACTTGGGGACAGTTGTTTTATTTGTTTTTTGTTGTTGCTAGATTGGTCCATATTAAAAGCTAGATAAGCCTATAAGAGAAAAGCTCTTGTAAGACTATATCTCTATCCGTCTCATGATCAGACACACAGTCAAGGCTTTTTATTCTTCTATCAGTACTGGGCAACAGAGCCAAATTGTTACAGTATGTGTGGTAATTGCACATATAGTATACTAAGTATATGTACTATACAGTAATGGTTGAAATATACTGAAGGATGTTTTAATTTTGCTTCTGAAAGTGCATTTGGTTTTTGTTTATTTGAAAGAAACTGTTAAAACTTCCATAACTGCCATAGACATGCATAGTTCACAGCATTTTCCAAATGAAAGTTAGTAATAAAGTACCCTTTATACTTATGTTGCAGACTTTATCTTATACCACAGCACTCTGCAATTGATTCATTTTCTATAACAGCATGACTCAGACACAAAAAAGTCTGGCTGCGAGGTTTATGTTATAAACTTATTCCAAAGAATTATGGTTTCTATAATAACAACTTACAACAACTTTTTAGTGAATATATACTGTATAACTATTGAATTGGCTGGCTTCTGCAAAGACATTAATTTATCATTTATGACAAAGTCAAAAGCGTTTTGAATCAGTTTAAGCTCTAACATTAAGTTTCTCGCCTTCATGCAAAACTGCATTTCTGTCTCATTTACCTCAAGAGGGAAGAAACAAGCAAGATGGGTGAGGGAATGATTGTATAGTCATTATAGTATAAGGGATAACAGGAACTTATACTACATTACTTCTTTGTGGAGTTCCAACTATTTAGGGGGTGTCATGTTCAGCATTGAATTTATTTGCGAAGTCACATGCCACAGAAGAGGTAAATAGATTATACAAAAGTAAAACACAAATGTTTAAGTTTTCCCTATTCAGTATTTTTACCTAGCCTCTTAGGTTTAAAGCTGCTGTGGCTGTTGTAAAATGTTTTACATTAAAGAGGTTTTAGTTGTGCTGGTTGTTTTATCTTTGTTCCACTGCTATTGTGGAAAAGTGTAAATTTTTTGTCCAGCAGGGGGCACACAGCCTACTTTTCCCATCACCCTACTTACCAGAAACTAAACACAGTCACAATGCTCTACACACAGAACCTAACAGGGGTCTGACTAATTTTATAACAGCCTTGTGGTGAAAAATATTTACTATTTTTATAATTATTACCCAATTATCCAATAAGTTGATTTCCATTCTGCTGGTAAAATAAAACAACAGTGTACTGCTAAAAAGGGGTAACTTGATTTATAGGTGTTCTATTACTGTATATGAATGATATAACAGAAATGTATGACGTCATACTAGTCAGTACCTTGCTGTGGTATAAGAACATCCACTTCACCTCAGGCTACATCACACCTCCACAACATCCAAAGATTATCTTTCCATAACAGTACATACCATTCAATTCTATTCCTAATTTCTGATTAAAGTACCTGACTCTGTAAACTTGGAATCTAGTTTCATGGTCTCTAGGAAGTGTTCGAGAATCTTCTCTGGCGTTCCGGACATCACAGTGTACCTATAGCACACGATATTAGATAAACGTTTAACATACTTAAAAGGCAAGCACTGAAGATATCCGACAGATAAATAACAGATGCATATGGTGGATATGATTGACAAACGAAGAGCAGGAGAAAATCAGAGAGGATGTCTGAGATTAAAAGGAAGTGATGGGGTCGTACTTGAGTGGTGAGGAGCCTGCATGGCTGGAGCATCTGATGTTGCTCTTTTCGAGAACTAAAACATCTGCTTCATGTTCCTTCAAACGCACTGTATTTGCCTCTACATCCTGCAAAAACACATAAACACACACTGGCCTTATTTTAACAATCCAAAGAAAAAGTATTACTGGTTCCTGGCAATATACAGACACAGGAAAAACACACACCCATACAGACACACACACACACACATGCACACAGAACGCTGAATAGTGGAGTCAGCAAGCTGGATTAGCAATGATACAAGACAGAAGTGTAGTCAGCAAATTAACTGATCCTGGGATCTACTGCACCGACACACACACACGCACACACACGCACATACACACACACACTTTTTAGAGTACAAAATTCCTCAACATTTTCCATTAAGTTTGATGCAATATAGAAATCGTTGCTGCAATATTTAAAACCACCAACAGAGGGAGACCTTATTTGAACATTAAACTAGAAACAAATGAAACCAGAGCATCCGAGTAAATGCTTAGTTGGAATCCCAGTTAGTTCATTGTATTTGTATTTATTTACACACATGTAAAAAAAAAAAACCCGCAATAAACACACATACTCTAGCAGACAGTATCCGGTTAGACACTGCTTTGCTTTTCCTGAGCCGAGACTCCTATTGTTTGAGCCACGAGAATTTTCCTGTGTCAGAGTCAACAGACTGCAAATGACATATAAATGGGGAAAGACAGAACCGGAAAAAAAAAGATAAAGACATGCACCCGAAAGTGTTTATTGAGCAACAGGGACTAATTAAAGTACCACAGTAAACTAAAGAGTACATTAAATGAACATACATAATATTCTAATTATCCTCTCACCCTGAGGATCCTGTTAAAATCCTCTTTGTCCACTCTCAGGAAGTGGCAATTGTCCTCTCGCAGGACGATGGAGGCTGCACGAGGTGCATCATTAACCAGAGCAAGCTTCCCAAAATCATCCCCCTCATGCAGTGTGCAAACCACACCCTACAAACACACACACACACACAGTGTGGAATTACACCCCACCAATATCACACTATCGTCAATGACAAGGCCAAAAGTCATTTCAGAATTTATTGAACATCCACAAAAATTAAAACAACAGCCGGTATACAACAATGCTTAAAAATGATAAATGAGTAGAATGGTTAGAAAAGAATTAATATTATTATAATGAAGATTGATCTCACCTTGCCATAAATGACCACATTAACTGAACCCTTTAGGATGATATACCACGAGGTTCCTTCCTCTCCCTGATTAAACACTGACAATGAAAGAATTATAAACACAAGGGAAAAAAAAACAAGACGGTTACAAAAATATAATTTCAGTATTAAATCACTGAAACAATAAACTAGTAATAATCTAATGAAGGATGTGTGGAGTTTTGCTTAAACATGTGCATTTTAGCTACTCACATACTGTTCCTGCTTTTGCATGGGACTCAAAAATGAGGACACCTGCTAACTCCCGTTTAACCTGAAAAAAAAAAAACATCAAGAAAACATTTTCATAACCTGTATCTACTTATCCATGTCATAATTACATAAACAGTGATTATGCTTTTTACTTTTTATTTTTTTTTAGGAATAAAGTTGTGCAGGTTTTTTTTTATTATTAATCTTCACTGTGATGCAGTCTGATGACGCTCTCCTGTAAAGGTTATCCTGTATTACCGTGTGACCTGACTGCCAACTCACAGGGAGACCAGAGACACATTAATGTCATTTTCTACTGCAGCATGCACACTTACTGTCGTAGAAAGGTGAGATAAGGCTTTAATATGTAGCAGTTCCTCATAAATAATCTCTAAGTCATCTACTGTCCTCTGGCCAGGCCTGGACAAAAAGAGAAAAGTTACTAGAATTAGCATTACAAAATATCACAAAAGACAGTTTTAAGACTTTTAGGACATTAGTCCGATTACAATACATTTTTGCTCCACTACAAGTGTTTTCCTCTTAAAATACCATTTCCTGTAGTGATTTACTGTACGTTACTCAACCCATGTCTAATCAGCACTATTTAAAAAAAGTCTAAGCAGGAAGTCTCCCCAGTCAAGAGTCTGTATTAATCAGTTTAATTTTACAGCAGTTCTATTCATAGCTGTGCCCTTTGGGGAAAGACAATGACAGTCCAGCTCTAGAGGTCATTCCTATTTCTGTGGCAGGGACGTACTGTTTTCGAAGGATCATGCGCATGTGGGCATCAGGGCCCATCTGAGACAGGAAAAGGAGGGTGTCCTGCAGTTCCTCTTCACTCTCTTTCTTCTCCTCTTCACTAGGGAGTGGTGCATCATCCTGTTCGTCGTCCAGGAAGCGATAGAAGAGGTACTTATCCTGGAAATTCAGCTCCTGATCAACTGCACCATAATACATTATGGCATTAGTGCATATAGAGGCAATAAACAGACAAACACACACACACACATTCACCAGACAGCACCATAACATATGTCGTGCTCATGGTGTGTTCCGCTGATTTACACAAAAAGGAAATAAAGGTTTAATTAGGATTCTTCTCACGCAGCAAGCAAGCCAGTGCTAGCTCTGGACTTGAGCGTGTGCCAAGTGCGTGCCCACAGAGAGCGACAAAGCCTTTAAATTACGCCTGCCTCATTCAGCGAGTGGAACATCAGCTCAGTTCCAGTCATACAGCTTCTTCACACACAAACAAATGTGTGATTAGACTGTAATTACCTGTGATAGTGTATAACAGGATTTGATAGTGGCCAAAAATATAACACAAAGGTACATGATATAATAGAATTCCAAAAGTATTCGTACAAATCAAAAACATGTAGAATATTATTAAATAAAATGCATCCAGGTGATGAGTGGTAATATTTAAGCTTAAAGACATTTTGACACAACATTTCTTCCTCCCATTTTCTCCCTATTTTAGTCTTGACCAATTTCCACTTTTCAAACTGCTACTCATGCGCCATCACGGGGAAGCGTAACACACTCGGAGGAAAGCGTTACCCAGCCTCTTTCACATATATGACAGCCAAGACTGGTAAGCGTCACTGTGACTAATTAGTGACAAGTGGCTAGTGTTACTGACAGGGGAGAGTAGGCCATCTTCTCCACCCATACAGCACGGACAACTACTGTATGCTTTCCCAGGATTATGCTTTTTAACAGGATTAAAAATCTTGATCGCTTCAGCTGTAACACTCACTAACATTTTGAAAAAAATAGTTTTAAAATTACAGAATAACATCAGTAAGCCTCTTTCTGTAATGGCTTTAAAGCTGAATATTTCAATCTCTTGTAAATTCTCAGGTTGATTGAACATACAGTAAAATATGAAGAAACAATGGGTGGCTCAGGACTTTTGCATAGTGTTTTTGGCATAGTGTTGTGGGTATAGGATCATTATCTTGCTATGTACTGAATGTACAACACAGCCTTAACCTCCTGGCAGAGTTAACTACATTTCCTGAAAAATCTTGGTCTAACTTCTTCTAATGTTTCACTAGAATACTACATCGAAAAAAAAAACATCCATTATTCATAAACATATTTTACACTGAGTATCAGATGCTGTTGTTTGTGAGAAATCGACCTTTTTCACCAAACCTGCAACTGTTTATGGCTACAAACAATATTGCACAAAATAAGAATTGTGAGATAAATATTAAAATATGATGTGCATTGCACACAAGAGTTTTGACACTGTAACTGACCGTGGTTAAGTACTCCCTCCTCCAGCAACACCTGCCACATCCCGACAGCCTGAACCCGCGTGTGCACACAGGAACTCTGCTGCATCTGCCAGTCAACCAGCTCAGTGCCTACACAACACCGCCTGCACACGCACACACACACACACACACACACACACACACACACAAAGCACCTTTCATAGACTGAGCTGTAACAAAACGCCTCTGTGAATGTGTCAAACAGCATTAGTCTATTAGACAGGAATGTCCCTGCTCCTCGGATGCTTACTTGTAAGTCTTTAGATGGTACTTCCTGTCTCGAATCATGTGAGGTGCTTGTGTCAAGATAGCGTTCCTTAGCACTTTACCCGCCCTCATGATCTTCTCAGATGGAACCTACAAATCCATAAATATCTCTATCACCACATGAGATTATAGTTTTCTCCACAGTGATTGGCTTACACAACGTTCAGTCTGATGAGGGGATGGACTAAGTACCTGTGTCATGGTTTTGGGGTGAACTTTGGGAATGGTTTCAACAAATGATTTCTGGAAAACAAAATGTAAAGACATGCTGGAAGATACTGATAAAACATGATGTAGTGAACAGAAAAAAATGTAAAACACAGAAAGAGGTTGAAATGGGGGGAAAGATGAAGAAACAACTTGCCATTCGTCACAAACTTTGTGAATATCTGTCTTCTCTTCCTCACAGTCATAATTGTTTTATTTACCAAATTAGAGGTTTTTATTATTATGAGTCTTATTATTAGTATAGATAAAGCTAATATATAGGTATATGCATTTTATTTTTTTATTTACTAAAGTAGAGGTTTTTATTATTATTATTATTATTATAGATAAAGCTAATATATATGTATATGCATTGATTTTTTTTCAGCAAAAGATAACATTCATTTGGCATAAGAAGGTCATAGCACATACTAGTCATAGCACATTTTTAACAATTGTGTCCACCTAAAAAGTAAATGAAATAAAAATTAAATAAGATAATAAAAACATGAAAAATGTAACTCCATTAGATCTAATTAGTACATGTATGATTGTGTGTGTGTGTGTGGACGTTGCAGATTTATTTACTACATATAAAGCACAGTTTTTGTAAAACTGTCTTCCTTTATGGTCAGTATTAATATCGTCTCCCCTTGCGTAGCCTAATTGCAGCCTCAGGTGGATCAGGACTAGAGTCACCTGCCTCACAACAACCTCAAAAGCTTTCACAAGTGTACCAAAGGCTGCTCCGCTTAAAGAAATAGCTCTGCCTTGTTCTGCTTAACAATCAGGGTAAGGGCGGTCCATATCACACGGGTGAGTGGTCAGTCATCCTCCTCCATCTGTAAGTTCCAATCTCCTTGTCCAGGTTTGTCCATGCCTCCTTTATTGTGATTATACTCCAGTATAATGTCTGACTTCTTGACCTCACGATCATTCAGACATCTCAGGCATTATTTTACCCTTTGGTGGGTTAGAAACTAGAGTGGTGGTGGCGGGGAAGGCAAACTTTCATGAGAAGGCAGTCTCTCCTTTGATGCAAGGAGTGTAGAGGGGCTTGTTCCTTAAAACCATGTACCAACCATTGTGATCTCCCACTTTAGCAACTACTAATAAGATATGAAGTTAATAAGATATGAAGAAACTGTCATATGTGACAAACACACTAGATATAGCCTCTCCTCAGGACACTGAGTTTAGCTACCCTACATACCCACTAATATTCCCTACCCTACATAGGCCTGATCATATGGATAAAATTAATAGATGGATCCATTCTTTTCTATTTCCTCCAGTTTTCTCTTCAGTTTTTTTTTAAAAAGCTGTTGTGATTAAGATGTAGAACTTTGAGGCAATGTCCTAGGCATGGGCAACTGCATATATATTGGGACCCGAGGTCATCCGTGTGTGAGTGTGTGTGTGTGTGTGTGTGTGTATGTGTATCTTTCTGGTTTTTGTGATGTGTAAATTCTTCTTCTTCTTCAATTAATCGGCCAGATCATAAAATGACATTGACATGAAGACTATCTTTGAAAAGTTAAAATAATATTATTAGGATTTTTCTTTTTCTCTCTTCTCTTTGTTCTCTGTTATTTTTGACCCTGAAGACAACACAAGGCTAAAATTGTCCTATTTTTCTCTTTAAATGACAGAAAGGCTAGTTACCCCCAGACCATATTGAAATTTCAGTAATAAACTGTTTTATTCGATTATTCGGATTATTACAGATTATAGTACAAACTAAGAGCTACAAAGAGCTGAAAATCACAATTAATTTTAGCGACATAGTCATAGGAAACTTTTTGTTGTCTGAATGCTGCTCACTAAAAAGAGAAAAGTCCTGATTTTAATGGAAGAGGGCATAATGTACATAAACTATAAACCACAACACAGACAAGGTACTTTGATTACAATTATTAACCACATTAGTACATTACAATGTGTACTGATTTTAATTATGTTTTATTAGACTGTTATTCAGCAGTTACAGTGATTGTGTGAGTATAATCCATTAGAAACATTGTTCAAAAACAAGTCCATTTCTGAGCTCAATCAAGCATTGCAATGTTTTGTGGGTTAAATAAATAAATAATAAGTAACCTGGTACCAAACATAATTAAGCAGTACAGCTTCTACAGAAAATCCAGTAACAAAAATTTAAGGGCTCAGAGGACAGAGGGTTACAGAGCTGACCTTTTTTTCTAAGTGTTGATGTATTTGTCACAAAAAAGGTAAAAAAAAATACAGTTTGTAAAGCTTGTGATATATTTATGATATATTAGCATATTTGATAAACTGAGAATCATCCTAGAATTTTGCACGCCATCTTATCTACTAAATAAGCTCTAATAGGTCCAAATGTTGGTCTGGCTCACATTTTACAGTGTTAGTGTGCAACATTCAATCTTCAAATGATCAGAAAGATATCCTTAAAAACTGTCTGCCATTACCTGAATTTTAAACTTAAAGGTGATCTGAAGAACTGCTCCATTTGGATTTTATGAAGTAAAAGTGACACTACGTTCTTGATCTTTATGAAAATTTATACTGGTTCATTGCATAAGCTTTACTGTTGTGTTTACTGGTAAAGTGCACATGTGTCGAAGGTTTCCCCATTCAGGAAAAGGTTGCATTTCGCCTGTAACAGCGGGAACAGAGGCTCTGCAGGCACTATCAGCAGGGGCTGAGCTGCAGGAGATTCCCTTCTGTCTCTGGGAGCCAAAGAGGAACTGTTTCTCCCCCATAGCCATGTCCTGTTCACATGCCAGCACACTACATTTTTAACACTCTGCCATCTTCAATTATGCATTATGCATTATGTACAAAGCTTCTCTTCAAATCTTTTCAGGTATGCATCACATAGGGGTGTAACGATATGGTGTATTATATTGTATCATACAATGAGAGGCTCCCGATTCAATCTGGCAAATATTTTTAAAATCACATATTTTAGAAGAATGAAGAATGACTCTGCTTCCAAGTGATTACATATTTAATTGTAATTTGTTTTAATTAATTATTTATTTGAATGTATTAACTTCTGAACTTATGTATGTATGTACATACCTTATTCAGGTGTCTGGTCATTGATCCAAGAGAGTTACCCAGATTCTCTTTATCAGGCATTCCTAAACAGATAAAAAGCAACTGAACTTACGAAAGGCATAAGGACAATCACTTGTACAACAACCATATCACCTACACAGCCACATACAGTAGATCCCTTACTACTTTTAACTGCCCATCACAACAGCCGAAATAGGACTGAGACTGGAAATGAGAAATAAGACTAGCAACAATGTAAAGGACAGCTCTTTAATACGTCAAGACAAAGAAGCAGCTGCTGGGAATTCATGGTGAGTGTGTGTGTGTGTGTGTGTGTGTGTGTGTGTGAGGATGTGTGTAATCTGTAGAGGCACATCCTGAGGGGGGTCAGGAAAAGACATTTCACTTAAGGTTACAACGGTAAGCACCACTCCTTCAGGACAAACAGTCCATTTAGAGCATCCGTCCCTCTAATACTCTTATCTTTCACAAAGCACAACCTTTCTCTCAGATGAAATATAGCTCTTTATGTAGAATATCTAAATTATTTCTGTGGGCCATGTCTACCTTTTATGCTGGTCATCTTTGCATTTGAGGCAATGCACCCCATGCCAGAGGATTTTTCTTTTGTTTATAGGTTTTCTTTGATATCTTTACTTTTTATTTATTTTCTTTTACATTTATTAAAACACCTTGACACTTTGAAAACTGAAAAGAAAAGGAGACTGATTGAAGTTGAAAAGTAAATGTGACTCGAGTTAGGAATAAGAAGAGTAAGGAGGATTTCCCACATTTGATCCCAAACCGCAGTCTGAAGAAAATCAATGGGCCTTCGTTTGGAAGTTCGTCAGAGCTTTGTACAGTGCATTGTTGTGTGGAAGAAATCTTAGGTGTCCAAAAAATGGTCCCACTTAGTGCAAACCAGAGGGGTAGTAGCCATGCTGGTTAAGTGTGCCCTCAATTTTAACCTTCACCATTTTAAGTATCATCACTAAAGCACCCCCACAGTATTACACCTCCTCCTCCATGCTTCACAGTGGGAACCACATATTCAGGAACCGTCCATTTACTCTCTCTACATCTAACAAAGACTTGGCAAATTTGGAATCATCAGACCAAAGGACAGTTTACTGATCTATATTCCATTTCTTGTGTTTCTTGGGCCAGCCAAGTGTCTTCTGCTTGTTATTTTTCCAAAGTAATGGCTTCTTTGCTGCGATTCGACCATGATGGCCTGACTCACACAGTAGCTTAACAATGCATGTTGAAGTATGTCTGCTGCTTGAACTCCAAGAAGCATTTATGTGCTTTTACATTAGCATTTACTTTATTCTGAGTGGCTGCAAATCGATGGTTTCTGAGGCAGGTCATCCTAATAAGCTGCAGCAGAGTTGGGTCTTGGTCTTCATTTCCTGGGCCAGAACCAGTTTCATCATAGCGTTTGAAGGTTTTGGCAACTCCACATGGGGATACGTTTTTGAGATTTGTCAGATTGACTGACCTTCATTTCTAAAAGTAATGATGCACTGTCTTTTCTATTTACTTAACTGAGTGTTTCTTGCCATAATATGGATTTGTACAGTAGTCGTAGTAGCACTGATAGGGGAATCGACGCTGTTCCCACCTTCCCCTGAATAATACAAGTGATGGTCTAATGCACATTAAGAAGGCAAGAAATGTTAACCAAATTAACCCTTGACAAGGCATGCCTGTGAATTAAAACCCATTCCAGGTGACGACCTTAAGAATCTGATAAGAGAATTCCATGAGTGTGTCAAGCCGTCATTGTTTCCTACATAATTCCATATGTGATCTTTCATAGTTGTCTTTTGTATTAGTGAACAAAGCTGTATGTGTGTGTATGTGTGTGTGTGTATACAGTATCTATCTATCTATCATACTATATATAGATATATACAGAAAGAGAGTATAAATAATACAACCATTTTTTATCAATATAAAAATAAAAATGCATTATTTCTAAAAAAAAAAGAGCAGACTTACTGTCAGCTCCGGCCCCACTCTCCATAGCACCATAAGGAGGGGCCAGGAGACCAGCCATGCACTGGCGATACTTCTGAGGACACACACAACACACAACAGGGAAAAGAAGAGAAAGTAATGAGTGAGCCATGACCATGCAGTTACATCTTCATAATAACATTCGTTTAAATATGATAAAAAGAGATTTCATCTTGCTCCTTAGCATAGAGATTAATGTATACTAAAACAGACAGACACACACACTTTAGTCTACTATAAACTGCACACTTCCTGCATAAATATTTACAAGTGCTACCAGTTTGGGAGGGTGTGCTAACAGGTCTTCAATTGTAACAGAAATCACTAAAGAGGAAAAAGTTATTTGTCAGTTTGTCAGTGTTAACCTTGACTACATTACATGACAGTAGATCCATCCTATATTTCATCCTGCTACATTTTCAGAAGCAGTGTGTAGGTGTGTGCTGTGTTTGGCACTTAGCGCTGGTCAGAGGCTTAGAAGAGCAAGAAGAGATGTATCTGTGTAATGTAACCAAGGACTGTGGTCCCTCAATGCTTATAATCTCTCTAATCTGGTCTATTCGAGGGTCAGAGGGAATTGCAGAGGATAACGAATTGAAAAGAGCACAAAATCAAAACCAACTACAATCAGGAAACAAATGAATGAAAATCATCTCAGTTGAGGCATTATCTTTTTTGTCATGTATTGTACAGTACATCTCTACATGGAGGAAAGCACTCTCTGTGACTGTACTGAGCCATTATCAGAGGCTGAAAGCTGGAGTCTGTGGCAGCAGAGTGGTGATGTAATTTTTTACGCTTAGGTTAATGAAAATGACATTACTATCTGCATGAGATCACTCTGTGGGGTTAGGAATGTGACAGAGTATGGGCAAGGGCATTACTACAAGATGAATTCATAAGAAGATATACAAAGAAATGAGGTTTAAGATGTGTAGCGAAATGAACCAAGGAAGCAAAAAAAGCAATACAGGAAGAGTGTTAATGTATTTATTTGTCATGAGTCTTTTTCAGAATAACTATGCTTGAAAAGCAGATGAAACCATAGTTTGTATGGCTCATGTTCCAAATCATGCTCATTTGCTAGCTTGCTTCTCTATATCTTATCCTGGCCTGTTTTTATTTAGTAGCCTTCATTTGAGGCATTCATTTGCATTTCAGAGAAAATACAGCATAGTGTCAGGATTGATCGCTGTCACAAGAATTCTAAAAATAAATCAAGCAGATATAAGTAAGTGAATATCTGTTATCTGTAAGCTGTTCTATAGTTTACCATTCATAAGCATGGTGAGTAATGACATACACTGCTGGGCCATTAGTCAATACAGACACCTGGGACGTTACTGCAGGCTTAATTCTTCTTCCCTCGGGAGCAGTGGCTCTAATGAGAGTCAGACTGTGTGACTGTGGGGTTTGGGTGAGGCAACTCGCACAATAATACTAAAAGCAAAATAATTAGTTTTAAAGCATTACATGAGGTCATCTTTCAGAAAAATGTGGAATATGATGATGATTGTTAGTAATGGTTATTCAATATCTCGGGATGTGATCCTGTGCTAAATTTCTTCAAAGACAAGCAATTAAAAATGTTACACTTCTGCTATTCACTTCTGCTAATTATTTATCTTAAACATCAACATCTGTCTCTACTTTTATGTCCATTTCGATGTTTAATATGCTGCTTGCATAGTTATATATTTCATTAAAGAGGATAACAACTTTCAACAGATATTAGGTTTAATAGTGCTAGAGGCCATTATGCTATTAGCACACTCTTCACCCATTATAATTCGTGCAGATGAACCTCTACATTTCATAAATCCAAAATAAAGCCCACGTATTCTTTCACAGACTCACTAACACTATATAAATTGCAGACCGAATAAGAAATTGCTGTGCAAACCTATAACATTTTAACCTGTAACTAAGAAGTTTTATAACATTTCTAATTCCTAAATATACTGATTGCTTTAATATACTGATTTCTCAAAAGTGATTGTATTAGCCCCATATTATGATATTGTAATTAATTGTAATGCATTGTATTACTCTTTATTTATTCCTATCATGAGCATTTAAAGGATGTACAGTAAGTATCTTAACCCTCTGTAATGTCAAAGCGCATACAGCTTTTGATTTTGTTTGCACAGGCAATATTCTAAGGCTTGCAAATAATGTATTCATATTCTAACCTTGATCTCAAAACAGCAAAAATCAATAATAATATTCTGAGGATGTTAAACATTCATATAACACCTCCCTAATCCATAAACACTCATTGCAGTTTCAGTATTCATCTTGAGTATAAATGATGCAGACGTGTGATTGTGGCACGCAACGCTATTAATGATTTCACACCAAATAAAATATGCTATGTGATGTCCTGCCTCACTGCAAGTAATCACAGACTGCATTAATGGTGTCCAAAACATGTATATTTAACTCATCCAATTCACCTATAATGGCAAAATAAAATAAACTGTCATCTTTTACTTTCCAACAATTACTATGCTTTTCATAGTGCCATATATACACCGATTAGCCATAACATTAAAACCACTACCAAGTGAAGTGAATGACTACCTGGTTACACTGGCACTGATTATGGGGAGGGATTTAATAGGTAGCAAGTGAGTTCTAAGTTTATCTGTTAAAAGCATGAAAAATGTGCAAATGTGAGGATCTGAGTGATGCTGATGAGGGTCAAATTGTGATGGCTAAAACCCCCCCAAAATAGCAAGTCTTGTGGGGTATTCTCAATATGCATTGGTTAATATACTCAGCAAAAAAAGAAACGTCCTCTGACTTTCAACTGTTTTTACTTTCAGTAAACTTAATGTGTAAATATT
>JAQMYJ010000036.1:18524284-18541036 GCA_030014305.1 Clarias laeviceps | reverse complement strand
TTTCCTCCGGGTACTCCGGTTTCCTCCCACAGTCCAAAGACATGCAGATTAGGCTAATTGGCATTCCCAAATTGCCCATAGTGTATGTGTATGTGCCCTGCGATGTATTGGCACCCTGCCTCATGCCCTAAGTCTCCTGGGATAGGCTCAAGGCCCCCCGCGACCCTGAATACAGGATAAAGCGGTATAGACAGTGAGAGAGATGGCATGACATTAGACCAACATTGGACGTGATGCCGTTTGGACGTTGTGTGAACAGCATATTAAAATACAATACTATAGAAACACACTAGATGCAATACTGAAGTGTAGCTGCAGTGTAAAAGTGTGACATGTAGATCATGAGCAATATCATTCACTGATCATCCTGCACTTCCAGACTCCAGAGGGGGTACGACTCTCACCCCTGGTCTGTGTGCCTGGAGTTTGTATTTTCTCCTTGTTGTTGGGTCCTTTAACAATTGAAAGGCATGCAATGTAGGCTGATTGGCCTTTCTGCAACGATACACAAGCTAAGCAGAATGGAAAATAGATAGATGATGGATTTCCCATCTTTGTGGTCTTTAATAACCTTTTGTTTTCCTTCCCAATCAAATCTTTTTTTATTTGCCTCTTGCTGCTGTAATCACTAGAATGCTATTTATTTATTTATTTTAAACATTCATTCAACATTTTCCCAACATCACTGTATTAAAATAATTCAAACCTTTAAATGAATGTTTTTCTAATGCTGTTCTTTGGATAGACATGATGAACATCACAACCTAATTATAAATATATGATAACGTCATACACTGTTATCTGCTGGGTGCTGGGTTCGTTCTGTAACACTCAGTTTAATCTGCTTTTATGCTTTCTATTGCCATATTACTTTATTTTTTAATGTGTGGGTTTAATAACAACTACATTCATGTGTAACCATATTTTCCAGTTTATGAGTCATTTCCAATGAGATGTTAATCTAACATGGCTGTTAACTGGATTTACAAGTAAATGTTTATTTACAGTTTAATAAACATGACACCAGCATCCTCATTCTGTTCGGGAGGTTTTGTTGTTTTTCATTATACTATATTTTTCATGTACATGTGAGTTTGTGGGGGGTTTTCATAATGCACCTGGCAGCGTTTTAATTATTTATAGCCCTAGTAAATATTTTGTTTGTTTATTTGTGTATCCCTTTGAAAGATACGTGTGAAAATACATTTCGGCATGTTCGGTCATTTTTCTAATCACTTACATGCAAACTACTCCGCAATATTTATTAGCACTGGAAGGAGCCACAAGAATGAACAAGGGAAAACAAACTTAGATTATGAAGGATATGATGAAGGGTTTCCTTTACAGAACACTCCCCTCTGCTGGTCAGTGGTACAACAGACAGAGCAAAGCATCTATGCAATCCTGCAGGAATTATCGCTTTGCTAGAACACATTATTTTCTTGCCTTAACTGATTAACAGTGTCTGCACATTCATACTGAGTGTACAGCAGGGGTTCTCAAAGTATGTAGAATCCTGCTCTTTAACTGTAACATTCATTCCACACAATAACAATTCAACCGTTCATATATTAGGCTCATTAATTAAATGTGCGCAATTATAACCTGGCTATTTGTTTTCAATTGAAGAGTATTTTATTCTTGAACTGTTCAATCAAAAACACATTAGATCCAAGCTGACTTTATTTATAGGCTTCTATTACTAATTTAAATTGATAAATATAAAAACTGAATAACAAATATGTATAATAGCTTTTATATTTATGGTGTGCTGTGATTCCCAAGGCTGTGATGGAATAAAAACTAATTGCAGACCTCGGGCTATGCTCTTTGAGAACCAGTGATGTAGATTATCTCATATCTGAACAACTTGCATGACAACATCATAGAATGTATTTTCATGGCAGTGTAATCTGCGAGGTCTTTCTTACCTCCCACAGGCTTCTGAACTCCCTCTGCTCGATGCGCAGCAGCTCACTGAACTCTCGGGTTACAATCGTGGCATGACGCGGTGTATTGTCCAGAACAGACTCCCCAAATGCTGTGCCGATGCCCAGTGTGCAAATGGTAACTGCATCCTTAAAGGGATGTAGAGCAGGAAGGAACACAGCCTGCATGAGTAAACACTTAAAGGCCGTAAGAAAAAAACTCTGGCTCCAGCCTCCTTTCCAGGCAGAAGGCTCTTAAATCACTGTACTGACCTACGTTAATACTAAAAAGGTTAAAGTGCAGCTCAAACAGAAATGAGGGGCGAATGCGAGAGAGAGAGAGAGAGAGAGAGAGAGAGAGAGAGAGAGAAATGGAAAAAGTGTAGTCTTACTTGGAGAAAACATGAAGGCATTAATTATTTATGGTTGGAAGTATCAATACAGTTTGCATTTTCTCTCCGGAATAGAGCTATATCCGTTTCTGTGATTGCTTTTACTGTAAAACTCGTGTGGGTTAAAAGTCAATCATTTTCAAAATGTATATTTTTATACACGAGACAGGGCCATAGATCGGAGATATGGATTAGCCTTCACATTTCATTGGGTTTGAGAGACAAAAAGGCTATTTTACAAACCAAATGCTGTATGTTAAAACATGCTTCCAAACCTATGCTCAGCAAACTGTCAATAAATACTAGATCCACTATGTAATGTCTAACATACAGTACCAGAACAGGACACTGATTATTGTTTGTCTGCATGCATAATCATACTTCTGAAATAATGTTTAATACTACTACTAATAATAATAATCATCATCATCAACATCATCATCATTATTGATACTGATCATTATATGGTAATAATTATACGGATATAATGTGATTGGCTTTTTCATTTCAAATACAAGATCAGCAAAAATAATAAAAAATATATACAGTACATGCAGGATATTTTAAAGAATGTGCAGTTCTTATAAGGCAGGAAAAATAGGATTCACATATTATATGTAAAATAGGTCTAAGAGGAGGGTTATTCCCCTTCAAGAGCAGAAAATGTGCAACGTTTTACCTGATGGTTGGCAGTTTCAGAGACTTTAACATCAAGCGAGCCGGAGAGGACGGCGTACCAACTAGTGCCGATATCACCCTGCCGGTACACTACAGCACAGAATGCAAAGTGAATAGACAACAGAGTTAAGAGTCGTGGTAGTCAAGACAAGCATCTTCTTGTTTCTTTTCTCTTGCTTGTAACTTCTAGTAGAATAGAAGCATTTTGCGTGGTTGCATGTGCATGAGTATGTGCTGATGTTTGCTATGTCTAAATGCATGGCATGACCTACATGTGATGCCTTTTTCCAGGCACTCATAGTAGCCACATAGACAGATCTGCTGAAGCATGGTGGGGTGGAATTTCTCAAAAGCTTTCACGCGTTTCAGACGGGCCATGATAATGTCCACATCTTCCCCAGAACGCTCCTCTGGCCTACACAATAAGAAAAAACATAATATCATTAATCATTTATTAATATTATACTAAAAATATATTACTGAATCAATGAGATATATATATATATATCATCCTAAGACACAACACGTACATAAAAGCAGTATAACTTCTTCCACATACATGAGCTCACAGATGCTCACAATTGGTTAGTGTCTCTGTGATGTATAGGGAACATAAAGTAACGCCATCCATCCCAGCCCAATACGGCCAATTTCGCTCTTCTAGCTCCCAGCCATGGATGGCTGTGGCATTATTGTGATTCGAACACATGATCATCTGACGGCTGGTTGAACTCTTTAGATGTGCTCGTCTAAGTAATATTTTTCATAGCTATAAATTCAGTGATGTTAATAATACGCTAAGAATGTTTTTTTATTTTTTTATTTCATAAATATTTATGTGGCTGTTTTTGCTGCCATGATCATGAATCAGAAAACATTAATAACGATCATCTGATCATATGAATCAGCAGTTTGCTGCTCTGAGAAATACTCTCAGAAAAAACTCAAAATACACGGCTTATGATGTTCTTTATGCTCATAGCACTGGAGGTGCAAGACAAGATTATAAATATATTTAAGATTTATAAAAATATTTGATTGACCTCAAACCGTTGACTGGTCACTTAACTTATGGGAATCCATTCCAATATCTTGAATACAAAATATGGGCGGTGTTCAAGTCAAACCAAGATGAAATTTCCCATGAACAAAGGTGTAAAACTTACAGACTTCAAGTGATAAGACTCTTAGCTGCAGTAAAACACTGGAATGGTGTAAACATTTTAAGGTAGGCCAAACGATCTAAGCTGATGTAACTCGGTGCCCACTGCAATTTCTCCTGCAAATATTTAGTGAGTGGACCGCCTGATCCTTGAAAAAAATCGACTTGTCATAACTTGTCACCAAAAGACGCATCTGTCTGTGGGAACTGTACATATAATCATTCAACAGCACGTTACAGGAACTCGTCTGGAAGTTATGGCCACATCCCCCCTACAGTCCTGACCTCACTCAAAGCCATTTCCACATGTTTGCGCCATTAAAGAAGTTCCTGGGAGGCCCGCATTTCAGACGTGAAGCAGACAGCCTGATCATTGCTGGTGTTCAGAGAAAAACTTTACCATGATGGTATCCAAGCGCTAGTTTGACAAGTTAGTTCTGGTTTGATTTGATGGCCCCTCATTGTTTTGCTTTGTGAAACAACAATATGGATTTATAATGTAGCAGACTTTTTAAATATGGGTTGTAAGTCATGGAGCATGAGACAGTGCTTGCTTTTACAGTTAAATTAGTGAACACAGTGTGTGTGTGTGTGTGTGTGTGTGTGTGTGTATGCCTGTGTGTGTGTATGCCTGTGTGTAGTGACATGTAGTGTATGAGACTTTGAGCTCAATGAGCTGATTGTGTTGGACAGTTGCCCTGTGGGTCTGGACCTGAATACAGACAAGCTCTGAAACAGAGTAAAACCAGGGTCAGTAATGTCTAGTCATCCGATCATAACTTCCAAGATCCTAGGACACACACAAAGATAAATGTAGCTAAAGAGGAAAAATCATTTAGGAATGCATAGTTTCCCATTTCACAATCCATATCACCTGGTATATTAAAAGTCATGATTCATTATTTAGTTAAAGACAGGTTCACAAAAAAAGAACACATGCACACATAAACAGTGTAATGGGATTACAAATGATCTTTAAATCTAATGAGCTGATAGAAATCTGCAGTCTGACCATCACCAGAAAAGGACTATAGAGGATATATTACAGGGCTGCTCACTAGCCATTTGCTGAAATATCAAATAAGATTTTATCAAAATAAATAAATAAAAAATAAAACATATCAGCGTGTGCTTCGACCAAATCAATTAATAGGAAGGGATGACAAAAAGATGCAGACTAACTACCTACATACAGTAGGTGCATGGTGCAAGTAGTAGACAAATCAGTCTGGGCATAGTGGAGGTGAAAACAAGGTAGCAAGTAGTTAAGTGCTGCTCTTAACAGCTTCCTACTGTAGCCCACGTATGATCTCAGCCCAGAGCAAGATTCAGGTGATCAATACCTATTTATGCTCTTTCCCTTAGCATTACAGCTACACAAACAATATACTGCGATTTCAACAGTTTAGGAAAAAACAGTGGGCAAATGTCAGCAGTCTTGACACTGAACAAACCTTGTGCTTTTAATGAGGAGCTTACATGTGAATTACACCTAAGCAAACTGGCATCAATTCATCTGTGTACGTAAGTGTGTTTGTTAAAGCGGAACCAAACTCCCATTTACTATGCAAACACATCTGGCGCAGTGCGTCATGTTACCATGAACACCACATTGTAACCCTGATCCCAGACCAGCTTTCTAGATGTGTAACATGAATATAACATTAATTGTTTCAGAACTCTTTAAGAAATATCTACGATTTTACCCTATTTCTTGCCTTCTATCGAAGACTTCAGTCATGCCAGAACAGTTGTGCTTTAAATCAACCCCTTCACCAACATTATCACAATCAGTAACTGGACACAGAAATGTTGTAATGTTTAATGTTAATGATCCCAAATACAAATAGTGTTCGAGTAGCTACAGTGGAACCAGTGTATGTGTTGTCCTTTTTCTCAGAAACATTCAAATAGAAATAGAAAAAAGATATCTTTGTCATAGGGCAGGCTGTCTACGTTTGACTGTAGTCACGTGCATCCATATTACTGTAAGTGTAGCATTTTTGACATCTTTCTTCCAAGGGTCAAACATGTCGAAGAATTACATGGGTAATGTAAATGCATTTATACAATTTTTAAACACAGATGAATTACTTGATAGTAAGTTCTCCTTTGCAGTACCCAGGTAATGCACTGATATATGAATGTAAAAGGACTTTTAGATTAAAATATGTTGGTCAAAAATATAGGTTGTGTGCCTTGGGGGTTATCCATAGCAGGCTGCTGCGCTCTTCTATAATGTACTACAATTCAGAAGTTCTACTATTTTGCTCATTTGGCCAGTACTACAATGTGCAGAGCATAGGGTGTTTGTGATTTTTGTCATGTAAAAAAAAAAATTCTGTCACCCAGACAATTTAATAAGGACCTCTTGTTGGGGCATTTCTTAGGTTCTTAAGCTGTTTTGGCAGTTTTTAAGCTGTTTTTGCTGGTCATTAGTATACAGCTACTGTACCAGGAAACTCTTAAATTAAGCAAGAACAAGTCGGTCAATATGTCGATTCACTATTGATTTTGATAAATCTGTATCTATTTAACTATTTGATTCCGTTTTAGCTGGTGTATTAACATGGATTTCTAGTGAGCAGATCTTTGATGTGTTGTCCTGTCCTTTCTAAAATGCTACACTACTAGACAATATACTAGTTAGTACACCCACGATGTCATTGTTTTTGATTGATATAATTAAGTGCACTGTTTTTGATACAGTCTTGAATTTTCATTGAATATGTACTGTATTACTTGCAGCCAACAGATTATTCCACACAGTAGGAAAGTATACAAAACTATGCATGCATGTAGCTTGCAATTACATTTTGCTACCAAAAAGGAGGAGAAATTCAAAAATCTTATATTCTACACAGCTTTACACTGTTCAAAATTCTTTAATAGACAAAGAGTAGAGTCTTCTGCACTATTTATAACCTCTGATGATGTGGGGGTTATCCCTACTTTCATCTTGTCTGAAATATAACTATTTTACAAGATTTAACCTATAGGACACTAAAACATGGGTTCGAACATGGGTTTGATGCTTTCAATTTATATATGATTATATATGATTTTCTTAAAACGGAGGTGAAAAATGACTTATGTTGCAATGGTTTTGGCACTGTGCCCATCAAAGGAAGGTGGGTCATCTGAGGCACGGTCCGCCCACCTCTTGAGTCAACACTAAGCAGAAACCTGGGGTAGTCTATATCACTATTTATCACCCCATATAATGTGAGGGTTTGTTTTTTCATGCACTTTCCGTCCGCTCATTGGCGACAGATAATCCTCACCCTGGAGATATATCCATAGTTTCAGTGGCAGTTACTCAAGGGGTCGGGTTGCCAGCTCGACGCCGGATTATCATTCACACACTATAGGCAATTTGGGAACGGCAATTAACCTAGCTCACATGTCTTTGGACTGTGGGAGCAAACTTCAGTACCCGGAGGAAACCCATCAAGCATGGGGAGAACAGGCAAACTCCACGTGCATAGACCTGAGGCAGGACTCAAACCCTAACCGATAGTGCTAAATACAGTACTAAGCAACCGTGCCACCATAATGTGAGAGTAGTCACTACTTTTGATGTTATCACTAGTTGTCATATCAGTTCTTGTGTAAGTCTTGTCTAAAATAGAAATATATAATCGGATTTCATACTGGATGTATGTCCCTGTATTTTGCTCAAAAACATCAATTCACTCTCACTCACTCATCATCTATACCACTTTATCCTCCATACAGGGTCACAATGTAATGATATGACACGGAACCCAGGAGACTTAGGGCGTGATGCAGAGTACACCTTGAAAGGGGTGCCAATTTATCGCAGGGCACACTCACATGCTCATGCTATGAGCAATTTGGGAACGTCAATATGCCTAATATGCATGTCTTTGGACTGTGAGGGAAAAAAATTTAACTTCATGCACACAGACCCAAGGCAGGAATCGAACCTGGACCCTGAAGAGGAGCGAGGCGACAGTTCTAACCCCTACGCCACTATGCGGTGGTAATGTCAATTCAACGTAGACAAAAATATTTTTGTAGAAAACTGTTGTATGTTTTTCATTTAAACATGATAAAAAACTGAGATGTCACAAAAAGTGAATGGTGTTTCGGATGTAGGATGTGGGAGTTTTTTTGGGACTGTGTCCATCTGAGGAAAGGGGTGAGGACATCTGAGGCGTGGCTCTGCTTTATTCTCAGCATCCTTCAGTACAACAGCACATACAGTATATTGATTTGCTCGGGGATTATACACCCATTAAAGCTGACGATGGATGGATCAGAGCTCATTAAGATGGCAAAATGAGCGCTGTGTGTGCCATAAGCACATTAGGAAAGCTACAGTAGTCGATTGGCGTGTAATAAAAAAAAAATACAGTGCTGTGTCTCAGGAATATATGATGTGCAGCCAGCTCGTGTGGAGATAAAGTTTAAATGACACAGCTCATACTGAGAAATAAACATGAACCCACAGCTTTATGAGAGGAAAAAGCAACCTGGATGAATGTAAAAAACAAAAAAGAGCACCTTGCTTTTACAGGAACATGAATGAGTCTGCATTATTACTGTCCTTTCCTCCTGCCTCAGGTTATACATGCCCCTGTAAACCACTATCACTTCCTGGTTTGTTCTACTCTTAACAATATCCTAAACGCGAATATATCTATTACAAAAAAACAACGGCAACAGAATATAGATTATGGTAGCAGTAAAATGGGATCAATGCAGGCTACATCATGACTCGTTAAGGTGTGCGACATCGAGAGGTGTGAGCTGTAGTGTACGGACTACACACTGCATCCTATAACCGACCAGCCATTGTTCTAAAACCACGCTTCCTCTCACACAAATATGGTTTTATGGTTAAATATTAGTAGGTCAATTGCATTATTGTTTCTTATTAATAACGAACGGGCTAGCAGAGTAACGTTAGCTGTTTATAACGCCTCATGCGAGCGCGCGCACATACACGCATACACGCACGCACGCACACGATCGACCTCCGTGACAAACCGCGACGCACATGGAATAACCACCGTGCAAAAAACAATAACCCTGCAAACGCAGCTTACCGCTTGTCTAGACAGGCGATCCATTCTGCAGATGCGGAGGAATGAGCAGAGGTGTGAGCTGCTACCATCTTTGGAGAGATCATGGAGAGACCGTTGGCGCCGTGTACCGACTCGGTAACGGTTCACTCTGTAGGCATTGCTTCACTGCTGCACTGTCCTCCCTCACTCACATCTGGGCAGGAGAAACTCACTACTAGTCACTCAGCTTCATTGTAGATACGCCCATAAACCATTTCAGCAGCTTCACCCACCACATTTCTTAATATAACTAAATGTATAGACATGTACTATTGTATGTATTATGTATTATATTATTTGAGGGATAAATGCTTCTCAGGTGGCAGCAGGTGGCTTTGTGGTTACCACTGTTGCTTTGCACCTCCAGAGTCCAGGTTCGATTCCCACCTCAGGTCTGTATGCATGGAATTTGCATCTGCTCCCTGTGCTTGGTGGGTTTCTTTCACAGTCTAAAGACATTCAGATTAGGTTAATTGGCATTCCCAAATCACCCGCTGTGTGTGAATGAGCGTGTGAGTGTGTGCATGAATTGCCACCTTGTCCAGGGTGTGCCCCACATCATCTTTGTGCTGGGATATGTCTCCTGGGATAGGCTCCAGGCCCCCCACGACCCTGTATACAAGAAAATAGCAGTATACAGTAAATGGCAATGATCCTTCTCAGGTACATGAAGCACTGGTACAAGTGCCATCCTGTGGTCGGAAACTGACTGCTGATATCTTAATAGATGATTACCATGTAATCTGGTTCATCTTCAGCAACTGCTTTATCCTGGTCAGAGTGACAGTAAACCTGGTGCCTATCCGAGGAGCTATGGGTGTCAAGTGGGAATACACCATGCATGAAACTCTAGTCCACTGCACGGCATCATGCACACATTTCACTCATTTCCATATAGGTCCATTTCAAGTTGCCAGTCTACCTACTGGCATGTTTTTAGAGGTACAGTAGGAGAAAAGCAAAGAACCTGGTGGAAACCTTCACAGAAATCCACTGCACCATGGACTGATATTACTTTAAATTATATTTAAGACAATTGTATCCCTAACGCAGCTTTCCAACAAGGAGGGCATGTTGAATAATCTAAGAATACTCAAAAGTAAATATAGCTGTCATACCAGCAAGGCGGCACGGTGGCTTAGTGGTTAGCACTGTCACCTTGCATCTCCAGGTTCCAGGTTGATTTCAGCCTTGGGTCTTCGTGCATGGAGTTTGATTGTTCTCCTCGTGCTTGGTGCATTACCTACAGGTACTCCGGTTTCTTCTGACAGTCCAAAGACATGCAGCTTAGGCTAATTGGCATTTCCAAATTTGCCAAAGCGTGTGAATGTGTGTATATATGTGTGCCCTGCAATAGATTTTTACCTGCATCATGCCCAAAGTCTCCTGGGATAGGCTCCAGACACCCCCCTACCCTGTGTCCCTGTATACTGGGTAAAGCAGTACAAATGATGAGAGAGTGAGTGAGTCATACCAGCACTCTATTTCTATATCAGTGCCAAAGTTGTCAGAGTAATTCACCACCCAGACCGGTGGTCCAGTCATGGTCCTTTTTTACTGATGCTTTGGGTAGAGGTGACAAACAAATTCTGCACTGAAACAGTTGGGCTATACACAAAGTGAACTTATATATGATTTATATATGTGTTTCATGATTGCATGGCCAGGCAGTGCAAGAAAGTGGGTTGAGGTATATAATCAATCAGTGCTGACTCACACGAGTTTCATTTTTCCCAACATGTCACAGTAAGTTGAATCTATCTAAATGTGACCGCTTGCAGACTACAGCCACAACTCAGACTTGATTAGGTCATATTTCTGGTGTGATATTAAACACGCTGCATGGCATAAGAGGACCACGGCAAGACTTATATTTCAGGTATAAAATATAATATAAAGGTTGTGTTGAAAAATTGAAAAAGGGTGCAAGTAACAATTACATAACATCTAATAGGATGTGAGTACTGTGCTGTTTGGGTGCTGTTTAGTTTGCCGTTGTACAGTAGTATAGTGCATTTGAGCAGGGTATTGAGGAGCTAGATTGCTTGAGGCAAGGAAATTGTTGTAATCTGCCTGATAAGGCGTGGATGCTCTGATAAATAGTCCATGGGAGTGGTGGGAGGGGTCATCTGCAGTGCTAGTGGCTTTGCAGATGCAGCATATTAAGTGTCATAGACAAAAGCAGCAATCAATCAGGAGTGACACTGTTGACTTTTTCAGTACACAGGCCTGGAGATGTCTATAATGCATCAGCAAGGTACAGTACAGTATGTTGTCAATCAGGGGATTGTGTATTCTGATGTAATTTCTCACATACTAATTCTTCTCTGAATTTTATACTATGTAGAAGTCTTTATTGTAGTCTGTGGTAGAATGTCTACGGCTAGAATCATGTGTATCACATACAGAGTGCATCTTTAGTGACTATGAAGTGAATTATTTAGCTTAAAGCTAATTACCATTGGTATCACAGGTAGGTAGGTTAGGTAGGTAAAGTCCTTCAAGGGCCATGTGGGCTGCGCTGACCTCTGTTTTCATAGCCTTCAACCAGAGAGCTAGTGTATCGTGCAACATGCCTGTTTACCTTCAAGCGATGCAGCTGGCACCAAATTATACTGTTTGGTGACAGAGGCGACTGTGTGTAAACAACTTGCCCGAAGTTGTAAACACATACTAATAAACAGTTTTTCATCACTACCATTGCATTACGTAAAGGACTGATTATATAATTATTATATCATCACTACACATTATCCAGAATTTGACTACTGTATATGCTAAATAATTTACAATAGTCATAGATTAATATTATATAATGGGTAGCTTAATAAAAAAGCTTGGATTTTAGAGTGTTAAATAAAGCACATGTGTGTAGAGTTTGCATGTCCTCCTCATACTTAGTGGGTTTCCTCCGCATACTCCGGTTTCCTTCCACAGTCCAAAGACATGCAGATTAAGCTAACTGGCATTCCCAAGTTTGTGTGTGTGTTTTGTACCCTCCCTCATTACCAGGCTCCAGGCAACCAGCAACCGTGTACAGGATAAGCGGTATAGAGAATGAGTGACTGAGTGAGTGAGATCCATTTCTATGGTATAAAACATTTTCCTGTTATTGTTGGCTGCATAACACCATTCCATCATTAATCTTTTTTTTTTTCTTTGACAACATGCCTCGTACCTCCAGGGTAATGGGTTCGATTCCTGCCTTGGGTCTATGCCTGTGGAGTTTGCATGTTCTTCTTGTGCATGGTGGGTTTCCTCTAACAATCCAAAAGACATGCAGATTTGGTAGTTTGGCCTTCTCAGTAGTGTATGTGTGCAACATACTGCCACCCCATGCAGGGTGTACCCCACCTTGTGCTGAAGTCTTTTTGGATAGACTCCAAACTCCACGGGCAGAGAAAACATGCCCCAGTGTTCCTTATTCCTTACATCCATCCATATATCTAGGAACCTCTGTAGTCCAACTAGGGACCTTAGAGGCCAATGGTGACTATTGTGTTTATTCTCATTTTGTACAACCGTGGTAGGACCTCCGGTCAACATTCACACACTACAGGCAATTTAGAAATGTCAGTTAGCCTAATCTGCATGTCTTTGGACTTTAGGAGGAAACCAGAGAACACAGAGGAAACCCACCAGGCACGGGGAGCACATGCAAACTCCATGCACACAGACCCAATGCGGGAATCAAACCCAGGACCTGGAGATGCAAGGTGACAGTGCTAACCACTAAGCCACCATGCAATTATCATAATATAAGAACAAGTTATCACTATAAATAGTAAAAAGATAGGACAATAAGACAATATATAATTGTCATAATTCTGTAAGCATTTTTTTTTACTTTGGGAAACTGGTCATATTTGTGGTAGATACTGCAGCAGTCATGTGTTCTGGCTCAGATCAGAGGAGAACTGCTTTGTTCTGTGTCAGCTTCAGACATTTAGATGCTATGCAGTGATGTCACCGAGTCCCATTATTAATGTGTCCACTTAGCAACTCTGCGGTATTCATTTCTGCAGTGCAAAATGAAGTACAGACACAAAGTGAGAGAGAAAGGAGGCGAAGCTTCCTGCTGACTTTGAACTTCCTACTAAAGCTTCATCGGTCATCCGCAAAAAAACGACAACAATGCATCCCACATATATCTCATTTAGCACAGCTTTCTAGCAACTCATAAAAATTTCCTTCTGGTGAAGATAAAGATAAATGGATTCTGAGTACTGGTGCCTTTGTTTTGATTATTTCTCACTCAGTGCTTACTGAAGGCCAGATGCATTATGGATATTCTGTAGGAACTGGCTGGAAAAGAAAACACTGTCAGAGGCAAAGTTTGAGAGTTACATCCCTTGTCTCCTAGGCAACTAAGAATATAGACTCAACTAAGTTATTGCCCATGACAGTTCAGTACAGCTACTGCACTAGGTATACTTGCTTTCTCCACATCATTTCACATTTAGGATAAAGTGAAATGACATATTATTATATTATTTTTATTTGTGTTTCATGGACTGTACTCTGTCGATATAGTTATTATTAGTAGTAGTATATGTTTGTGTGAGTATATATTTTTTCTTTTCTTTTCTTTTCTTACTTTCCTTTCCATTCCAGTGGCTTCCATCGCTAGTTTTTATTTCGACCACTATTGTTGAATATATGTATATTTGTTTATCTGTTTATTTCTGTAGTTATTTTCTGATTCATGCTCAAAGTCTATATCTGAGCTTTGGCAATACAAAAATCTTGAATCTTGAATCTTGTACCAGATATTGTTTGTCCAGTAGGTGGCGGCATTTATGTGGATTAACCCAAAAGTGCAAAGCGTATGATGGATGATAATTCATATTATTTTTAAAAATATTATTTTTAATCTATTATCTACACAACTTATCCTGTATAGGGTAGCAGGATACCTGTGTCCCTCCCATGGAACTTGGGGCGCAAGGCGGGGTACACACTGGATGGGTGCCAAGTCATAGCAGGGCACAAGCACTCACACACCTAATTACACATTACACACAATTTGGGAATATCAGTCAACCGAGAGCACATGCCTTTGGACTATAGAAAAAAAACAGAGTACCCACCAAAAATAGGGAGAAGATGCAAACTCACAAACCCACACAGATCTGAGGCGAAATTTCAGAACGCTGACCTGAATGTGCCATGCTAACCACTAAATTACTGTGCCACGATTATTTATCATCATTTATATTATTTATATCTTATTTATAATAATGACAAATAGCCCTACAACACCATTTAATCAATAGTTCAGTTCTTGGTACTGTTTAAGTTAATAATAATGCTATTATTTCTCACATATGCATTACAGTACTGCTTTGTTCACATTTCCCAGCTTGTTATAGTGCTTTTGGCAGAGATCATACAGTGGCCTTGGGGTAACCCCAACCTTTCTGGTAAAGTATTTTCTTGTAAAAGCAAACCAATGTTACAAAATGACAAATAAACAAATAAAACACATCACAAAGTGTCTTTGTATGGTATTGAGGCAACAAAACCACTTTAGTAACCTTGGCATAAATTCTATAAGTGTCTGTTACAGTACTCAAAGAATGAACACTGTTTTTCCACATGATTGGTGTATTTATGGTGATGATGGCGGAGAGCACACATCAAAATGTCCTAAAAGTGTCCAATTTATTTGACATCTGGTGACTGTAAAGGCCACAGCATATGACTTACATACTTTACATAAAAGTAAAGTAATCGTACCCGTTTTAAACTGCTCAATCTTTCAGGAATTATATTGTTTCCTTTAAGCATGTATGAGGTTTAACAAATTTCTTTACTCATCATCATCAAGGCAGAAAGGGCTTTCAGCACACACCAGTGATGGTTGTTGGTCTGCATAAATCAGGTACTGAATATTTCGAAAACATGCAATTGAAATATTACTTAGCATAACCAGGGTTAGGATAAAAAAAAACAGTGATTCAAAAGTCTGGAACTGCCTGGAATCATTAAATTATCATGTAAAGGTAAGGAGAGTTACATTATTAACACTGATTTGACCAGAAATTCTCAAATTTATTAAAAGAGTGTGTGAACAGATCCTTTGGTAAAGTGTGTCTCATATGTAAGGGTTTTAATTGCATTAAACTTTATAATACAGAAAATAGAACCACAAATGACTGAACACCTAAGATATAAAATCCTTCCACTTTCCTAGTGTCAAATGTGTGGGTCTATATTATTTTGAAGAGTGCATGTTTGGGTTAACATAGGTTTTCTGTCAGATCAAACCAGTTTGCCCATTCTGTGTGATCTCTAATACCCACGGCACAATGGATCTTTTTTTCAGTATAGAGACTAAAATCTCATTTGGCACCAACAATCTTGCCACCATCGAAGTGCTCTTGACCTGTACAGTATCTGCATGAAATATCTGCACTGTGCAATTACCACATGAATGACTGATTTAATAACTGTATAAAAGCAGGGGGACAGGTGTTCCAGTTAAAATGGCCAGCTTGTATATCTGTCTTGTTTGTATTTAAAGTTTTTTTTTTTTTTTTAAGAAAACGGATTTAAAAAATCCATTTCTAATAACAGGTTGAGTCCACATTTTCACACGGAGTGAGTGTATGAGAATAAATGAAGGGTTGTGTTAGTGACTAGGAAAAAAAGAGTGAGGAGGTAAGAGCACATTGATGAGTGTATTCATCAAAGTGAGAGGGTGGATTTCTGACTCACTAATCCAGTCCTTCAGTGCCTTTGAGAAAGCAGATACATGGTAATGGTCTATTTTTGTCTTATGCATGTCTTGACCAGATTGCTTTGCCAGCACTTTATCTTGCCCTGCTTTGGTACCTTTCTCTTGCTTCACTGATCAGGCTGGAAGGTTGATCTTATCCATTACATGACAGTGAGTATACCTTCTGTCTCTCTCTCTCTCTCTCTCTCTTTCTCTTTCTTTTGTTTTTTCTTTCTGTCGGGCTATAACACTGAGTCACTATAGTGATCCTGATCCCTTCCGCCTTTTAACCTGGTCTGATGCATCCTGGCACTCAACTTCTTGTCAAAGTTCTCATTATTTAAGGTTCCACTTAATAACATCTATGATGGCTTATAACTGCAATAGTTTAAGAAATAAAATTTGCTACCAACAGTTTCATAAAAAAACACTAAACAAGTGGTGACCTCAACAAAGTGTACTTTATATCAACTAAAACACATTTCCTGTTAAACAATTACACTTTTGATCTCAGAGCACACAGTTATAGAAGGCATTTAGTTATGACTGTACTATCTGGTATCACCTAAAAGAGGATGGGTTGCCTTTTGAGTCTGGTTCCTCACAAGGTTTCTTCCACATGTTTGTCTCAGGGAGTTTTCCCTTGCTACTATGGACCTTGGCCTGCTCATAAGGGATGCATACAGTATAAACCATTTTAAATATACACTACCATTCAAAAGTTTGGGGTCACTTGCAAATTTCTTTGTTTTTGTTTAGTGATTTATTTTCTACATTC
>JAQMYJ010000036.1:18512466-18524184 GCA_030014305.1 Clarias laeviceps | reverse complement strand
AAAATGACCAATTAACAGCACCTCAGATTAGAGGCGTTATGAAGTCTTTACAGAGCATAAGTAGCAGACACATCTCAATATTAACTGTTCAAAGGAGATGAATGCATTTTTGGACGCCTTCAGCATTCCTTTACAATGTAGAAAGAAATAAAAAGCAGGAACCATCATGGAGTTAGAAAATGACCCCAAACCTTTGAACGGTAGTGTATATCCAGAATTTTTATTCCTGTAAAGCTGCTTTGTGACCATATTTATTGTTAAAATCACTATAAAAATAGACTTGAATTTAAATTTAGATTTGGGTCTCATTAACGCATAGTGATTCAGCCATAATGATTCATGTGCTTGTCCTAGAGAAAAAGATGAGCCTTTGGAGTAGCAGAAGACATATTTTATAAAGGAAGTGCTTGTAGGGAAGATCTTCTTGTCTGGCTGTACTTATAAGATAAATTCCATTTAGGAGAAAAAAATTTGACTTAAACTGGAGGCTGTGAGTTTGTGAGAGGAAGAAGTGAATATTTCACATGGGCGATTGTAATCTAAAAATTCTGGGTAGCTTATTATTTCATTGCAAGGGATACTCTATTACTTTGTGATACCTTGTACCTCAGTACAAAAGGTTATGCCGCTACTCCCGTGACAAAGAAAAGTACAGTTTGCTACCTTTATTTCTGAGACCTCATCAATGCAGTAATCATGTCACACTCATATAGAAAATCACAAAGTGTACTGTTCTGTTCCATTTCTTGTTCTAAAGAAGGGGACTGAAAAAAACCTTTGCTCACCCAGAACCTTTTTGCCTGACTTTTGTAAGCTTCAGAGTCACAGATTGAGTATACAGAGGGGGCAGGGGTTGGCCTGACAACAGTGAGCTTAACAAAACAGTTGTACTCCCGGGAAATGAGGGCAGAGGAAGGTCTGCCATTAATAATTGTCTGTCTGAATTTCAGACTGTAGTGTTACTAGGAGATGTGTAGGAGGCATGTAGGCCTGAATAACTTGAGCCATCCATGCGTGAAGTTATCCAGACTCTAGAGCTAAAGGTTTGCCTTTTATGCTACAGCGATCAGGTTTGCATTGACATCTTTATGAAAAACAAGCGGAAAACAATCCAAGCTACACCAAGACCTACAGATAATCTTAAAACTGTAAATGCATTTGATATCCATTCATCATTTTACATATGTTGTTTACACAGTTCATAGTAAATTATGTTGTCAATTGTTTACAGGACTGTAATGTGCCTCAAGCCAGTCATAAATAAATTGATAAATTGACACTTACAAAAGTCATATACACAATGCCATCATCTCCTAACTCTTGACACAACACTAGGGAAATATGCCTATAATTCTGTTGTGCCTTAAGCAATGAGATGATTATATCAGTTGTGTTCATGAGGAGGTCTGAACGGTTGTGTGAACGATTGGGAGCTCATCAGATAACTCTGTGCCCAGTTAACCCGGAATGAAAGACTAACTACAGTATCTGCCGGAAATGCCACAAGGCCCAAACTCATCTACGGAAAGTGGTTCTATGCAACTTACAAGTAGATGCTGCACATGTACACTTCCCATGATGTATTAGAATGAACTGAAATACATACATCTTCGCTATTATTTTAAATTAGCGAATTATATTAAATTTTGAGCCTACAGAAAGGTGTGTTTGCAGTAAATCATTAGGTTCTTTTTAAATCAGTCCATTTCTTCAGTCCATTTACTGACTTTATTGGTGATAATTAAAGTTTTTTTAATAAACATGTATATTATATCCTTGGCATGGTGAAAAACACTGAAAGGGCAGGGCAAGCATTTGTAAAATAGATCACCATCTGCTGCAGCATTATCTGCCAAATTGTGCTTTGAGGAAAAATCTGTTAAAGAGAAGAACAGTATGTTTTCTATGTTTTCTATTTGTTACTATAATTAACATCCATATCCTTATGTGTCAGGTTCCCTGGTTTAAAATACATTCATGTATTAAGTAGATACAGATAGGTTTGTTACTTCTCTAAAAACATCTTTTTGGTTAAGTTCTGAATGGTGGTACTGTGTGTTTCAGATAGTGCAGTGTTGCTAGCAAATCCTAAAATCTGGGTATTGTCTTTTTCATGTTTGTGGGTTTCTGGTTTCCTCCCACCTGGAATTTGTGGGCCCTGGTAACTGATCAACAGTGTATGCTTAGGGTGCCTCTTGCTTACTGTTCCCACGATAAGTTCTGGATCCATTGCGAGTCTGATTAAGATAAAGTTATTACATTTAATGACTATCTAAATATATGCATGACACATCAAGGTCCTGACCTCAAATGCAGATAAATGCCTGATACACTGATCAGCCATAACATTACAACCATTATGCCAAATCATGTGTAAGGTTTGCCTTATAAGGTTTGTGACTCCACAAGACCTTTGAATGTGTATTGTGGTATCTGGCACCAGGACATTAGCAACAGGTTCTTCAGGGATCAACAGTGTGTTGTGGGATGGGGCCTCCATGGATCAAACTTTTTTGTCCAGTGGTGAATTTGATTGCTAGATGAACAGCCTTGAACCTTTTTGCCAGATAGGCAACACAGCAAGTTATTATGCACTTGGTGTTCTGATGCCTTTCAGTTGTGGCCAGGTTCAACTGTTTTTTCAGCAATTTGTGCTACATTAATTTTTCTGTGGGATTAGATCAAACTGGCTGGGCTTTGCTGTGGGCTTTAATGTTATGGCTGATTGGTGTGTATTTTGTCTATACATTAGCAGCCATACACCAAACGTATTAACTGCTATACATCAGTGAACCATTTAATTAGATACATTTTATTAGCACCATCCGAGTGGCAGATAATTCCAAAACATTTTTCAGAGTATTTGGAAAGAGATGTATTGTGAACCTGCAAAGTGCGACTCCAAAGCTAATGCATGACATACAGGTATCGTAAAATAGAATGATTATCCGACCACAGTTTACACACTCTTATCTCCAAGCTTAATTGGGTGTGAACGCATAGCATTTGAAAGTGTGAAATATTTGTGTTGAACGTTTTGCTTAACACACCAGATATAAAGCTGCAACATAAGCAGTTCATACATATTTAATTGATTTAATATGCTGAGCCACTTGCCAAAGTTGAGATCTGTTAGGAATAAAAGTCAGACATGTGGGAATGCAGGGCTAGAATTTGCTGAACACTCCAACTGCCACATCACCCCTGCAACTGTGACCCACCTGCTTTTGAAATACTGAGATACTGGGATCTCTCTCTCTCTCTCTGATTACTTATTTACTGGGATTGGCCCTGATAAGTCTGTGTATTAAAGTTCTATTTTACAGAGTGTCTTTGCCTAGTGCCTGTTGTTGTCAGGTTTTAGCTGTTCAGAATATGTTTAAATCATGTTCCTTGTTCATGTTCCTATTCCATGATTATGCTTAAAGTATTGTATTGGTCATCTGTTTGTGTTCCATATGTTAATTTAGTAAAAGGTTGTACCTGCATTTGCTTTGCCTTACCGTCTTCTTGACAAGATGTTTCCTTAAAATAAATGAGGAAGACTGTGTCGACTTTTTAATTTCCCTGCAAATCCGACGAAGCTAACTTAATTTTCCTTTCACAATATACTGCTACTTTGTGAAGTCATTTACCAAGTCTAACTTTTAACATGAATTAAATCCTTATCGACATAGTTGAAAATTATAGTTATGTAAAATACAGTCATCATGATAGAGGGTCACACTCCATAACCCACTTCTATTGCTAAACAGAAGAAGGATTTGATTGTTTTTGTTGAAAGCAGGCAGGTTCATATGAATCAATCTCTCATATGAATTCATTTCAACCTATTTGCAATAATAAGAAAAACTGTCTCCCATGTATAGATTAAATAAATTCCTTAGTGCTTCAGAACTGTGGGTGGCACAGTGATGCCTCAGGTTACTCTTTTTTGTGTGGATTCATTCTGGGGTATCTGGTTTCCTTCCACCCTAATACCATTCAGTTAAGTGGGTTAGTTATGCTAAATTATCCCTATGAATGGGTGTGTAAATATGTGCGAGAGTTCTAAGATACCTGGTTGTCAAATTAGTCTTGTGTTGAGTAATATAGTGGCTGTTTCTGTACATTTTAAACAAATGCTACAATAAATACGCTTGATGTACAGTATATAGTGCAGATAAAATTATTCAGATCATCAAACAAATGTAAATATTACACAGAGTATAATAGATAACATGAGATTATAACAGAGATAACATGAATAAATACAAAATGCAGGTTTTGTGCATGATAATTTCATTTATTAAGGGAAAAAAATGTCGAAACCTACCTGGCCCTATGTGAAAAAGTAATTGTACCCTTGCTAAATCGTGAATAAACTGTGATTTTTGAAAATCTGAGTTAAATTTCACTTGCCACATCCAGGCTTGTTATCTGCCAGACATTTTGAATCAAGAAATCATTTAAGTAGAACGTGCTTAAAAAAGTGAAGCATGCTAAAAGATCAAAAAAGCAGCACAATCTAAATAAATTCAAGAACAGATGAGAAACAAAGTCATTCACATGTATTCGTCTGGGAAGGGTTACTAAGCCATTTCTAAGGCTTTGAGACCCCAGCGAACCATGGTCAGAGCCATTATCCACAAATGAAGAAAACTTGGAACAGTGGTGAACCTTCCCAGGAGTGGTCGCCCTAAAACAACATCTAAAGAATTGCAGACCTCACTTGCCTCAGTTAAGGTCAGTGTTCATGATTCAACAATAAGAAAGAGCCTGTGCAAAAATAGCATCCATGGCAATCCATGGAGTTCCAAGGCGAAAGCCACTGCTGGCCAAAAAGAACACAAAGGCTCGTCTCATATTTGCCAAAAAATATCATAATTATCCTCTAGACTTTTGGACTGGTGTGTGTCTTGTTACATCTAGTGTAAAACTAACACAGCATTTCATAAAAAGAACATCCTACCAACAGTCAAATATGGTGGTGGTAGTGTGATGGTCTGGGGCTGCTTCAGAACCTGGATACTTGCTATAATTGATGAATCCATGAATTCTGCTCCATACCAGAAAATCCTGGCCCTCAGTTTGTGACCTCAAGCTCAAGCACACTCGGATTATGCAGCAGGATTATGATCTGAAACACACCAGCAAGTTCACCTCTGAATGGCTCCTAAAAAAATAAAAAAATATTTAATTTAAATAAAAAAAGGTTTTGGAGTGGCCTAGTTAAAATTTGTACTTAAATCTGTTTGAGATGCTGTGGCATGAATTTAAACAGGTTAAACACTCCAAATGTAGCTGGATTAAAACAATTCTGCATGGAAGAATGGGCCAAAATTCCTCAACGGCGATGAGTCTTTCTTATCGCAAACGCTTAATTGCAGTTGTTGCTGCCAAGCGTGGCACAACCAGTTATTAGATTTAGGGGGCGATTACTTTTTCACATAGAGCCAAACAGGTTTGGACAGCTTTTTTCCTCCTGATAAATAAAATCATCAATTAAAAACTGCATTTTGTATTTACTCTGGTTATCTTTGTGCAAAATTAAAACTGGTTTGATGATCTGAATCATTAAAGTGTGACAAATGTACAAAAAAAACAGGAAGAGGGCAAATACTTTTTCACTATATTGTATTCATCTATGAATGAATGAAAATGAATGTATAAAGCAACCATAAATCCAACATAATAATTTAGTTTTGTGGCTATTCATTCAAGAAACAAACCAGGTATAAGCAGGAGATGCCACTCCTTAGTAACTTCTTGACTCCATAACTAAACACACCACCTCGCTGGTTGAATCTATACAGAATGTAGAAACGCTGCATATGATCACTGTTGCATTGTAATCAAGGCACTTGTTGCAATAAACGAGAACTGATTTTTTCCCCCCACACCGCTTCCGCTCTCCCGCCGCGCGCTCGAGGAGGGGGGGTTGGGAATTTTACAAGTTGTCCTGGAATGCGATCGTGCACGCGCCCACGCACCCGCGTCCCACCATGTTGCACGCGCGTCGCACACGAGCACAAGCGGCGGCAGAGCTGCGACAGGTCTGGAGTTTTCAAGGAGGGAAAAAGGCAGGAGCGAGGAGGAAGGAGTAACGATGGCGGGGAAGGAATGACAAGTTTGAAAGTGTGTGTTTCACCGGGAAGGGAAAAGTCGAACGAGACTGTATAGCAAGGCACGTTAACTGAAGGTAAGTATGTGTGAGTGTGCGCGCGCGAGGCCCGTGGAATTATAATTTTTTGGGGATCTCCGGCTTGGCTTTTCCTGCGACTCGACTTCAGAAAAACTTGTGGCGCTTCGCCGCCGCTGAGGAAGAGCTTCCCACTGAGACTTTGTGTTTTAGAAACGCTATTGTTCGCAGAGTTTAACTTCTCAGCCGTATGTTTGTGTAAGTTAGAGCCAGGCTTTTTGTGTTAACATGAATAAGAAACACGTTAGCAAACACAGAAACATGTAAACAATGACACAAGTAGTCGTTGTGCTAATAATAATAATAATAATAATAATAATGCGCTGAGGTTAAATATGAACGTGAATCAAACTTGTTGTTGTTGATAATGTCGCTAGCTTTAGCCAGACTGTGTTAACAATGGACTACAAAAGTGACTTAGGGCCAGGAGTTAGCGCACGAGTTATGTGACACTGTTACTCTATCTAGAGGGAATTTTGCCTTTTTTCTTTCTTTTTTTTTCCTTTTTGCAGATGTCCGCCGCCTGCTCGATGAAACAATGCTCCGGAGAAACTCAGCACCTTATGGCTTCATGCAAATAGAAATAAAACACATCAGCTACAGATACTAATCCGAATTTGGATCCGCGTTTCACTGCATTAGATCACAAGGGTGTGTGTGTGTAAAATGATTAAAACTGAGAGCAAAGGCGAGAGGACTCTTAGGAGCGCGTCTCCTCACAGAAACGCGTACAAGGCGGACTTCCACGCCATCAAGTGCTCCTTTGACGGAACAAAGTCCGACATCCCGTCTAAGTCCTGCGCTAATGGCGCCTCCGGTGAGCCCCGCGAGGACCCAGCCAGGGGACGGAACTTTGGCAACCGGGTCAACAAGATCAAGAATATTTTTTTACAGATGGACAGCCAGCAACTGCAGGAGAACCAGGATGGAAAAGCCGCAGCAAAGACAGATGCGTCTCAAATCTCCTCACCCCCGAAATTTCCAGTTAGTGCCACGCACAAAACCAGCCCAACCAGCCCAGATCCTCAAAGTGACCGAACCCCGAAAGGAGAGGACTCCGAGATCGACAAAGCGGCCTTGGCGGAGAAGTTTTCTGTGACTAGGAAATTGTTCGAGAGAGGTATAAAGGACCAGCCTACAGTAGAGAGGCAGACCTCGGGCAGGGCCTCTGGACGCCTTTCACAGGGTAATGTGTGTGAAGAAAGGAGAGCAACAAGGAAACCTGTAGGAGCTTCTGAAAATAGCAGCAACAACATTAGTAAAGCAGATTGCAGCCCTGCTTCAACAGGAACCAAGGATACTGAGGACGCAAAGCAGGTCAATCGATTATTAAATGCAGGACCTATATCGAGAAGACTTGAAAATTTCATGGCGGATAGCGATAATGAAGAATTAGCAAGATCATCAGCTAAAACACCAGAGAAAGTGTGTAGCCCTACAGAAAGATCAGGACCTACGTCTCCTGTACGAGACGCTGCTCACAAACCGACTTCACCTTTAAGTGACCACTTCCAGAAACCATTCTCCCCCACTCATTCCAAACCAGTTCGCTCACTGACATCAACAACCAGTTGCTCTTCATCGTCTCAAGCACCTTCTAAACCCACTTCCCCTACCACAAAAGACAGTGATGAGATCTGCATCCCCACTTCGAGACATCCATCCTCCTCAGCTGATGGTTTTAATAATTCTCGCACAGGCACAGAGGAAATCAAAGCCACCCCTGTTTCTCCTAGAGATCAAAAATCTTCATCTTCTAGCAGCAGTTTTTACAACAAGGTCAAGGGTCCGGAGGTGGCTAAGCGTGAGTCTGTTACGTCGCGGAGTTCATCTGGAGAGACTTTACCTCAGTCCCCGCCAAGTTTAGATCCTACTGGGGCAGGAGTTGTCCGTGCAGAGCTAGTTAGAGTCCAGAACGAATCTTCAGAAAGCGAGGAGAATGAGGAGGACTGTGTATTTGAAGAGCTGACGCTCAAAAGGGAGCTGAGCCCCGACCCACTGAGGGGAGGTCTGGCCAGAGGAGCTTCAATTCAATCATCTCAAGATGACCTTCAAAAGGTCACAGAGGTCCAGCAGCAGGAAATGGTAGTTTCTCAGTCAGAGGAGGGTCAGCTAGAGGATCTGGGAGCCGAGGTGGCAAAGAAGGAGACTGATGAACGGTGTGATGAAGAAGAGGAGGACGATGATGAAGAGAGTGAACAGGATGAATCTGGAAAAACCTCACCAGTGTTTTATAGTTTTGAAAATGCAGCATTTGTGGATGATAAGGAGACAGGTCCTTCTGAGAAGGAAGAAGAAGAAGAGGAGGAGGAGGAAGAGAATGATGATCAGGACTATGACTATGACTATGAGTATGATGAAATCACTGGTCTCTCAGAGGATGAAGACTGTTCACCCAGGAGGGCGATACGCTTCTCTAATGCACCAATACGGGTAAGCAAGAACGTTTTTAGATTAAAATTAACAAGCCAAAACTGGAAATGCTTATTTGATTTGTATGGTAATATAATATTAAAAAGCACAACTTTCCATAAAATATGGTATTTTTTTAAAATAACAGTTGTTGAACCAAATGATTGGTCAAAGTTCCATATTGTTTTGGAGCATTAAAAAGTTTAGTAAAATGTTGAATCTTTTGAAAATATATATATATATATATTTTTTTTTATTTCTCCTCCATTTTTGCTGGCAGTTGTTTGCAAACCTGCAATGTAATACTCATCGTGAAATGTAGAACTTTGTATAGACTAATTTCTTTTTCATATTGCGTTCCATTACATTTAGTGGAAATGTTTGTCTGTCCGTTATGGGTGATTGAGAGAATGCTTGTGTGCCGGTGTATTATGATGAAGTGTCCAGAGGAATCACAAATTATTCTTTATTGATTATTGGTCAATAGATTCATTATCCCTTTTTTCTATTTTCCTACCTTTCCCAAAGGGATCTTAAACATAAAGTGCACTGTTATAAACCAGTTTCTTCAGAGTGAAGCACATGGAGGATTCACTCCACCACACCTCCTGTTGATATAAAGCCCAGCATTGTACTTCTTTCCTGATGGAACGTTCCTGTCTGTTTCTCTGTTACAACTGAACAACTCTCTTCTTGCTCACATTCCATGTTAGTGCAAGTTTTTTTTTTTTTTTTTCCTTTCTCGGCTGTTAATGATCAACTCTGTTTTCCATTTGTTCCTGATGGCTGAAAGAATTAGTAAAGGCAGCAATGGGTATGTGATGCCAAACTACAAGCAGGTACCTGCACCTGAAGCAGGCATTCCACACTACAAGCAGGCGTGGCTAACATGTTTGTGTGTCTCTTTGTCTTGTGTGTATGGTAGGACTTAGCAGATGTGCCTCACGTACTATCTTTCATTCTCATCTGTACTGGGACGGAAGTATGAAAAACACCATTATCTGGGTGTGCTTCTGTAAACAGGTTGTGCGTAGGAATGGGCAGTATGTCAAATTTCATATGAGACCTTCTTAATCTAGTTATGAGTTAAGGGATTTAGCTGGGCTCAAAATTTCAGTGCCTTAATAGTCAGATTATGTAAAAGTACTGCAAAGTCATGTCTTATAATGTGATGCCATTTATTGCAATATTGATATTATATCGAAGCTATAATAAAATTCTCATCTTGGTCTGAAGGTTGATTAGTTTTCTAAAACAGCACTTGTAATAGAACAAGTGTACAGATATTAATGCACTTATGTTCTAATGTGTTAGCGTTTCCATAATGACCGCTCACACCCAGGGAGTTTTTCACGAGTGGATGTTTCACATGAGCTAAGGTTAAATTGTGGTGAAACTCCCTGTAAGACAATGTTTACTGAGTGTTTTATGGATACAGTCTCCATTGTCATCACATTGTAAAGGAGAGGCTTTAAGATGGTGCGTTTTATAAAGGAGGGGATCCATTCTGATTAAAACCTTTCTGTTGACATTACAGTTGGGTTCTCTATAATTCTGATGTACGTGTACAAACTGTACTTCAGAGGCAGCTGGATATAATATCTGCACCCTTTTTCAAGCAAAGTAAGTTAATACTTAAGTGTTCTTCTCACAGGCATGATGTCCTGAGGTCAGCTTAAACCCATCGGGGCTGAAGTGTTTACGACATCACAGTGTGGTAATAGGATGGGATTTAAGGACTGCTCCACTTTACTCCCCCGTAAAGCACATCATCTTAGTCGTCTCCTTTCATGGCTGATGAAATGCTGATCTTCTGCATTTAATTTGGTCTGTCCGGTATTGTGAAACAGGCAGAGGTCTTGTCCCAACATGAGAGCTGTTTTTTGTGCATCATGCCATATGACTGCTTCTCAATGTCTTAGTTTGGTGGACTGTAAACAGTTTCATCTTAAATTATATAATCTGGACAGAATATGTAGGATTTGACATTCGTACAGGCTAACAAGCATGATGCTAGTATACGTTTTGATACATGCTCGCTGCATAGTAAGGATATATAAGTAGCCTGGGATAATGTTTGGTTATACTTTTTATAGATATTTATATAATGTGTCTGGAGGTTGAAGGTCCAGATAATGTCTAAAATAATGTCTTTAAAACCTCAGCAGTTCTGGTGTTAGCCGACAGCTAAGATAAAGAGTACTGTACTCCTAAGTGCGCTACCCGTTCCAGGAATTTCACAAAAGGTCATAATGGTCATATTCCGGTTTCTTTCACATTAGGCAAAATTGTTTTGTGCTTTTCCCACATCCCATTGCATCCCTCTGACTTCTCCCCTGCTGGCCACATTTCACTGCTTTCACATTAGTATATGATTGCTTTGTACCAGAGTACACTTGTCCATTTACATGCCTATAGTCTTCAATAAACATGAGAAGAAGAGCACAAAACAATGAACCTTCTCTCTGTCTTATATTATTAATATTTTAGAAAAAATAAGAGCCGACACGCTTGATGTCTTCCTATCAGCTGTGGATGTGTAGTTCAGAGTATACAGTAAGATCTGCACATGCTGCATGCACATTGAGATTTTGGAGCAGACAGATGTGTTAACGATTCCTCATTCTAAACAGCAGTCCACTTCCACCTTCAGGTGGAAGCAGCCAAAGAGGACTCTCAGGAAGGAAAAAAAAAAAAACTACGAACAGAAGCAGAAAAGTAAAAATGCAAGCTTTTGTGCCCAAGGATTTAAAAAGTTTTTTGAAAGACAAAGATAGACACCTTGCGGTAAGATTTGAATGCTTGAAAAAGAAATCGAGTTGTACTCAACACACACACATCCATAGAAAGGCTGTAATCATTTAAATACAGCTAACCAGCACTAATGCATGGTGGCCATAGTATAACAGGAAAACATACAAAATAAAATTACATGCATTATACCTAGGGCTGCAACAACTACTCAATAAAATCGATAATTATCAATAATGAAATTCGTTGTCAACAAATGCCGTTATCGATTAGTTGGACTGCTCACGTCACTGAGGAGCGCGACCACAAGATGCACAAATACACAAAGATACACAGCCGCTCGCGCAATGGAGGTTACAGAAGCGTCTGCAGGA
>JAQMYJ010000036.1:18498018-18512366 GCA_030014305.1 Clarias laeviceps | reverse complement strand
TAGTCCACTACAAAGTTAACTTGTTAACTAGCAAATCTGTTTTCAAACGTAATTTACTGTGGTTTTCTTTATGCATACCATTTTATTATACAAAATTACACTATTTTAGCTGTTTGTCTTAACAACTGAATGTCAGTGTATTTATTAAACAATATTATACACACACACACATATATATATATATATATATATATATATATATACACACACTGTCAACTTACCATCTGAAATTATTGTTAAAAACAAAACAAATGTTGATTTACATAAATTAAGGTTTAAATGTAAAAATTAAAGATTAAACTCTATATGTGGCTTTTGCATTTTTTTAAAGTTTACTTTTATACATAAATAATACCCTGATTTATGGTTTTATATAGTTATAAGCAAAACATAAAATTAAAGAAGCATTTAGTTTGTATCCGATTAATCGAATAATAATAATAATAATCGCCCAACTAATCGATTATCAAAATAATCGTTAGTTGCAGCCCTAATTATACCAGATGTGATAAGAGATCATAATTAGTGGGAAATAAAACCGTGTTCACAAATGAGTAATGAATAGACATGGTGATGCAGTTATGCATCCCGTTTACTTTGTGTGGCAATCCATGTATCATGTTGAATCGGGATATTTATAAAATTGTGGTACTTACAGAATCCCAATATAATTTGTCACCTATAGTAGGTATCGTGATGTATTCGATCGGGTGATTACTGGTGATTTTTGTGCCTAGTAATTAGTAAAGGCACTGTCGGGTATCTTTACATATGCATTTACAGCTTGTGTTTAACCCACAATCAACTACAAAACAATCATCTTGATACACCCCCCCCTTTCTGTTTCGTGCTCCAGATGTTTAGTATGTAAAGGAGACCAAGTTTACTGTCAGATCAGGCAGTTACCTTTTTCACCAATCTAAGACTGTGTTGATGTGTGGAGAGCAGAACCTTAATGAGACTCATTGTTCATAAGGTCTACATGGCTGGAGGTCATTTAAAGGGATTGTATATAAGGAAAGGCAAATATTTATTATTACTGAATGAAACTGATGTTTCTGTTCCACCATGTGTGTCTGAGACGGTTCTATTGAGAATCCTTGCTTCCTGGTTCTAGAATGACTCATGATTTGCGCTTGATGCATGTTGAAAGTCTGATGAAGAATGTAAAATGTAAAAAACCATAACGAGAGACTTTAGTCTGAGCTGATGTGGTAGTTGAGATGTGGTAGTTGGTGCGGTTAACACTATGCGTTCTGTTGATGTAATGTAAGTGATATTTAACATATTGATTTATATTCTTAGACTGACAGACTGGAGAAAGAAGTACAGCATCTAGATAACCTGTGCAGCAAAAACGGTAGTCTGGCTGGCGATATTCAGGGGCCGTGTTAGGAATGTGTCTTTGTTTATCTGACTGGAGCTATGAGCTTGTGGTTGTGATGCACCGCTCCCAGTTAAACGGATATGGAATGGAACAAGGTAGTGTGTCTGTGTGTTTTTTTTTTTTTTTTTTTTGTTTGTTTTTTTGTTTTAGGAAAAATAGTTGGGTGTTGTTGTGTAACCACACTGCAATGTATTATTTTTCCTAAAACAGCATCCCCACCTCCATTTGTCCCTCTGTGCAACAATTTATTTATTTATTTTTTCTTATTTTTGCATTACAGAACATTCAACCAATCAGAATTGAGAATTCAACAACACTGCATCTGATGCACTGCATAAGCATCTGATACTGACCTATTGTAACCAGACCTGCTCAGGAAAAAAGTGATTCTAAATAACACAGCTTTTATTTAAAAACTAAAAGAGGCAAAATTTGTTAAGCCTTTGCCATAAGAGGGATTATTTTTCCTTATAGTCCCTTGTGCCGAGATTGGTATTATGAGTGGTTAAATGTTTGTAGGCGTTACATGATATTATATCATAAATCATAACCAGGAGATGGACTGATTAGACTTTGTAACTGATCCAAAAAGCTTCTTTTATGTTTGATATACAGTACTTTGCAAAGATTTTGAGCCACCCTCATTTCTTTATATTAAATTAAGTGATGTAGATTAAATAAAAGAAATGGGAAAACTTGCTTTACTCTGACAGGCTGCAAAGTGGCTAAAGACACAATTAAAAAAATTGGTTTACGCAACAACAAGCGACACGGTGGCGTAGTGGTTTGCACTTTGGCCTTGCACCTTCACGGTCGAGGGTTTGATTTCTTGCCTAGGCTCTGTGTGTGTGGAGTTCACATGTTCTTCTCATTCTTGGTGGGTTTCCTCTAGGTTCTCCAGTTTCCTCATACAGTCCAAAGACATGCAGATTAGGTTAATTGGTGTTCCCAAGTTCGCCACAGCGAATCATCTGCCTCCACCTAACTCTATCCTCTGCTTCCTCTTCTCTCACCCCAACCAACTCTCTCACTGCATCCATAAATCTCCTTTTTGGTCGTCCTTTAGACCTCCTGCCTGGCAATTCCAACCTCAGCATCCTTCTACCAATATGCTCACAATCTCTTCTCTGAACATGTCCAAACCATCTCAATCTGGCCTCTCTGACTTTATCTCCAAACATCTAACATGGGTTGTCCCTCTGATGAACTCATTCTTGATTCCATCCATCCTTGTCACTCCCAAAGAGAACCTCAACATCTTCAGCTCTGCTACCTCTAGCTCTGCCTCCTGTCTTTACTTCAGTGCCACTGTCTCTAAGCCATAGAGTGTCGCTGGTCTCACCACTGTCTTGAACACCTTTCTTTTCATTATTGCTGATACTCTTTTGTCACATAACACACCTGACACTTTTCTCCACCCGTTCCAACCTTTCTGCACACGCCTCTTTACCTCTGCCCCCTGTAGCCTTACCGTTCCACTTGGGTTCCTCTCATTCACACACATCTACATTCTCACTGGTTTTTTAAATGCTCAAATGGTTCACAGGTCATTGTGTGGCTTAACAAACAAAAAATTTCCCATAAACTCGTCTTGTACAGGGACTGGACTGAAAATGAAAGAAAAAGTCCTTCAAGAAGCCTGGAGAATTGTTGCACAAGACTGCAAAAAAAATTAAATACAAGAAAGTCTGCCTCATTAGAAGCAAAATATGAAGAACTGAGGGGTCATTCAAGACTTTTGCACAGTATTGTATATTGTACTGTATAAGAGTTTTTCAGGAAGACAAATTGGTGACCAGGAGAACTAAACTTTTAGGTAGCAGGGCTGTCGACGCCAGTGCTGCTGGTATCAAGTTGTCTTGTTTTCTAGGGTTAAGTTATAAGTTGTAGACACATCATTAATTATTCATTATTAATATAATTAAATAATAAATTATTAATAACGGTCAATGTGTTTGTACTGTATCATGTGGTTTATTATTGTAGAGCTCACAGTGTCAGAACTACGCCTGATCTGTACTTGGCTACAGTATGCCCATTCTATCCACCAACTTAATGGAAATTTGATGGGCCCACCCTAAAATCACGTAAAAGCCTGGCCTTCCGTACATGTGCGTGAGCACGCAGGCGCTCTCACAGCAGGTGCCCACAGCTAAGAATACAAGCTACTTCTGAATATGTCCGTAGGCGTGGAGGACGAGCAACAGAAGTTTGGACCAGCTGTTTAGAAATGAGGAGGCTGTGTTAGTGCTTCAGTGGCACTGAATGACACGACCATAACGCGGTAGACTCGCGGTAGAGCAGACAGGCGTAGTGGTAGTGTGAGTGTGCGCGCGAGAGTTGGGTCTATACTGTACCTGTGAATATGTACTCAGCTGTGCTTTTGGGAGTCTTATTTGGGATTGGGATTTAATTTTTTTTCCCCCTTCATGAATTTGTTAGATTTGTCAGCTAATTATTTCTCTCTCTGCCTCCACCCTCTGAGAGAGAGAAGAAACAGAAGTGAGGCACTTGTTTAGATTGTTCCACTTCCACTGTGGCTCGCTTATGTTGTCTTTCCGTTTTCCCATTTCCCTATCTCTGCTCCATCCTGTGGAATGTGGCTTAGCCCTCCTCTCTCTCTCTCTCTGTCTCTTTGTATCTCTTTCTCTGTGTGTGTCTCTCTCTTTCTCTGTCTTTCAGTTCAGTTCAGAAGAGCTTTATTGAATGTTGTTGTTGGTCTTTCGGCTGCTCCCGACAAGGGGTCACCACAGCGGACTATCCAGTCCGCACTGGCACAGGTTTTACGCCGGATGCCCTTCCTGACGCAAGGGGGGGCTTGGCCCGGATAAAAACCGGCACTGCATCCAGTGGCTGGGGTTGGGCACTGGTTGGGAATCGAACCCGGGCCGTCCGCATGGCAGGCGAAACATCTACCACTGAGCCACCAGTGCCCTTTTAAGAGCTTTATTGAATATTAAATTGTTGCCAAAGCAATTATAAAACATTAATTACATTATAAATAACATCAATCTGAATTTATAAACCTATATAAACATTTTAAACATATTAGATATGAAAGAATATCATATTAGGTACACACAAACAAAACAAAACCGAAAGGAAAAAAATAAATATATTTTATATATAACATCAATATTAACAATAACTATCTGAACAGTAGATTGATATTAAATGTTCTCTTTCTCTCTCTTCCCCCTTTGTCTGTGTCTCCCTGTCTATGTGTGGTTAATCACATTGTTACCAAAGCAAATAATGCAGGTTGATTACAATAAACAATACATAAATAAATGCATATATCTGCATTTATGCATTACACATAAGCTAAACAAAACATAAAAGCAAACAACTACAATAAAACAGTAATTATCTGAGCATTAGTTAATTAATTTAATGATATTTAATTACAGTTGGGTATATTGAGGGTGTGTGCAGGACACTGGGTGTCTCACTGTTCTTCAGGCTCTCTGTTAAAGGTGTTGCTATTAAAAAAAATAAAATAAAATAAATTATACAGTGTATAAGGACCTGCAGCTCTTTCTTGACTTCATCACTCATACAGTCAGCACACACGCTCGGTTCTTCCATGTCAGCCCTTCTTCACCACCACACTGTGCTTACTCAGCCTGTACTCGGTCAGGAAAGTCTCTGCTTTATGTCTCTGATGGTGAAGACTGCCAGTTCTTAGTCTCTGTTTAGGACACGATTGGAGTGTAATCTGGACTGGGTTTGGGTCGGACTGTCTTTGTGCTCCAGATACATTTTCTTCATCTGTCTAGACTTCAGTAAGAAGTGCTGGTTTGAGACTGTCGAGTGTTAGGGGTTAGTGTGTTCTCTCTCTCCTCTACACCCATGCAAACACCTGGACTAGTGACTCAGAAGGCATCAGTATGAATACTAATTGATCTTTCCTTGTTCTTCTCTTGCTGTTTGACTCTCGCCTCTGTTTTGAATGCTTTCCTCTCTTACACAGAGCAGTATATTATGGCAGGCTTTTATATTTACCAGTTATCCTATTGTCTTTGTATTCTTTGTCTTTGCAGTCTCTCTTGCATTTGCTTTCTTACACAATTTCAGGTGTGTTTCTTTAGTATTAACAAGGATTTAGAGAGAGTTTGTCTGCTTGGTGGCATGACTATGACTTTATTGTATTTTTATTTTTTTTTTTGGACGCAGGTGCCGGTGGCATGCAACTGAGCAGAAGCACAAATTAATGCTTCAAAACCTTGTCAGATGCAGCTTGGCTCACACAGACCAAACATTCTCACATGAAGATTTGGTTTCATCACTTATTTTAAAAATAAATAAATAAATATATGGAACTGTTCCTTTATTCAAGTCAAGCTAAACCTTTAATATCAAATACTTAATGCATTAATTTCCCTCTTCCACCTACACAAGCTCTCGGATGCCCACGATTGATTAATGTTGTTCTGATTGACAGAGACTGACTAATCCCACCCCTCCTGCCCAGATAGCACAGCCGGTTGACATTGTAAAGATTTAATGTTACGATCTCCTGACAAAAGCTAGCATTCTTCAGATTCTTCTGTACAGGACAGTCAAAACCTGGATATTAGGAAAGGGTGTAGCGCCTTTTCTTTTACAGCTGTACACGTCTGCTTGGATTATCAGTATAGCCTGTAGCTAGATTACGCTTGCTGTAATAAGACTTGACACAATCTCCTGACAGCAAACATGAATTTAAACACAGAAGCCTAATCTTATGTCCCCTCAAGATTTAGTGCCAGCAGGAAGTCCGTCACACTTTGTAACGTGACCAGGCTGGTGTTTCAAAAGATGCTGTGATAGGCTCTACACATTTCACAGAGACTGTCTCTCACATTACCGTAGCCTCAGAACATGAAATAGAAAATATTCAGGAAAAACAATCAGACATTATATGTAACCAGCCTCCTATACATTTATTGTATTGTCTGTCTAATCTTTTAAGTTGAACAGACACAAGAATGTTTAATTCCAGATGCCACAGTATATTACTGTGTGTGTGTGTGTGTGTGTGTGTGTGTGTAACTCCCTGACTGTGTTTGAGTTGGTGATGTGGCTGTGTGCACTGTAAACAAACACGTGTAGAGAGCTCCAGGGCTCAGATCATTCAATTACATCTGCATACTTAAACACCCTTTAGGTAAAGCTTTGCTGAAATGTTTGCATAACCCAAACCGAACCGGAAATTGGAAAGTCTGCTTTTCTTTGGAATTCCCGTCTGTATATTAATGAACGGCATTACTTTCAATTGCTGTAGCTTGAGACATTCCTGAAAGGTCTATTGTCCAATTTCCCAAAATTGGGAGGATTTCTTTAACCCAACTGAAAACATCGTGATTAGATATTCCAACTTGACTGTACACATGGACGCTGACCTGATCCACTAATCTGACACAGGATTTAATCAGAACATGTCCAGAGTCATTGTGAAGCATTTAATATGCTGGAAATGTAACAGAAGAAGTATTTCTCTCCAGCTTTTCCAATAAATCCTGCATTCTGTGTAATGATTGGTTACAAGAATTCAGAGTTGTCTGTCATTGGTTAGAGCTTTACTGTGTGTACAGTTGGAAGCCAATAAGTTCCTGTTCCTCGGCCAGACACCCAGTGGATGACTGTAAAGACAAGGGCAGCTCAGTGGTTAAAGTTTCCAGGTTCAAACCACCAAGTTTCCACTGTTGGACCCTAGAGCAAGGACCTTAACCCTCAACTCCTCAGATATATAATGCAATAAAAATGTCACCCTGGATAAGTGCTTATTTCAAAATGCTATAAAGTATGATGGGAGATAGTTGTTTCTCAGACTTTAGCAATGGAAGCAAAATTTCCCTAATCACCTAAAGTTACATATTTATTAAAACGAGAGAAATTAACAGATTGAGACCGGGTACAGCACAGGACCCATCTTTGTGATGGCAGCCTGTGAAAGGAACAGTGGCACGCTCCTTCCCTCCGTAGTGCTAGGGTCTTCCCCTTGGGCAAGGGAGATTAACCCTTAAGTCCCCCTTACGAAGGTCACATTTAAACCTTTCTACTATTCTATCCTTACATGCTTGGTAGAACTTTCATCGCTCCGTAGGGACCCGGAGAATAATTGATCCCCACTATCCCAATTCTATTATAAGGGACAACTTGTGAGTTGCGACCCGTGTCGGTGGAGGAAGAGATCCTGGTTTCTGAGAAATGTGGTTTGCTACGGCTTCCATTATTTCAACACGACACTTTGGCTCCTACTTCATCTAGACGGGAGGTTGGAATGACTCGATCCAATCAATCGGCTGGTCAAAGCATACTTCTAGAATATTCTGAAATAAATGAACATCAGTAACTTTCAGACTCATTGGAGACTTTGGCTATGGGTCAATCAAGTGATTTGAGCAACTTGTTGCTTACTTTGCTTGAGTAGATCATCACTATATCCTTGATGCATAATCTGCCAGAGTTCCACGGCACTGTGCATCCCTATTTTTTGGGCTCCAAGGTGGGTGAGGAGTAGAGATGATGAAAATAAAAAACTTAAAATATGGCTACAAAACACAACTCAAAAAAAGTTTTTTGGACCTGGATACGGACAACACTTCTGGAAAGACATGCGTTTCTACGATAAGTAATGATGACTGGCCAAAATTTATTACCATTGAAGCTTCTTCTCCTGATCTCCCAATCACCAAACTTTCTCCTTTTCCTATACAAAAAGATATTACAGGAATAGCAGGAACAGTAAAAGAAGTATAAAAAAAATTACGAACTGGACAAATTCTTGTGGAATGTAACAAAAAAGCCAATGCTGAAAATTTATTACATGCCAACATGTTAGCTGGGATACATGTTAAGACATCACCACACCCAACGCTGAACTACAGTAAAGGGGTAATCCGTACCAGAGAACTGGATAATGTCGATGAAGAAGAAATAAAAAACGAACTTAAGACTCAAGGAGTAATAAATGTAAAAAGAATAATAATCAAAAGAGAAGAACGGGTAATTAAAACAAATACATACATCATCACAGTCAATGATTAAAATTGGCACTACAATATGCAATCAAGCTGAGAACAAATAAGGAAAATCCAGCATATCCAGCAGTCTTCACAAATCAACATTCAACAATCTATCAAAAGAAACCAAACTATATCCGCCCACTTGGTTTACGTATTAAAACACATTTAGAGAACCTGAAAGTTGACTTGAACATCCTAGAACAGACACATTTTTGCAGAATTGCCCCATGGAACCTCAAAAAGCCTAACATCTACCTGGATCTAGGGAAAAAAAACAGAAGTCTAAAACTCATCCGAACGAATATCACTAACAGTTTCTGGACATAAGAGGAAACTTACCACAGCATACCCCAGAATACACGGATGGATCAAAATCAGGAAATAAAGTGGCAGCAGCCTTTGCAACAAACCTACTAAAGCAGGGTTTACGCATCCCAGACCAAAGTTAAATTTTTACTGCAGAAGCAAATGCTCTGCTCATGGCTTTGAAATTCATTGAAATTACATCACGAAAGGATTACCTAATAATAACGGACTCAAAATCATGTCTCCAAGCGTTGGAAAATATAAAAACAGATCATCCATCAATAGTGGAAATCCTAACCAAGGTATCATTCTTAGAAGCCAATAATTTTAACACAGTTTTCTGTTGGATACCCGGACACTCAGGAATCCCTGGTAATGAGAAGGCGGACAGAGCTGCTAAGGAAGCATTGTCTAAAAGACCAGTCAAATGTTTTATACCCTTCTCAGATTTGAAGCCAGTTTTGAATGAATACGTCAAAAATAAATGGTAATCAGAATGGGACCAATGCTCAAATAATAAACTATATCAAATGAACTCTGCTGTTGGATCAAGACACACTTCCTTTTAAAAATCGCTGGGATCAAGTGACCTATACAAGATGCAGGACAGGACACTCAAAAGCAACACACATTTTTACTGTCAAGAGAAAATCCACCACAATGTTAATCATGCAGAATCCAGTTCTCTATCAAACATATTTTATTTGACTGTAACTCTTTTACTCCTTCTAGAAACTTGTTTTACTCTGTTGACACTTTAAAAAAAAAAAAAAAAGTTTTTAAACAAATATGGTTTTAAAATTCTTAGAAATGTTTTTTTTTTTAAACATCTTGTCTAGTTTTTGAATAACAAAAATGCTTCTCGCCATGGATATAGCCATAGAAGCTGGCATGGCGTTAAAAAAGAAAGAAAGAACAGATTGAGAAGTGTTTACACAGCTAATATTAACCTATTGATCGGGTTATCAATAATTTTTACGGCACTCCTCTTATTCCCATTGAAAATTCATTCTGATCAGGTCAGACTATTCTGACTGAGGTGTTTTCATGATGCATTTTTATTCTAATTATTAGTAGAAAATAAGGTCCACTTAATTGTACCTAATGAAATGTCCCGGGCGTACTGTAATAAATCTAAGCACAAACTAAACTTTGGTAAACAACTTTCTTCTCGGTCTCTGAACTGTTGCACAACATTAAAAGATAACTTCAGCATCATGGCACACAGAAACAACTTAAAAGCCAGCTTTCTTCCTGGTATGAAAAATTATACAATTTTCTGAATTTCCATTTCCTCCTGTGGGTGGAACGTTTTAACTCTTCCAGTAATATCAGTTTTGCTGTGTGCGCATGCTGCCTCTGCTCAGAGTTACCGTTTGCACACTCTTATATTAATTTAATGATAAATCTTTTGTGTTAAAATGGAACTGTGTTGGCTTTCTGTCTTTAAGTTTCTACATTTAACATAAAACAAGAAAACATTCACATGAAACAGTGGCATTAGGTAATATTAACATTGTGTGTGTTAATGAAATAAACAATTTTCAAAAATAAGCAATTTTTAAAAAATAAAATAAATAAGCAATTATTATTTTTATTAATTGTTTCAAACTGTAAATTATGATCTCAGATTACTTCTGAGAGTAGAATAAAAATTTTTGTGGAATTTACAGATTTGTCTTGAAAAAAGAAAACTGATTTCTCATGTGAATGCTCATGGAAACAATTTACAAATAAACCCAGTATTCAGTTTGATAACTTACGACTAATGTGTAAAAGTTTTTGAAGCAAAATGTTACTATTTATTAGAATGTTGAATTAATCTTTACTTAAAGTTTTGACTTGGAGTTCCACAAGAGCTCATGGCGACTTGGGAGCATTCGTATAGAAGAATTTCTACTGAACCATAGCTCTGTTGTGCAATTCCACATGTTAATGCTATGCATGCGGATTTACAAAGTGGTACAAGCTATATTCATCCATTTGCTTTGTTTTTCTTTACCATTCCTTCAGCAAAGAGAAGCAGTGTTTAGATGCATGAGATCAGGCAGAAATACCTGTAAGTGGACATGATCGTGTGTGAAGTGTTGAATGCTCATCTTCCACACCTAAATCGCAATTTAAGGTGCACAAATGTTAGGTGTACATTTTGTTTATAACTATGACTGTAGTAATTCTCCTGCTATTACATTTCGTGGCATATTCTGGCATGCCACTGCAGTTAACATTTTTTGTGAAAAATGCTCATGAATTTACATTTAGGCATTTGGCAGCCTGACTTTAACTACATACAAAAACATTAGCATGGTGGTGGTCTTTCGGCTGCTCCCGGCAAGGGGTCGCCACAACGGAATACCCAGTCCGCACTCCAACTTGGCACAGGTTTTTACGCCGGATGCCCTTCCTGACGCAACCCTCCCATTTAATCCGGGCTTGGGACCGGCACTGCATCCAGTGGCTGGGGTTTGGGCACTGGCTGGGAATCGAACCCGGGCCTTCCTCATGGCAGGCGAAACACCTACTACTGAGCCACCAGTGCCCTCCAAAAACATTAGCATAAGGGATGAAAAGTTTAGGTTGTCTTCACTGGAAAGGGCAATCAGAATGTACAACTGTGCGCCTGTCTGTGAAAGACGCACAAGACACAGAGATTGGGACTTGGGACAGAGATCAAGACCGAGAGAGACCATGCTTGAGACATAAAGGTCATGAGTGTAAACAGACTGTGTAACTGTGATCAAGAGAGCATGATCATAACAGAGACAGCGATTGAGACTGATCAGAGTAGAGTGAAAGTGGTTGAGGCACATAGATTGAAAACTAGAAAAGACTGAAAACTAGACACAGGAAGAGGGTGATCGAGACGGAAAGTGTGATTAACACAGAGAGAGACCGTGATCATGACCGAGACAGATTGAGATACTGGGAGTGTAAGAGCAAGACACAGGGAGAGATAGACCATGTGAAGGAGAGAAAGCAAAACTGTGAGACTGATCAAGAGACGCACGCATTTGAATGAGCTCATGATTGAAGGAGACAGAGGGATGCATACACAGAGAGAGAGAGAGATACCAAATGGAGCAAGTAGTTTAGTATAGTATAGCTCTGTTTTTTTTCTTTTTCTTTTTTTTTTTCTTTCTTGCTCAGGTTTCAGCTGCTTGTTTTTGTGCCACTTTTAATGCTGGGTCTATTTCGTGTGTGTGTGGCAGATTAGTTTTGCATGGGAGTGTGTGTAACAGTTTTTGTAGTAATAGATGAACGGTAATGAGTAATGTTGACTTACAGGGAGTGGAACCGTTGGAGGGGGGATTTCGTTGGAATTGTACAGTGGCTGTAGATCTAAACCAGATGGAGCTGTGGGCTTTTCAGCCACATCATAAATTTGCATGGACGGTTAAGATTCAAGAATCAAGCGACCAATTAAAGAGTCACGGTGGAGGTTTTCTCCACTGTATTCTATACTGAAGCTCTGTGTTACAGCTGAGTCACCACCACACCATGGTCACGTCACTGAGGGTTTGTGCTTCTGTGGTCCTTAGAAGTTCTGGATTCAGCATAATTCTGCTGAGCCACTGTATTTCAACTGTCATTGGTTGTGGAATTCAATTTATTAGAAGTAAATCCGTTTCACAATACTATCCATCCTCCATCGTCTATACCGCTTATCCTGCCTTGGATCACGGGGAGCCTTAAGCCTCTACCTGAAGGGGAACGAGGGAGGGCATAGTACTCTGGATGGGGTGCCAACCCATTGCAGGGCACAAGTGCTCACACACACCCAAGCCTACATACAGGCAATTTGTAAATACCAATCAGCCCACAAAGCATGTCTTGGGGCAATGGTTAAGGCTCCGGGTTACTGATCAGAAGGTTGGGGGTTCAAGCCCCAGCACTGCCAGAGCTTTCACTGTTGTGCACTTGAACAAGATTCTTAACCCCATCTGCTCTAGGGGTGCTGTGACCCTGTGCTCCCCTGACTGGAATATGCTGTTTCACTGTGCTATAAGGTATATGTGACAAATTATTGAATCTTAGACTAATCATAATCTTTGGACTGTGGGAGGAAATCGGGGAAAGCCACCAAATATATGCAAAACCTCATGCGCAGGAAGCGGAGATGAGATATAATCCCCCAACCGTAGAGTTCTGCAACTTTAACATTTTGCATACTTGCACTAAAGTGTACTGGTTCTTCCCAATGTCTAGTAGTACTGTACATTTCTTTCTGTCCAGGCCATATGGTCCAAGCAAATCAATCAGAGAGCATTTTTAAGGGTCAAGAGTTAGAGAAATCACAAGTCTGGGTCCTGTAGGTTGTTAGTTTGTTTGCCTTTTTTTGTTAGAGGTTGCCTGGGGGGCAAGTAGGTATAACCAGTTTTATTTGGGTCGTATGATTATTTATTTATTTACTTGCATGATGATAATGTTTTTAGAATTTGAAATATGCTCTTTGCAGGTGTACTGTAGCATGAAGCTGCTATTAAATGGATTCACCTTGGAGTAACATATGATAAGGAGGGAGAACTAGTCATACTCATTTATTTTAGACGCAAAGACATAGCCTCACATCTCATACCTGAAACTCTGCACAATGACTTGCTGACTTTGTATCTCCTTTGTGCTCATCATCTTATTCTGTTAGTGACGTCCTCTTCCTAGGATTTACTCAATCGTTTTCCTTAGTCCCTTTTAATGATCTTAACTAGCTAATTACCTCTCCATGTTATTAAATCACACTATGGGCCAAAATTATGTAGACATCTGACCAACGCACCCACCTGTGGTTGTTGTCACAAAGGTTGAAGTGCATAGCTGTGTAGGATTTCTTTCTGTCAGTAGCATTCAGTTTCCCTTCACTGGGGCAAAGTTGCCTAAATCTGTTCCAGTGCTTCCGTGCACAAAGTGCGCATGTTATGCAAGCAGTTTTTTTTTTTAAAGTGTAGAATCTAAAAAGTCTATTAAGACGTTAATTGCTAAAGCCAGAAATAATTGATGTTCTGTAATGTATTTATCTTATCAAATCACGACTGGATGATGTAGTACAAATTTTATATTAAATCATTAAGTTACTTGATGAAGCTATGAAGAGGTGCTAATATTCTTAAAATCTAATATTCTCTAATACAAATCTTAAAATCTAATTGAAATTTTCTTATACCACCGCATAATTCAATACTTATAAATATGACTTGCTGTTACATGAATGATGCACTCATTCTCTTATATGTTATTGTTTCTATAGTAATATTTATAAGCTCATGTACAGGGACTTGTATGCTTGATGCTCTATATAATTTAAGATTAATAATAAATCGATAGACAATCAGCTACCAATCGGGAGGGAGGTATCGTGTGTTTCCTCCAGAACATGTGGAATGCTCTGGATCATTGCTATGTTAAGTAATGATACGATATGCATGATGCATAATTTATCCTTGATAGGCAAAATGAATAGTAGCAAGTTATGAGATTTATTATTTCTTTTAATTCTCCGGTATGGTCAGGCACTTCAGCTCATCATTGCACATGAAACACATACAGTGCGGAAGTCTTCCTTTTGAACTGTGCAACATGCGCACACACACACACACACACACACACACACACACACACACACACACACACACACACACACACACACACAC
>JAQMYJ010000036.1:18462371-18474989 GCA_030014305.1 Clarias laeviceps | reverse complement strand
AAATTGCTTGATTTTCATCATACATTTCACACAATTATACACCACATTCCTTGTTTCACTTTTACAGAGTTTAATATTTTTTTTATATCGTTCATTCATTCATTCAAACTGATTACAGAAATTTTAACATATTAAAATAAGATATTTAATTATGAAACTGATTACAGAAATTTTAACATATTAAAATAAGATATTTAAAGCTGAATTACTGTCTTAGCCATAATGTTATGGAAAATGAATCAACACCTTCTAACCAATTAGAAGAGATCTTTCATATTTTTCATTAGGTACACCAGTTCAACTGCCTATTAATGCAAATGTCTAATCAGCCATGTGATCATATGTCTGCAACACAATGCATTTAGCCATAAAGTTAATCAAAATTGGGAAGAAAAGTGATTTAAGTGCCAGACGAGCTGGTAAAGATGGGTGCCACATTGGGTCTAAGTAAACTTCATAAAATGCTGATTGCACAACAATCTCTAGGGTTTACAGAGAATGAAATGAAAAAGATAAAATATCCAGTAAGCAGCAGTTATCTGGGCAAAAGCGCCCTTTTCATGCCAGAGGTCAGGGGAGAATGGCCAGACTGGTTCAAGCTGATAGAAAGGCAACAGTAAGTCAATTAACATCTTGTTACAACCAATGTATGATGAAGAGCATCTCTGAATGCACAAGTTAAACATTGAGGCAGATGGGCTACAGCAGTAGAAGACTACACCGGGTACCACTTCTGTCAGCTAGAAACAGGAAACTGAGGTGACAATTTGCATGGACTTATAAAAACCTGTGCAATAAGGGACTGGAAAAATGTTGATTAATTTGATGAGTTTGCTTTGGCATTCAGATGGTAGGATCAGAATTTGGAGTAAACATCTATCCTGGCTAGTATCAATGCTTCAGGCTGGTGGGGGTGTAATCGAGGGCCCCTAGGTTGCTGAGATGGCATTTTAGGACTGAAAATAGTCCTACCTCAGTGTAGGACATAAAAGTTATTTATAAAGCTTCCTATTCTTACTTTCGGTGAAAAGTAGGACTTATGCCAAGGAAAGCTGTGACGTCACTTTTTCCCCGACAGTGAGAGCCATAAAGTAGACTGCATGTTATACTGGGTGTAGTTTTAAACGGTGGAAAAGAGAAATGGTGAAATCAGCGGCAGTTGTGTGAAAGTTTTATGCACATAGGTTAAAACATATAGATGTGTGAGTTGGCTGCATGACGATATTCTAATCAGACTGCTCCAATTACAACTGTTTCAAGCCCCTATTGTAGAGCAGTGAAGGATTGTCATAAATCGATCAAAATGATTTCGAAACGAAAGTGAAACTGGAGAGAGGGTGAGAGTGTTTTGCTTGTGGAGGATGGAGTAAATGTAAAGAAATAATTAAAGTAAATTCTGCCCTACTCTTACCTCTAAAGATAAAAAGTGAACAATTTGTGAAAGCATCAATGCCACCATATCAGGTTGCTGCATGTACCCCCGAGGAGTGTAAAATACAGGGAAATGCCATGTTAATGAATTGATGAATTGCTGCTTATAACAGAGAATCTAAAACCTTTGTGTACACTCAAATAATTTTACATAAGTATACAAAATGTATATATAAATATGATTACATCTTGTTTTTCAATGATTTCACGCTGCGTGGTGGGGAAAAAACATGATCTGCAGTGCTGTAAGAGCAGAGTTTAATGTATTATTCACAACACTGTCGGCTGTGTCACTGTTTCAAAGCTGCATCTTATCAAGATGTTCGTTATTAGACCAGTTAAACAATACATGCAATAAAAATTAATTAATAAATAAATTTATTAAATATATATATATTCAATTTTTGTCCAAATGTCTTTTATGAGCTACGTGCCACTCAATGTTACTAAAATGTTTCTCCTCGACACGTCTCTGCCTAAACGCCATTTCTTTGCTACTCCTGACCAGTTAGGACACCTCTGGAGCTCTTCTACATTTTGGTGGAGAGGAGTGATTTCCTATTCTAAGAATTCTGATAAATAGCTCTTATTCCTACTCCTGAAAACAGGGCCAAAAAGATGTCAATCTGATAATTTTTGGCCACCTAGGAGTGATTTCCTACTCTGAGACATTTAGTAAATACGGACCCTGGTCTGCAGTGGTCAGGACCTACTAAAAGTAGGTCTAAGAAAGAAAAACCGGTGAACTGGCGACAGGGTCATGTGAAGGCTCACTAATGCTTGTGGGGCGTGAAAGGAGCTACTGTAGCTCAAATTGCTGAAAATGCTGGTTACCATAAAAAGGAGTCAGAACACAGCGCATTAGTGTTTTGGTGGCAATATGGGGACCTACACGGTATCAGGCGGGTGGTCATAATGTTATGGCCAATCTATGTACAGCATCAAATACAATAAAGCACACAGTCTTGTTTGTATGTCTCTTTTGCAAATTTGTGCAAAACATCACTGGCATTATGGTGTTGAGCTTCAAGATGTGTTTATGTGCAAAGGCTGTTGTTCCAGTCAACGTCGCATTCACATTTTTATGTCATGGATCAGTGGATTATTTTGTAAAAACCTGTCAAAGCGAATGAGATTAAGAAATGAGATACTGCGCCCTACCCCGACACTCAGTGTGGCACAGGTCCTGTGTGAGACACAGCACTCCACCCCTGGTTCCCATCGAGAGTGTGTGGAGTGCTGAACAGTGTGTGTGTGTGTGTGTGTGTGTGTGTGTGTGAGGAGCTCTGCACTCACCAGCTCTGCACCAGGCGCACTGAGGGCGTCCTCAGTAAGTTATCAGGCAGCAGGTTTATCTCCTTCATAATGTTGGCCAACCTGACTGGCAGCTCCTCTCTCAGGAACTTGAACGAGGTTTTCTCACACGCATTCTCTGAACCTGGGCATAAACAGAAAGAAAGAAAAATGAAAGCTGAAACTGCAAACAGTGTATGGCGTTTAATTGTGTGTTTTGTGTTTTTAAAGGCAGAATCTTACCGAAATCTATGAACTGTTTCATGGAGAGGGGAGAAGGTGAAAACATGGAGTAATGATCCACAAGCTTCCCGATGGATGTGTTGCTCATTAAAGCCCTCAAAATCCTCATTTTGTCAGTTTTTGGTTTTTCAAGCTAAGGTTTATTTACACTTACAGTAGTAGAAGCTATTAACTGCAAGGCGTACAGTTAGCCTGTATTCGCACTGCTTAGTTTACTATTCCAACTTTTAACAAGGTTGTTTGTTTGTTTGTTTTCTTATTTAAGTGCCACATGAGGAGCCTCTACATTCCTAGCTGTAAGATAACAGTTCGGCGTGTCAGGCACCGGCCACAACAGCTGTCACGACACTACACATGGTCCGAGCTAAACAAACCAAACACTGACCCTCCAAAGCTTCAGTGCGCCTCCTAACACATGTTACATAAACCTGTCACTTATCTCCGAGCATTAAACCAGGTACAACACCAGCAACGCAGGGAAATGTCCGTCACCGTATACATCCGGCTTCAGAGAATTCTCGCTCGTACACTAATGTACTTGTACGTTATCTACAGTATCACACAGCTCCTGTAGTGCTATTCCGGTTTGACGCTAGGGGGCAGTGTTACACCCAGTCTAGCGCCTCTGCGTCATCACAGTAAGCCCGATAAAATGCCTGAAAACAAAACTCAGACATTTTACATAGATTTACTTTATACTGTGTGCACACGTTAACTATTTACGAATGTTGTATTTCTAGTTCCTGCGCTAGATATTTGATGATAGTTATGATGGTGATGATGATGATGATCATGATTAAATAGCACTATATATTGCTATTCCATCCATCCATGAACCTCTGTGGTCCAACAAAGGACCATGGAGGCCAGTGTTGACCATTGTATTTATTCCCATTTGTACAACCGTAGTAGGTCAATATTCACACTCCCATTAACACACTACAGGCAATTTGGAAACGCCAGTTAACCCGATCTGCATGTCTTTGGACTGTGGGATGAAACATGAGAACCGTGAGAAACCCCACCAAACACAGGGAGAACATGCACACTCCATTTACACTGACCTGACACGGGAACTGAACCCAAGACCTGGAGGTGCAAGGCAACAGTGCTAACCACTAAGTCACCGTTTTTGTATTACTACTGAAAAAAAATATATATATTTGTTATTACTATATCTCATTACATACACACACACACACACACACACACACAAACTGTACACTACAGAGGGGCCCAAAAAATGTATACACACTTTAACATAAAAATACATGCCACTCTTCTGAAGGTCACATGATAGGATCAACGATGGTGTGACTACTGATATCTTTATAGGAAATATAATACCACGCATTGCTGCCATAATTCATTTTTGGGCCCTTCTGTATATATGATGTGTTATCAAAAAGTTTTGAGACTAGTTTTGTAACGCGCCAACAGATGGCAGCACACGGCTGCACACACACTCACAGGAAGCACTGACCTTCATAAGTGTGCCAAAAATGTGCCAAAGACATTGTGCTGTGTCCATCGGGAGCTGCACAACTGGTGCTATTCTTTTGGACAGTGATATGTATCATGTAGAGCAAGTTGGAACAAAGAGCAAACATGAAATTCTGCGTGGAACTGGGCAAATCTGCTACGGAGTGGTTTGATATGATTCTGCAAGTTTATGGTGATGCCCCAATGAAACATTCGAGCTTCAAGAGCGAAAGAACATCACTGGAAGTCAACAAGAGATCAGGAAGACATTTAATGAGCTCAATCCTGGAAAAATGTCGAAACCATTCTGCAACTTGTGCATGATGATCGTTGGAAAACAACCCACACCATTGCTGCCATTGTCGGAGTGTCATACCAGGCAATCTTCACGTATGATTTAAACATGCACTGTGGTGCTACCAAGTTTGTCTCCAGGCTGCTGACCGCAGCTTGACCAAGTGCATCATCATCATTGTCTTTTTAGACATTTGTGGCATTGTACATTAAGAATTCATCTGCAGGGGCCAGACCATCAATAGGGACTTCTACTGCCAGGTTTTGAGGCACCTGAGAGATGACATATGGTGAAAGCAACTGGATCTGTGTTGTGCAAATCTCGAAACTTTTTGATACTGGCTAAAATTCATCATGTCACGATTGTTCTACTCTATCTAATGCACCCTTTACTGCATCCAGCTGCTGTTTTTACCTCCAGTGTAATGTAAATTGCAATTTTAATTAAATACTTTTAAATAAATTTAGTGCATTTAAATTATAACTATGACTAAATTATAACAATTACCACATTTTTCTTATTGACCTATAGCATGCAATCATAATTGATAAATGAGAAGTGAGCAAGTATTGGGTTAGCATGCTTCAGTATCTAATAATATTTACTAAGAAGGTTATGATTAAATTTTTTAAAAGCTTTTTTAAAAAAAAACACACACTCAAAATAATCAAATTTTTACACGCACAATGGCAAAGTATTTAGCACTGTCGCTTTGCACCTTCAGGGCCCGGGTTCGATTCCCGCCTCTGGTCTGTGTGCATAGAGTTTGCATGTTCTCCCAGTGCTTGTTAGGTTTCCTTCGGGTACTCCGGTTTCCTCCCACAGTCCAAAGACAGGCAGATTAGGCAAATTGGCATTCCCAAATTTCCCGTAGTGTGCAAGCATGTGTGTACTGTACGTGTGTGTCCTGGGATGGACTGGCACCCTGTCATGGGTATCCTGGGTGTACACCCTGGATGCCTGTGTCCTAAGTCTCCTGGGATAAGTTTAAGGCCCCCCGTGACCCTGTATACAGGATAAAGCGGTATAGAAAATGAGTGAGTGAGTGAGTAAGTGAGTGAGTGATAAATAAATAAATACTGTAAATCCACTCGTTTTATTAACATTTTCCACGATTACCAGCAGAGGGAGCTCTTTGAACACAAGTCGAGGGGGGCTAAAACATGCGCGTTGTTCTATTACAACTAATAGCAAAAAACTGAACTAAAGTTAACAACTAAACGCTAATATGAGAAACCCTAAATAAATGTATCCCGCTATCGAAGTATCTTTTATTCTATCATCTATTATACAGTATATACCCGTAAACTAACGCTCAATTCTCTCATGAAACTTGAAAGACCCCTGAATTTTTATTTTGTTATGACAGTGTAATTTGCTCAATTTGATCATTTCGGGATTAAGAAGTGTCATCAAAAGCGCCGTGGTTAATTTATAGTTTGGAGAAGTCCACACCCAAACAATTTCTGATCCAAAACATTTCATGATCAATAGCTAAGACAATCATAAAGAGGCATATCCAGAAGGTAAGCTCCAACTTAAATAAATCAGTAAATACATACTTGCACATACTGTATCTTGTGTTCTTCTTCTTCTATTATTATTATTATTATTATTATATCTATGGAATGAAATAGGACACATCGAATATAGTTTTTGAATATAAGGCATGTGATTTTTCTATCTGAATTTGAGAATATTACATTAAAGGTATATTTAAATCCTCTGGACTATAAAATTTACATTTCACAACGATTTACCAGTAAATACATTCTGATATAATTCAAATAATTTGTTATACCAATTTGCTTTCATATCTATCTATCTATCTATCTATCTATCTATCTATCTAATTGCACGTTGTAATGTAACGCGTTACTGTAACGCGGTTTGAACCTTCTCGGTTTCCGTTATTCCTCAGCGTTCCCCAAGGACCCGGAAGCTGTTCTGTGGACGGTGCCAACAATAACCAATAACACCGCTTTCTGGAGATAAATCAAAGAAGCTAAGCTAACGGGTCAGTCTCTGTTTATTATAACAGCATTGTATTTTTTTTTTTTTAATTAAACTATCTTGCCATCACTGCTGCTTTCCCCCCTTGCTCTGTTCACTGTTACAGCGTGAGTAAGCTTTATGTGTCCTGTTCCTGATATGAATGGCAGCTCAGTAACGGCAGCTAACGCTGTGAGCAGTGTAAGACTGCAGTGAGCGCTGAGGCTAACACTGATGAGGTGTAAGTTAGATATATGTGCTGTATATTAGATGTTCAATGAAATCTGTAAAGCAGCCTAAGCAGTTGATCTGCTCTACGCCTCGGATGTGTTATTAGTGTTACACAGAGCTCTAGTGGTCACTTGACTTTGCTAACTCGGTGCCGCCCATGCTAGTGAGTTAGCTGTGGACATTAATATACAATGAGCTGAAGAGATTTCTCAGGGCATAGAGAAAGAATGCATGGAGATTGTATCACAAGCATGTTTTAGATTAGGAATTATTACCCAGCAAAGTTATTGCTGTCGCTTTTGACGCTTAGCTTGAGTGTTACACAAGGCACACAAGGGCTGTGTGCTTGGAGTGCATCATGCTGTATATGTGCAGTTTTTTTTCTTTTCTTTTTTTTCTTTTCTTTTGCTCTTTACAATCATGTTAAGGTTATTATTATTATTAGTAGTAGTTTCTGGTTGTATTATTATAAGTACTGTTAGCACTGATGCATTTGTATGAATAGAAAGAAAAATGTCTTTTTGGTTGTTGCTGTTTATGGAGACAGAATGAAAGTTAGTCTCTGTGCCAGACTGTATCTATTAATCTGTTTCTAAACTTCAACCTCACAGTGCATGAAGAACAGAGCTTACTTTTATATCCCAAATCTTCCACAGGATCACGAGGTGCAATGTGATCTGAAGAAAATTAATAACCGTGATGTTGCAGTACGGAGTGTGAAATAAAGGACCTCCAACACTTTTTATTTTTATATTAGAGCTGTTAAGGGCCGAGAGCTGTTTACATGAGATAAAAGATCTAGTCTTTAAGATTTGTTTAATCTTAAATTGTTGTTGTTTGTTCTTCGGCTGCTCCCGTAGAGGGGTCACCAAAGCAGACCATCCGGTCCCTAACTTGGCACATTGTTTAAGCCGGGTGGACTTTCTGACGCAACCCTCCAATTTTATCCGGGTTTGAGACTGCCACTCCTGTGACTGGGCTTTGAACATTGGGTGGGAATTGAACCCGAGCCTTCTGCATGGCAGGCGAGAAACCTACCACTGAGCTACCAATGCCCTCCATTTAATCTTAAGTAATGAAGAAAAATATTCACTGTTGTGATTCACAGTGTGTGCCTCTGACCAGGGTTGGACTTCTCCCTAAATAATAACCTTAACGTTTGCTAATTATAAACATCAGCAGCTGTCCTTTTTTCCCTAAATATCATTCTTCGCATGGAATTGTACCAGGATTAGCAACTGTAACCGACATGCAAAAAATTTATGTATGATAATTTTTTTTAGACACAAGTTTAGTGCAAGTTTAGTGCAATGTTTGAGTAACACTGCAGTTGTTTTCTGGTCACAGCATCATGTCGGATAAGAGTGAGCTGAAGGCAGAGTTAGAGAGGAAAAAACAGCGCCTCGCACAAATAAGGGAAGAAAAGAAGAGAAAGGAGGAAGAACGCAAGAAAAAAGAGGTGAGAACATATATCCAACACATTTTATATATGTGTTGATGCTAGCATACACAAGAAACAAGGCATTGTTTGTACCGTGTAAATGTACTGTATTTGTTTTTACTAGCAAACATCTTATTTAAAATGATTATGTTTCAAAGAAAAATTATAATCGCTGAAAAAGTGATAAATAGAAATATGGCTTTTTAGTTTACAATTCTACAGGATATGCAGGACGAGCTGTTATACCATGTGATTCTTTTTATTTGATTAGATTTTTTTTTTCAATGAATACAGCTTCCAGCTATCTCAAAATATTAGAATATGTTCTAAGATCAATCAAGCCAATTTCTGGTTCTTAACCTCTGAAAAGTATATTTGTTTATGCTCTCAGTACTTGGTCGGGCCTCTTTTAGCACAATTTACTGCATTAATGCAGCATGGCATGGAGGCGGTCAGCCTGTGGAAGTATGGAGATAAGACCGAGATAGAGACTTTATTACCATTATAGTGATGCAACAGAATTTGTCACTGAGACCAGCAGCAATAAGAAAATGTATACAAATATAAGGAAAGCTAATTGCACTAAAATATAATAAATATATACTGCACAATGGAATATATGTGAAGTGGGATTTAGATCAAATAATAGAGTGCAAACATGATTGTCAGAAATAAGAAAATACATATTATACAACACAAGTTATACTCATATAATATATAAGAAGAAGAAAAAGAAGAAGAAGAATACAGTCCTGAGTGTAAAGTGCAGTAAAGCGTTTAGCAGGAACATGGGGAAGAAGGGCAAACAATTGGTTTGTTTTATCCGCCTTCAGTTCTCCGCAGCTACATGTGTGTGTTTGTGGTGGGGGTGTAATGCAGGCTACAGCTCTGGGGTAGAAGCTGTTCCTCTGTCTGTTAGCGTGTGTCCTGATGGTCCTGTATCTTTTACCCGATGTAAGGGGCACAAACAGCCTCTATGTCGAGATTGGGGAGCTTGGTTCCCACAATTCTCTGCGCAGTCTTTACTAACCTACTAGGCATTTTTGAAGACCAGGTTGATTTGATGGCAGTCTTCAGCTTGTCTGTATTGTCTGGTCGGGTGTTTCTCATCTTCCTCTTGACAATAGCCCATAGATTCTCTGAGGTACAGGCGAGTGGGCTGGTCAGTCAGTCACAGTAATATCATGGTCAGCAAACCAGTTAGTGGAAGTTTTGCATAAATGCCTCATGCATCAAGTGCTGGAAGAAGAAATTGACATCTCCATTAAGCTCATCATCAGATGGAAGCATGAAGTGTTCTAAAAATCTCCTAGTAGATGCCTGAAATCCAATTCAATCCAAAACACATTTGCTAAAACACAATGGACCAACACCAGCAGGTGACATGGCACAACCAAATCAACACTGCCTGTGGAAACTTCACACTGGACTTCAAGCACGTCGAATTCTGTGCCTCTCCACTCTTCATCCAGACTCTGGGACCTTGATTCTTAAATGAAATGCAAAATTTACTTTTATCCAAAAAGAGGACTTTGGACCACTGAGACTTTGTAGATGTTGTCTCACGTTCAGCAGTGGCTTAATATTAGGAATACAGCAGTTGTAGCCGTTTCAAGAAGACGTCTGTGTCTGGTGTCTCTTGATGCACGCACTCCAACCTCAGTCCTTAGGAAGCTCCTCCCTTCTTAAGATTGCAGTCTTTCCTGTTGCTTGTGCATCTTTTCCTGCCACATCCTGTGCCTGACCAACACCCTGACCAGGATAACTTGATGATGGCTGAATAAATGAATTGAATAACAATTTGTAAATTTGTAACTGAATATGTTCATATTTAAAGAAGAATACTTGACAAACTCTGCTATTACCACAGCACCCCACATGGCTTCTCGATCGCGAGGCTAAATGTGTGCTTGTAGATTTTTATGGGAAGTGTAAGACACAGTGTAAAACAAATAGTCTGCGTTTTTATCTTTACATATTTCCCATACCTCTCCAGGTTACACTTAGCAAACATTCTTCAGTTGGATTTTTTTTTTATTTCTCCCTACAGCTTATTCATACTGGTAGTTTGGATTGAGTGCTCACAGCAGGGGCTACCACTTATTGTTACTGTATTTGCATTATGATTACTGAGTATTGAAGCAACTGAAATGGATAAACACAATGATGCAAAGCTGTAAACACTTTCAAATGCATATGATACATTTTAAAATATGACAAAATGCCACATACATTTGAATCCCTAGCTTTTATGTGTAAAATTGTTCAATTGCTAACTGTTTCATGAACTTGTGCTCCGTTATACATTTTCCTAGCCTTGCAAGTATTTACCCCCATTCGTCTTATCCACGTTTTGACATGTTAATCCCAAGAACTGAAATTTCAAACTATGTAATTTACAAAATGTGTCAAATTTAAAGGAGTATAGAAGTATATTTTTATTATTTATAAAAACATAGCTAATTAATGAATGTAAAAAAAAATAATAATAAAGTAAGAGATAATAAATAAATCCACCTTTGGCTTTAGTTTTAGCTGCAACTATTTTCTGAGTAATGTCTGCATCAGCTTTGCACATCTGGATCCTAATATTTTTTTGCCCATTAATTTTAGCTAAATTGCTTAAGATCTAATGGAGACTGTTGATAAACAGCAATATTTTTTATAATACAAAATTTTTCTTCAGACACACAACTGATTTGGGTCTTGGCCTGTTCATGCCCTTGGTTTTGAACCACTATTATAGGTTTAATATTATCCTTAGCATGAACCTCCATCCCCCATATAACTCTTGTCAAGCATCATGGAGACAGGAACAGGCTTTGTTTTTAAACCATACCTCTGTGTTCCTCTGTCAGGCAGAGCAGCAGAAAGAACCTGTTGTGGTGCAGGATGACTCTGATCTGGAGAAGAAGAGGAGAGAGGCTGAAGCACTGCTTCAGAGCATGGGAATCGCACCAGATGTGCACCCAGGTAAGTCACACTTCACACTCTCTTACTAATTCAGCAGTACTCGACAGCAATGGCAACCCCTCTCTGGATTTGTTGGTCACGTGAGTACATGGATTGTTTGGATGAAATGGATTAAAAGTGTAAATTTTATAGCTCCTTTAACAGTGGATATCCCCGCAAAACATCTTCACAGAAATAAAAATTTGGCTTATAAATGTAAAAATATATACAGTATATTTGTCCCTAATGAGCGAGCCGGAGGTGACAACACCAAAGAGAACCAATCCTCATTCATCCTGGTGAAATTTGTTGAGTCGGGAAAAAATATATTGGATATAAAAATACATTGTATTGTATTTTGTAATATGTGTTTTCATTTAACCTGTTTTGTACAAACCTTCATATGCTACACGCTGATTTTGGAGCAGACAAACAAAACGTCTCTAATGTGCAAAACATGCAATTTATAGACATAAATCAGAAAAAAATCAACAAATATCTCTGCTGTACAGAGCACATGGAAACAGTGTTTATATTATTTTATTTAAATTTAGAAGTATTTAGAAAAATATCAGCTTAAATACCTGTTTTGGAATGGACAGATCAGCTGTATTTAGTTGAATTTAATAACCTACAGTATTACATTAAATGGCTGTCATGGCTTCATTTTGCAGCATTTCTTTTGCCTTATCTGGTAAATTAACTAATTCCAAAACATAAATGTTAGTAATTACATCCACAGCTGACCTGTAAGCAGCTTCCACCATTTCTTCCACCATAACAATGCAGCATGTACAGTACATGACACTTATGTATATCTGGTTACACTTACTTTCCCTCCTCAAAGCCAAAGACGATACTATTTTTAATCTGCAATATTTATAGGACAAGCAAGGACACAGTGGGGCAAAAAAGTATTTAAGTCAGCCACAAATTGTGCAAGTTCTCCCATTTAAAAAGATGAGAGAGGCCTGTAATGTTCATCATAGGTATATCTCAATTATGAGTGACAAAATAAAAAAATAAATCCAGAAAATCACATGCAAATTAAGGTGGAAAATAAGTATTTGGTCACCTACAAACAAGCAAGATTTCTGGCTCTCACAGACCTGTAACTTCTTCTTGAAGAGGCTCCTCTGTCCTCCATTCATTACCTGTATTAATGGTATCTGTTTGAGCTTGTTATCAGTATAAAAGACACCTGTCCACAACCTCAAACAGTCACACTCCGAACTCCACTATGGCCAAGACCAAAGAG
>JAQMYJ010000036.1:18427632-18458148 GCA_030014305.1 Clarias laeviceps | reverse complement strand
GAATGTAGAAAATAAATCACTAAACAAAAACAAAGAAATTTGCAAGTGATCTAAAACTTTTGAACGGTAGTGTATATGACAAAGATCATATATATGACAAAGATTTTATATATATCTTTGTATATTCAGAAGTAGTTTTACACATTATATATATAATGTGTAAAACTACTTCTGAAGTCTGTGCGACATGGAAGTGATCTTGCTTCACTAAAAATTTCAAGTTGCTAACTATTTGTTTTGGAGAGATGATTTTACATGTGCCCCCAAAAATGTGTTCAGCATTATACACTCACTTCAAAGAGTAATAATTAAAAATGCTAATTATTCATATTTCTTAATAAGTATTGATACTAAAATTGGTATAAGCTTCTAGAAGCATATGACCTGTAAAAATTATTGCTTAAATAGTTTTTTTTTTTTTTTTTTTTTGGTAAAAGCTTAAAATGCAAAAAATCTGTAGTGTTCGTGACCATGTCAAATTCATCTTGCAATATCCTAACAGTTTTGCATTGTGGAATAATACACTTTTTCAGGTTTATATATTTTCATGTGAAATCTGAATTGACAGATCATTGAAAAATACTACATAAAAGAGTATGAAATTGTATTTAGCAAATGTGTTTCTTTTTATCTGATGAAAATATAAACCTTTGTGCATATTTACCTAAAAATGAAGCATTGATCGGGACATTAATTAATCTCCCTCATTAATTAGTATAAAAAATGGTGTTTTATGATCCTATCTGAAAATGAACTTTCCACCTAGGTTAGACACTTTTTAGTTCCGATACCATGTTTTGGCTGATCGGTTCTATTAGAGCAAAGGAAACTGGTTGGTCACGTGGTTGACCGTTTCCTACATCATCCTGTACTGAATAGGCCGCTTGATTGGTTTCTAATTCTAGTCTTGTTTAGTCGAGAGACCAAGTTCTTCTTTGAGCACATGTGTTTCTCGGTATCCCCATGTGTTGCTGATAAAACATAAGAGATGTTTCCCGAAAGAACGAGTGAGGCAGTAGTGCCATTTTTTGATGGTTGTGTGAATGTTTGGCTTTGGCGCTGCGCTCTTACTCATTTTTCGACCGACTGCTTTCTCATTTTGTTCATTTGGGTTTGTCTGCCTTTCTGTTTGTTTGTTTGGTTCCCTGTCCGCCCACCCCCAGACGAGGCCCGGCCAAGCTGAGCATTGCGAAGGTGACTCAGGTGGACTTCCCTCCCAAAGAGGTGGTGTCTTACACCAAGGAGACTCAGACTCCCAGCATGAGCGAGCGGAAAGAGGGTGAGTTCTGACCGTGAAAACACCCGCTGGCAGATGTGTCCTTGCTGCAGATGTGTCTGCTGTGAGGACGGCACGTTTTCTTACGTGTTTAGTGCTGTGCTGTTGCTCAACATTCTGGTGGTATTGATTTAAAACACTTTAAATGTCCGTCCTGATTTCACAGTCAAAGCATTCAATGTTCTATACCCTAATAATCACACATAACACAACACACACTGTTCCACTCTCTCTCTCTCTCTCTCTCTCTCTCTCTCTCACTCACACACACACACACACACACACACACACACACACAACTGGAAAAAAATTAAATAATAACCTGTTTTGCTTTGAAAACTGCAAGCCTCAGCACCATGTGTTTTCCACACTCCTGTTTTGTCTAATCATTCTGGTAGTTGCAGAGGTAACTTGTGATGACATGTTACTCACAGGTGACAAGTGATCGTAATGCAAGACCCCAAACCTCTCCGATCAGACGAAATGTGTCTTCTGTATGTGTGTCTGCCTGAATCTGTGTGTCTGTGTCCATCTGTTTGAGTGTATCTGTGTGTCTCTGCTTGCGCATGTAATTTTATGTGTGCGCGCCACTCTGGGTCTGTGTGTCCTGTATGTATCTGTGCGTTCTGAACGTTTCTGTATGCGTGTTGCTTGTGTGTGTGTGCGTCTGTGAGAAAAAAAAGTTTCTTTGGAAATGATGTGAGACGAGTGAGCATGGAGATGAAAGCCAAAGGAAAATTGCAGAGTCTCGAGAAACATAAGAAGCCAAGGAAAGATTAAACTCCCTGATGCATCTAAGCTCATGTGCATGCGTGCGCACACACACACACACACACACACACACACACACACAGCACTCTTATGCATGCCTTACATCTGTCTTACTGAGCACAAGGCCAATTTGCATTTCGGATAGGAAAAACAGGCATGACATGAAGGAGAATGGTACAGCAGGAGTGAGGGGGTGGGAGAAGGAGAGCAGGAGACTGAAGGATGATATGATGAAGTGTGCCATGGCTTGCTAAAGCATCTGATGAATGTCAATATGGATGTAATTGCAGCTTGTAGCTTTTATAAGGGGGTTGTGCACATGTCTGTAAAAAAAAAAACTGTATTCACTGGTTGGCTTGTCATGATCTTTAGGTTTGTCCTCGCCTCATGCACATGCTGGAAGGTTGAGGTGGAGGGGTAATGAATGCTCTGTGCGTGTAATACTTGCACATGTAGCATTGCTTGCGTTTGCTTGGTGATTGTTACTGTCTGTGTAACGTGACATTTCAGGTTGTGCAAGAGTGTTTGGATTTTCCTAAAGAGAGATGCACCAGTGTTGAATTGGGATCACACTGGAGTTGGGTTTCCAGAGAGAGAGAGAGAGAGAGATGTATTTTTTTCGCTAATTCTGTCACTATAATGCGGTCAAAGAACCATCAGTGAGTTTTTGAAAATTCTCTTGATAAACATACTACCAGTCTCTTCCACTTCTTACTATTTCCCCTCTTTATACCCCCCTCCTTTATCCTTGTTAAAAATGTATAGAGGCTTTCCGTAGCATCGTAAAAAAGTGTGTTTAACAGTGCCAATATCTGCAGACAACACCACACCACCATCCCCCCCATCTCTGCTTCCATCTTTTCCTCCTGCACCGTGTAATCATTTCATCAACTCTTTTGCTTTCCAATGCAGGCACATAACTAAACGCATTGGGTGACATTGAGAGGCTTTCACGCCTCTTGTCCCTGCCACTCAGAGAGATGTCTCTCTCTCTCTCTCTTTTTCTCTCTCTCTTTCTTTCTCTCTTGGCTGATTGAGTGATTTGTCTTGGGCTGTAGAGTTACTGAAGGTCTGCTCTCTGAAGGTCAGCGGGTGGTACACCACAGAATCAGAGGACACAGAATCTCCTGCGCCACATGCGCAGACTTGCTGCTTGTAGCTCAGGTTGACACACACGTGCTGATTAAGGCTCTTGATTTGCACCGTTCAGTTCATATTCAAAGTCCTATAAAAAAAATAAAACTCAGTCTGCATGAGATCTAACTGTGCTTCTGTCGTTTTGAAGAACAACCTATTGATTTGAGGGGAAACAGGCGTTCTAAGAGACAGATTTATTTTTAAAAAATGGTTAAGTATTATCTTCATGGCAAGAAGTTTTCTAAGAAAATACATACCGTACTGTGCTGAAGTCTTCAGCCACCCCCGATTTCTTCATATCTTGCTTCAAGAGAGCCAGAATTACTTGAATATTTTCTATTAATTAGTCTTGAGCAATAGTTTTCCAGGCTTCCTGAAAGACCTTTTGGCTCTCATTTTTGGCAAGTATTTGGTTCTCATTTACAATCCAGTCTCTGTACTTAACCAGTTTCAGAGGAATGTTTTTGTTCATTAAGCCACACTGTGACCTGTGGATGATTTGAGCAAAAAAATAAATAAAGTAAAAAAAAAATCAAACTTAAGGCACGAAGCAGTGAGACTCAGTTTGCGACTGATGCAGCCGATGGTATACTGATGTTTAGTATACTGGTATATATGCTGAGTGGTTGGAACAGACGAGAGGGGAAATGAGATCGCTGCTGAGGTTGTTAGATAAACAACCAATTTTTAAGTTGTATCTTTAGGCACTTATTGCAGCCTGTTGCAGTAAAACATCATTCCCATTTCTTTAGTGTAATCAACATTGTTTAATTTAATATGAAGAAATAGGAGGTGGCTCAAGATTTTTACACAGTACGTAATCGGAAATGTCATTTCTATGGCTTTTTTTTTTAATGTAAAATGCCCATGACTTATAAAGCAGCCAGTGATTTAGTGAATGTCGTTTCAAATCAAGGTTTCTCAGCATTGTGCTGCATCAAGACAGTAGTTGCTGAGTGTCATGTGATCACACAGTCCAATTGCTAAACAGAGCTCTGTTCTAGGATGAGAGAGCTGCATGTTTCACAAAGCTTTAGAACCATCTGAGGTTGTGAAACGTTTTCTCTCTGAATGTGAACTTTAATTAAAGGTGATTGTTTTAATCATGCTCTCTCTACAGGAGGAGTACTACTCTATTTTAATCACCGGGGCATATAAGAGGCCTCTCTTATCGAGGGCCTCTCTTAAAACTCAGGCACCCTTAACCCAGCACTCTACTGCCAACCACAAAACGGCCTGCTTTTCAAAATTAAACTTATTGTCTGAGCTCGAATTTATCATTTACATGAGCATTATCCTCCTTAAAGACATGTATTTAATCAATCATGGAAAAAAATGAATAATGTGTGGGATGCACCCTTCAGCGCATAATATCTAGGTACATAAAAAATCATGACTAATAAGTGCCAATCTTTTTGTCAGCATGTAAAACATGCAGGAAAGTTTTGTGAATTTATTCTTTAAGTCTGGTAGGATCGAGCCTGAATTCAAACTCACATTCTTGTATGCCTGCTATAGTTATCCATATGGACCGATTTCAGATTTTTCCTTTTATTTTAAGTAAAAAGAATTTTTTCCTTTATACATATATATGTTTTATGTACTTTTATACTGGGCATTCTTGCAAAAGTGTTGTAAAAGTCAAAATACACATATTCCACATCCCAGGGTAAGTAAATTTCTTAGAGGATATTTTAGTGGTCACTATTTGTGAGGAACTGTGTTTTCATGACTTACAATGGTCCAGAAGTGTTCACAGCCCACTCCTTTGTGCCGCTGTTCAATAGTAAAACCCATTCCACATGAGCCCTGAGCAATTTCTCATCCCACTATAATCAGAAATCCTGAAAGTCTGATTCAGGAAGCCAAGCGCAGAGAACTGAGGTTTGTTTGCTAAATCCTCTGTGGTATATAGAAATGTGGAAGTCAGGTTTATAGAGTCCTCTGTGTGTGTGTGTGTGTGTGTGTTTCACTCAGACCCCATGCACCTGCACTGCAGATCAAAGGGCATTAGTCTTGTACTCGAACAGCCTCTGGACCCATGGCGCGTTTGCATTAATATATTGTCCATTCACAAAAGCTGGTGATTACTCCCCCAGTCCCTCTGCCTTCCCCCCTCCACTCCTCCCCAAAGCTTTTATTCCTTAAATGATACAAAAGCGATAATTGGGTTGCTTTGAGATGAGGTGTCGATGGGGAAGGGGATCTGCCATCAGGGTGAATTCTGTTAAACGGTTCTGTTTCCCCCCCGCCTTCCTACCTCCGATCTCTCATTTTCTTTGTACCACTGTTCTCCCTCTTACCCGTGTGGGGTCACCAGGATCACTAGCTTTTCTCCAAATGGCCATTTTGCCTGGCAGGTGCATTATACTTTTTATTTCCAGATTGTCTTAACGTTGCTAATGCCTGGCAGGTTGATTGCTTGGGCCTGGCTGGCAGAGAAAGGGCTGCGGCATGCGCTTGGGCCCTGGACTGAAAGACACTGATTACTGTTTTCGTCTGAGCCTGATTGAGGCCCTTGAAAGGAAAGATTTTACCCTTCTGTGCTCTATCCTTGCCTGACTAAGGGCCCAATGCATTGAGATGGCCTGTGTCATCAGCGTGACTCTGTAAACTCATCAGAACAATCCCTTTCCTTCCCTCCCCTTTTTCTTCATTCCTGGTCGTCTCCCTCCCTCTCCTTTCCTCCCTTCACTTAGAACCCTGTTTGAAAAAGAGGGATGAAGACATCCCTAATGGAAGATCTGACAGATGACATTATGAATTAGATTTTTCTCAGAAAAGGGCAGTCGTACCCTCTGCCTCAGACTCTTTATAATATCTCTTTATAAAAATGTGGCTAATTTATCTTCCTTTCGAGTTTTGCTGTATTCAGCATACGTTAACATTTCCCTCCTTGCGTTTACAATAAGCGACAGATTTGTTTCAGATGATTAGAATGTGTGTATTTGCACATTTGTGTGTTTGAGAAAGGCTTGACCTTTTGTTTGAACACTGTGTGTCTTGCCAGCTGGTCAGGGCCACAAGCTGTATTTTGTTGCACATCCTCGCTGTTTGAATGGAAGTTGTCGGACCCCCTGTCGTGTTAGTAATTGCACAGGCTTGTGTTTCCGGAGAGAGTCTTGAGAAGGGGCAGTCAGGCAGAAAAAAACTCAGTGCCATCTCTATGCCACCTCGCTCTCGCACACAATCCCAGCAGAGCCATCTGCCTCACGCACTCCACCAGTCAGCTGGCGTGGCCAATGGGAGAGGCTTGGGGCACCTGCTGCCCGCCCTCCTGCTCTGCTTGTGTGGGATGTGTATACGCATGTGTTACTGTGTCTGTCCATGTATTCGAAAGACAGAGAGGGATAACGCTGCTAACAAGTGTCCTCCCTGTACAATAGTGTATCTCGTTAACTAAGGGGCTGAGGGGGAAGAAGAACCCTGACTGTGTTCTAACATGGTCTTGTTCCCAGTGAAAAGAGGGGCAACTATAGGCGAGGTGACATTGTGATGGGAGCGTGGTTAATCGAGGCATTTGTCTAGGCTTTGTTCCTTTTCTTAGCTAGTGATTTCACAGTAAAACTTGGAAACAGTGAAATGGTGTGTCCTGATAAGGGCGCGTGTTTCACATCAACAGCCCTTCCATACGATATTTTTCGATAACTCAAAGTTATGGTCTGTGTTCATGTTTCTCTGTCTGGTGGACCCAAGTTTGTGGGTAATTTACCAAAACATTTCAAGAACATTTTAATATTTATGATGTTTTGTATGATTTTTTTTTTTTTTTTTAACCCCACTGCCCCCGCTTTTACTCTTGTGAATTTAAAATAATCAATAGTTTTCATTGATAACTATACCATGTTTAGAAGTTAGCATACATGAAGCATAAGCCATATCACCTAGCAGTAATGTTATGATTTTAGCCATATAAATGTGTCCTTTTATTATTTGTCATTTAATACCAGTTATGTTCTCCTTTTTTTTCATAACTAATTTAGAGTGATTTTATTGTTATCTTGTTTGTATTGTGTGATTTATTCATCCAAAGTCTCATTATGGTACCATTTCCTCAACAGAGGATGAGGAGGAGGAAGAGCTGGCTCCTGCAGAAGCAGTGCCAGTAGTGGAGAAGGAGACAGCAGTGCAGGAACAAGTAGTAGAAGGTAGGTCTGTAAGGATATAAACACACGCTGGTTCCCTTTATTTTACCATCATGCATAGTTTTTAAGTTGGTTTACGATAATTGCAATTTATCTTATTTAAAGAGTTGGTAACAAAAGATCACAATAAACTTAGACCTCTGATCAGCAATCCCGAGGCAGAAAAGAGAAACTCCTTAAAGTTGTTAGCCACTGTAGCATGGATAAAGTAGAGAGTAATATACTTAGACTTTCCGATTTTTGCTTGCATCACTGATGTGAGGTAGGGCTTCATAATTATTTCCAAAATGATTATTTTGATCAATATTAAGATCACAATTATTTATCAAGATTATTCATTGATTTTAGTAACAAAAATGTTTTTTTTTTTTGCTAACTCCTGCTAATATACAAATCTTTTTAAGATAAAATTATAATGGTTGAATAATGCCAAAATCAGTGAGCACTGATGAGATACACCTCAGAGGATTTGTATTATTATTATTATTACCACCAGTAGTAGTATAACAACAATAATAATGTACAGAATAATAAGCACACCATATCTATCCATTGTTCTTTTTATTTTAACATTGATACACCTTGGTCTAACCGTGATAATGACATTATTGAGATTCTAAGTAACTGCAGACTTTTTTGTACCACACATACTGTAGATCATAAACCCTTGAATAAACATTCATTTGAGAAATGTAGTTGGGAAAACATTGTAGTACTTTTCATTCAGGAAAATCACAGCTCCACCGTATAATCATATTTGCCTACAGGCCAGTCTTGTGGTGTCTAGGTATCGATGTTTATGGTGGAGACCGACCAATTACAGGAGCGTTGACATCAGCCACTGTCTCCAACTCATTATTTAGCCAAAACATTTTAGACTGCGCGCATGTAGCTTTTTCCTCCTTTAAGTTTTAATTAGCTTTTTCACTCACACAGTGCTCTTTTGCACTCATGCAACTTTTTAATCCATTGTACAAGTTGACAAGACTCAAAGTAGGTTAAAAAGTATGTGGACACCTGACCCTCGCCATATGTGGCCCTTCCCCAGAGTTTTCAGTTTATAGCTTAGCAACTGATTAGTCAAGGTATATTGGTGTTTTGTGTAACTAGATGTGTAACTTTTAAATAAGTTCTCAGAATTTCCTGTATTCCATTTTTGTCATGAAAAAAAGTTGCTGTTGCGTACTGGTAAGAGTACTGGTGGTGCTCTTATCTTATTCATAGTTTACATAACCTCTCATTATTGCTATGCTTTCAACTGGATGCAGAAATGTAATATTTTGTCATCTTCTAGCCAGTAAAGCAGGAAGAACTGTATCTTTTTGAACTCCTCTATCTCTAGCGGCCCCTCATGAGCTGACCGAGGAGGAGAAGCTGCAGATCCTGCACTCGGAGGAGTTTATGGACTTCTTTGACCACAGCACTCGCATCATCGAGAGAGCTTTGTCTGAACACGTTGATGTTTTCTTTGACTACAGCGGCCGTGACCCGGAGGATAAGGAGGGGTAACAAGCTAAGATTGTTGAAATAATAGGGTCAAGGCAGTTTTTTAATGATTAAAAAATTGTGTGTGTGTGGAAGAGAGAATACAGTGTACTGCAGAAGGTGTCAAAGTTTCTCCTTACTGCCAGAGATGCTGTGATTTCCTGATACAGATCTAGAACCTACTGTACACGTGTGTGTGTGTGTGTGTGTGTGTGTGTATGTGTGTGTGTTGTAGTGAGATGCAGGCTGGAGCAAAGCTGTCTTTGAACAGACAGTTCACGGATGAGCGCTGGTCCAAACACAGGGTGGTCACCTGCCTGGACTGGTCCCCACAGGTAAACCTGGTGACAAACAAAATACGATCAGATCTGTTCAGTTTGATCCCCTTCATATCAACGGATATTTAATTCTGTTTTCCTAAATAATGTTACTGAGGAATGTTTCTTGATTCTTGAAAACAATTTTTGGTATTTTCCTGGTTAACAAAGGTACAAGCAGTGAAGGATCACCTTTTCTGTGTTGTTCTTACACAGGCCATAAAAGCCTAAAAACCGTTTGAACAGTGACAAGAAAAGTTTGGACACACCTTCTAAATCAATGTCTGTTTGTTTAGTGATTTATTTTTTACATACTAGACCCAGTACTGGATTTTTATTTAGTGGATCAATTATTTTATTATTCTGGATCAGAATTGTTTTACAATGTAGAAAGAAATAAAAAAATGAGAAAAGAGCATGGAATTTTTCCAAAGTTGTGTCCAATCTTTTGCCTGGTACTTTACATCACTGTTTGAATGGTTTTCAGGCTTTCAGGCCCTGTGTGACAATACCAAAAAACATGCTCATTCACTGCTTGTACCTTGACACAGCATGGACTTTTGTTAACTGGAAAAAAATACCAAATATTGTTTTCAAGCATCAAAGAAATGTGACATGACATGACACATGTTACACTCAAATACAAATTTGGACTAAAATTATAATTTGCTCATTTTGCATTAATCAGGAGTGTAGAAATGGGGCCGTGTAGGGTCTTCAAAGCATCTTCTCCACACTCAGACCTGTGCAAAAGCAGCAGACATGCACGCAGTGTCTCCTCATCTCTCTCACCCTCTCTATCTCTTTGTCTCCATCTATCTATTTATGTCTTCATAAACGTTTTGAAACTACAGTTTCAAGAAATTTTAGGTCACATCTTTTTGGTTGTTTTGGACCACCCCAGTTCTGTGCTTTTGTTCAGCATCAGTAATTTACTGATATTTTAAAGCTGAATATCAGTAATAACTCCCAGACACTGTGATTTTGTGCCACTATGCATTATTCAGCCTTTAGTCAAATCTTATCAGAATTTGTATGAAGAAGGTGTAAGTATCTCCAGAAAGACGTTCTTCTTCACCACGTTGTATGAAGCTTAATGTGCGGTTCCCACAGGTCATGTTTGGATCTTTTTCATGTTACAGATTTGACCTTTAAGTATAAATGTCACATATTATTTACTGACTATATAATGCAAATTGCTTCTGGGCTTTCAAAGTGAAAAGCTTGATCAGAAGCTCGGAGGCACTGCATCTAGTTATGAGCAAATCGCCTCAATGTGTGCTCTCCTGCTTTCTCAATTTCATTTCCTCTAGTAAATGTGTACAATCTAAACAGACATGGATTATTGTTTTAGCTGCTGCGGTTTCTCCAGAGGCCTAAATCTGTGTTTTGGCAAACGGTGGTTGAGGTGGCATGATTAAGTTCCCGCATGTATCGTGCTGCTGTGTGATACGCAGGGTGTAAATGACTCCTGGCACTAGTTGTGTAACCGAAACTATTTCTCACCGCACACATTTGCTTTGCCATTTTTTAAATTAATTAATTTATTTAAAAAAATGTTTAAGGTCCTAATGCATTCCGGACAAAACGGAATCTTTTCATTTACATTAGAGGAGACGGTAGTTAAGCGTTCGTTTCATTTGTGGCGAAAAGATTGACTTCTGCAGGGTATTTACAAGTCTCCGTGCAATTTGAATGTGAAGCAGGTCTCAGCAGTAGCCCGAGGCAGTGCATCTCTGGAGCAGCTCATTTAGTGGTCTGCAGTCTTCTGTTGCTGCATGTTGGCCTTTATTTACCGTCACCGCCGCTGAGGAAAAGTTTCCCTGTAATAAATCTTGTTGAAGCAGTGACGCGTTCTGGCTGGCATCCACATCCACATCCCCACACACACACACACACACACACACACACACACACACACACACGCGCAGACACTCCGCAGTGGGAGGGAAGAGGAAAAGAGCCTGAGGGAATGAGTGTGTGCGCTACAAGTCATGTTTTTTTCTGTGTGTGCAGTATCCTGAGCTGCTGGTTGCCTCCTATAACAACAACGAGGAGGCACCGCATGAGCCTGATGGAGTGGCGCTGGTCTGGAACATGAAGTATAAGAAAACTACGCCCGAGTATGTCTTTCACTGCCAGGTAAGAGAGGAAGTACCACCCTCTCAAATCAACACCCCACAAATATCCACATACAAACAAGCCGCCTGAAATAACATCTAACACGCACATGTACACGAACACACCCTCTGAACCCCCTTCTTCATCAATCACACACACACACACACACACACACACACACACACACACACACACACACAGGTAGCTGTTTCTCTGACCAACATGATCTGCTGCCAATTTTCCTGGCATCCACTCTTCCTCTTCTCTCATCCCTCCTCACAGTTCTGTGATTTCATCATGCTGGTATTCTCTCTCTCTCTCTCTCTCTCCGTTAACACAAACCCAGTGTTGAACGTTATGATTGCAGTACATCTATACATTTAAAAAACTATGATAAACTTGTGATTTGTTCATTGAACAATAACTTGCAGGAAAAACATTTCATACACAAAACGTTCCTCCGTTGTCTACGGTTAGAAAGCTTGCAGATCGCTGAGCATGTGTTATGTTAAAATGATTTTTGTGCAAAAACAGGGTTTGTGTTGAAGAATAACACCTGTACGTTCTACTATAACTGCTCCGAGTTCAGTCTTTACTAAAGTATACTGATAAGAATCAGCTTGGGAAATGAGAAGTCACAGTGTAGATACAGAGACCGGTAAAATGTTTCAGGAAGCTGAGAATAATCCAAAAACTGAATAATGAGAGAGTTAGAAATTTAGAGAGCTGTAGAACTCAAGCTTAAAAATTTCCACTGGATTTAGCAAGCATGTTTTACTTCTAGTTTTAGGTGTGTGCGTGTGTGTATGTGTACGCCCTGAGGTAGTGTTCTGAGGACATGCTGAGTAGAACCACATGTGCTGGCCTTCAGAGCGGATACATGCCTCACACACACATACACACACAATCAGGAAACTCCATACATACATAAGTGTGAACTTGTTTTTCTCCACCTGTGTGTGTGTGTGTGTGTGTGTGTGACCAAGAGTATGAAAATGGATTTTTCGCTGTTCTCTGAAAGCTGAAAGGGAACGTTTTCCCTCTTCAGTTAGGGAAAATTCCTCTGAGGTTATAAAGGGAGCGTTTGATTAGATGGTGCCGGATTATATTGGATACACTAGGGGGTTGGATCTGGCTGAACCAGTCACTCACTGAAATCTCAGGGGTGCTGGTGGACCATTTCCAGTTTAAAGAACAGCTCTATCTCCTATTCACTCACGCATGCACTTACCCAGCCACTCATCCATTCACTCTGGAAAATGAGTGCGCCTCAAATGCAAATGATGCTCCTGCCGTCGACGTATAGTTCATCACAAAGTATCACACGGTCGTATTAGGATGTGTTCTGCACGATTGAGTTACAGCATCAGAAAGATTTCAGCTTGGCATTCACTTTTTGTAGACACACTTTCCATGAAGGTTCTATTAATGGACATTATGAGGTGTTTATCATTAAACGGACCGGGTCTGTCAGTATTAATACATCTTAAGTAACATTAACAAAGTAATCTGTGCTTATATTAATAAATTTTTTTAAATAATAACAAGCAAGACCTATATAAACAAATTATTCCACCTGAATGAGTGACACAAATTTGGCCTTAATTATGAGAGGCGTTTGAGTCAAACCCGGACTTTTGATTGTGCAGAATAACAGAACACAGTTATGAGAGTAAAAACTACCTATTTCTAAATACAGTACAATACCCTGCTACACTAATGAACTTATCCCAGCGTTTCACTAGTGCTCGGCTACCATCAAGGCAGGTTTTTGCAGTACCCCCGAGTCATACTCGTACTGCCTACTTCGTGTCTGAAACGCTGGCCTCCCAGGAACTCCTTCAATGGCTCAAACATGTGAACATCACTTGGAGTGAGGTCAGGACTATACCTCAGATGTGCCAGTAACGCCCAGCTGAGTTCCTGTAATGTGCAATTGGTGTGTACAGTTCCCACAGACAGATACGTCTCTTCTGCAAGTTGGCAACATGCTATCCGTTTGTTTTCAAGGCGTTACACTCACTGCATGTGCACAGGAGCGACTACAGTGGGCTCTGAGACACCTCAGCCTGGATCGGCATTAACGGTCAAGTCCCCGTTTGACTTGAACGCCTCTCGTAGAATGATTGTGTTAAACTAGCTGAACTCTGAAGTGAAGATAAATTGCTAATTATTTTACACAGAGAAGGAATCAGTAATTTAGTAACATTTGGTAATATACATGTTGGTGTTTTATGCAGAGTAAATGCATTTGTTAACTGAATAAATATAGTTGTGTAAAACAAATGTTTAAACAAATGTCAATTATTAAGTGTCAATTAAAGCGATGCTGATTGCTTGAATCTGATTGGTCAAAAGGTTTTCAGCCACATTTTATATCTGATCGTAGTTCAGGCTGTAATTCAACTACATCAATGCACTAATTCTGTGTTATCCAGCACTTGTACTATAGACTTCCTACCAAACCTAAGCCTAATAGTACATATAAAAACATAAAAGTGTGTTATTTAAATGTAAATATATATGCCTGTTGTATATGGTGAAGAGTTCTGAAAGGAGACCTTTCCTAACTTTGAGAGACAGAAAGAAATAAGAATGATTATTGTTTGCTAGAGTGTAGCTTATTTAAAAAAATATTTTATAAAAAATAACGTTCAAATAACTAGCTTCTAAAATTAATGTTCTGTTATAAGAAATTAATCGTTTGTAGCAGGTCACATCACACCACCATTTCATGGAACTTTTTCCTAAAGAAAAAGCACACACTATTTTTCTTCTTCCCTTTTTTAAACACTACTTTATTAATGCCAAAGTAAATCAGCTAATACAGTAAATGATCTTAGTTAAGGAAAACGGAATGTAAAGCATTACCCACAGAGTGCAAATCTAAATGAAATCGTAATCAAGTTTGAGTTGAAAAATAGGACTGTGTTACATTCACATAATTCTAATGCACTGAAACAGGCCTGTGGTCTCATTCCATCCATCTTGCTGTTCAAACACATGACCGTTTCCCATTTCCTCTCTCTCTCTCTCTCTCTCACATTCTCTCTAGTCTGCAGTGATGTCAGCTGCCTTTGTCAAGTTTCACCCTAACCTGGTGGTAGGTGGAACGTATTCAGGACAGATCGTGCTATGGGACAATAGGAGTAACAAGCGAACCCCAGTGCAGAGGACCCCGCTTTCAGCCGCTGCTCACACGGTAATGCTACCCACGCCATCTAGAGCCCTGTGACCCACGAGAGTGTATTCATATTGATTACAACAGTAGCTGAAACATGAATCACTCATACAGAATGTAATTTAAGCCATATGTTCCATGTAATCAGGGATCGGGTTCGATACAGTGCGCTTTGTTACTGAGCCATACAAATCATTAAAACTATAAAAAGCGGCGCTAGAACTTTTCTAACATGTATGTACCATGTTAAATGGGATCATTTAGATAGGATACATTTCACTTTTCTCTTCCTGCTAAACTGCAAGAATTCCAGAAATGATAAAAAATTCATGATAAATGTTCATACAGTAGGTTATAATTAAACCGTTTTTGTCTGTCCAATTTTTGTGTCTCTCTCTTTCTTTTGTAGCATCCTGTGTACTGTGTGAATGTCGTCGGCACTCAAAATGCTCACAACCTGATCAGCATCTCCACCGACGGTAAAATGTGCTCGTGGAGTCTGGACATGTTGTCCCAGCCTCAGGTATCCAAGTTCCTCTTCTCTTTCACTGCATTACGCGTAACTCGGGGGAAAAAAAATTATTTACATTTCTCTCAGTAGTCACTCTCCTATCCCTTATTACTGAATATGGCCATGTAAATCATTCTTGCAGGTTTGAGTCAGAGAACTGCGGTAATTGTGTAGGAAAGAGCCTTAGTGTAGAATCAGGGTCTAAGGGATGCACTCAAGGGGAAATGGTTTGGAAATGCGTCTGGACTTGGCAGGCAGTTTGCTCCGCTCTTTAAAGACTCAGCACATTTTTTTTTTTTTTTGAAGGCTAAATGGCTTGTTCGCATGTCTTATATATTTAAAGTGTGAATAACGTTACTTTCGTCATACCATAAAGTTTGCCAAACCACAAGGTCAGATTTGAAGCATTTATGAAGTGCTAGGTGTATTGACATCATTCACCACGAAAGCGCCAAGAGAGGGTGTATACTAGATATTTACAATGTCGTGTGATGTATGTTCGATGTGTTTGTCTTATAGGACAGTATGGAGTTGGTCTTTAAGCAGTCCAAGTCTGTAGCAGTCACTTCCATGTCTTTTCCCCTGGGCGACGTTAATAACTTTGTGGTAGGCAGCGAGGACGGATCGGTCTACACGTCCTGTCGACACGGAAGGTAAACCTCACACTTCGGTTGGGGGGGAAAAGTGTCTGATCATCATCTTTTTCTAATGGAATGGAAACATCGGAAATGACCACACACACATCTGCGAACACGCCTAGTGGAAACATCTAATCCCACTTCACTATTTCTTGTGGGTTTCCAGTTAAAGTGTGAAATGTTTGTGGAAAACTCAAGATCATGAAGGAATTAACAAGTCATTAGAACAGAAGAGGAAAAGCAGTAGTGTTCCTGTTCACGGGGATTTCTCGCAGTTCTCCATATGGCGAGCGCTTCAGGTTTCTTGTGCGTACATGGGACTGTATATGGAGCCAGCGAGAGCAGTTCAGTCAGTCGGCGAGATGTTCATCTGCGTGTTTGTGCTCAGCAGTGATTTTGAGAGCTGCAGTGTTTCCACTCCATTTATGATGCTATGATTATGATATTCCCATCTCAACCCAGCTAATAAGACAGAAGCACCTCTCACACTGGCTATTTACCTCTCAGAGTAATGAGTACACACACATATACACACACAAACACAGCCTCTGTTTGTGTACTGGAGCTTTTTTGTGCAGAATTAGCTCGTAACCTTAATATGGCGAAAAGTGTTTATGATCATGAGATAGCTGGTGGCTAATTCTCTTAAAACAATTGGGAATGTTTTTTAATACCGGTTTACGTGATATAATAAAATGTGTTGAAAGAAATAAAGTGTTTAAAGTTTTAGTTTTTAATGCAAAATATAGCTGTATAGAATACTTGCTTTAAAGCATCATAGTTTAGGGAATAGAGGAACGGTTACCAAATAGGTTTAAGATATAGAAAAAGAACAGATCTGCTGTTGGGTAAGATCGCATTCAGTACCAGGTTTAAACATGCTGAAATTAGGAACTGTACTTTTCCTCCAGCATAACGATCTCCAGAGCTGTCGAGCACACTGCTGCACGCATAGGGAAGACTCTCTTTAGAACAGACCCATTGATTCATGCGTCAGTATCTCCTATTGGCATCTCTCTGTCACAAATGCAGTTTTATATGAGCTGACACAGAGCAACCTGCCCAATAGTAAGTCTAGACAGCCAGGCTTTTTTCCATGTTTACTCCTCACATTGGAACCTTGTGTTTGGGTGTTTATTTGCCTCATCCTCACTGATGGAAACACACCTAATTCACATTCCTCGTTGTGCATCAGAAACATGTGATTGTGGAATTTACCGGCGGTGCAACTGCCAAATAATCATACTTGGCTCGAGTAATCATGACCAGGCGATCGTGCCACAAGTACAACAGGCCGGTGTGCATTTCCCATTTGAGATCTTTTAAATGTCCACTTCTGCTAATAATCATTTGATGTTAGCAAATGATTATCGATCCAGAAGATGGAGAATTGTGATGAATGTTCTTTCCTGTCGTGTGTGTGTTTGGGAGCAGTAAAGCAGGTATCAGCGAGATGTTTGAAGGCCACCACGGTCCGATTACAGGAATCCACTGCCACACAGCGGCTGGTTCTGTTGACTTCTCCCATCTCTTCCTCACCTCTTCCTTTGACTGGACCGTCAAACTCTGGAGCACTAAGGTACCACAAATTACCAGAACTGTGGCTTAAAAGCAGGTGTTATTACTTAAAATAATAAATCTAATACGGTCAGTAAGAGTCAGTTAGCTGACACTAAGACTGGTTAAGAGTCTTCTTATGTGTATAGTGTGTGTCACAGTGTGAGCCACTTTTTCTCATATAAACACAAAAAGTTCTTTGACCTTTCTGTTAAAAATTGTTGTATGAAAGCAGCCTAAGTTTAGTCTCCGTGAACGCCTGGAAACAAAGAGAGTAATCGCAGCAGTGGAAAATGATTTTGGTTCCATTCACATTGTGTTTGTTCAAGCCAGTGACTCTGCTTCTCTGCTGTTTTTGTGTCCTATAGAATAATAAACCACTCTACTCTTTTGAGGATAACTCCGACTACGTGTATGATGTTATGTGGTCACCTATTCACCCTGCCCTCTTTGCCTGTGTGGATGGAGTTGGTCATTTAGACCTGTGGAACCTCAACAATGACACAGAGGTCTCTGGAGCACACTTGCACACACATAGTGACTATGGTTTGGTTACTAACTTTGTATTTGCTTCAGTATTGCTAAGGTTTTTTTTGTGTTGTTATATAGGTTCCCACTGCCAGTGTTACAGTGCAGGGGAGTCCTGCTCTCAATAGGCTGAGGTGGGCACAGACGGGCAGAGAGATCGCAGTTGGAGACTCTGAAGGACAGGTTCTCATTTATGATGTTGGAGAGGTGAGAAGATAAAAAAAAGCTTTATTGCAGTAACTGGGTTTGTTTCTGTAATATGTTGGGTTTTAGACTATTAGGAATTTAAGTAGGATTGAGGCAAAGGTATAATTTTTACTTAGTCTGGTTTCTGCACTTAGCAGTAACAAAAACTCTCCATATCTTTATATGATATCTTTATCCACGCCCTGTGATTGACTCATGTATGCAAGCTACATCACAAACTGCAAGTTTTTATTCAAAATATGCTGCCTGGCCAAAAAAAAAAAGTTGCACAATTTAAGATTTCTTTGGACTCCCCTTTGATTATCAACTGTATTCGCCATGACATTGTTTTGACAACATTATGCAACGTCAGAACATTAATTTCTGTCAAAGTTGCATAAAATTTTGGCCAAGATCTTGTATTTATGACTGAAGGGTCAAACATCTCCAAATCGTCTCCAGCAAATCCCCATGACTTTAACCGTGGTTAAGGTCAGCAGTCTGTGGTGGAGAGTTTCCAGAATCACTCTTTCACAATTCAAGTCCTAAAATATGCACATAACATCATGGAAGAAAACAGCAATTTGATGGGATGACCTGCTCGTCAGCTGACTTCAGTAGGCACTATGCATGTTGGGTGCATCTTTTCTTGCACTTTCCTTCTTACACTGGCTGATCCACCCATCGCTATGGAATAGGCTCAATCTGAACTCATCAGATCACATGACCTTTTTCCATTGTGCCGAAGTCCAATCTTTATGCGTAGCAAACTTGAAGCCTTTTTCTGTTTCACCAACATGTGGTTTTCTTATGGCCATACAGTTTAGTCCAATCCTGTGGAATTGCTTTAATTATTAAATTAAATTAAATTTTATTTTGTATAGTGCTTTTAACAATTGTCATTGTCGCAAAGCAGCTTTACACAATCAAAAGAATTAATTAAGTTTGTATGGAATGTGAATGTGTATGACTCAAAATGGTCAGATAGTCCCTGGTGAGCAAGCCGAGGGCGACAGTGTCAAGGAAAAATTCCCTGAGATGGTAATAGGAAGAAACCTTGAGAGGAACCGGACTCAACAGGGAATCCTCGTGTGGGTGAAACAGAAAGCAGGAATTGATCTGCATTCATACACAACTAAACATAGTTGTGATTTCTGCTTTTGATTTTTATTGATGCATCTTCGCCAAACTTTTAAGTGATCTGGCGGTTTTTCGTATTTTTTTCTGCCCACTATACTTTTTATAATGTATTGGATGATTCTTAACCCAATTTTTCTAGTTGGAGGCAAATAATTTGCCCTTTCTGATACACACTAACATCTTTTCTAAGCCCACAGGATACATCTTGTTTTTTTTTAAGAATTTTGAAGCATCTGATTGCATTAAATAAACCCTATTTATACAAGTGTTGTTGCCAGCTGGAACGTATTAATTTCTGCCGTAATTGTCTGATTAAAGGCTCTTAAGTATTTTCTTATTCAAATCTAAATAACTTTTTTTTTGTCCTGGAAGTGTATTACACCACTCTATAACATTGAAAGGTGACACTATATGACATAGCGTTTAGTTCTGTATTATGTGACTAGGGACTACAACTCTCTAAACAGTCAAATCCACACTCCAGCAATGCAACAACATAGCTTGTGTGTGCATTTACCTAGCTAATCTACTGGTATAAGCTAACATTACCTTTCTTGATTATTCTTAATGCTCAGTCGACTACTGTTAATATACAAGACTATAATCATATCACTCGAAACTCCTCAAGGTTAAATATTTTTCTCTTGCTTACATTCTGTATTATTTAGGCCAGCTGTATTTCAGAACTAATGTCCACTAATGAGCATGAAAGAACACTGGGGTCTATTTATGACTAATTACCAAAACCGCTTTGGAAAGACAAAGAAATCCATTCTACAACAATCAATAAAAATAATAAATAAATTCTGCAAACAAACTGAAGTCAATTTAAACTGTTTCCTAGACCTTCACGAGTAATAAAAAATTTTTTACAAATAGAGTGCAAGACAAAGAGAGTTTCTGCAGAATTCTGCAAGGGATACTATATGGTCAGAAGTTTGTGGACGCTGAACACAATCATATGTGCTTCTTGAACATCCCATCACACTGCCACTATAATAACTCCTAGTATACTATACTGTAAGCCACAAAAACACTTTTGAAGTCAGGTTATGATGTGCGACACCCGCTGACAACTGAGAATGACTTTATTTACTAGGCTCCTCCTAGTGCGAACTTGGACAGATAACATAATGCTGCATTTTGCTTCTCTGTGTCTTTCACATTACAGCAGATCGCCGTGCCACGGACTGATGAGTGGACCCGCTTCGTCAGGACGCTTACAGAGATTAATGAAAACCGCGAGGATGCTGAAGAGCTCGTGGCTCAGCGCATCCCGTCATAATTACTACACTTCCAGTGCCATTCCACAAATGAGCTACAGGTTTTCAATTCAAAAGTAAAATAAATAAAAATTCAAAGCATGTGCTTTCACACAAGGCATGATGACAGCGGTAATGATTATGAAGACTATCCGAAAACTTTGATTTACAACTTTTGCCTTTTCTTTTGAGTTTGAGTGAAGAATGTGGTCAGAGTGATGGGAATGACAATGAAGTTCAGCAACCAGCAGTTTTCTATTCTCTTCCAGTACCTCAAGCCTTAAAATTGTCAGGTAGAAATCCATCAGAAACACAGTTTAAAGTTTCACTCCTGCTGGTATTTACACCTGAGCTCTTTATCCCATCTGAAAGGGTCTAAAACTTCAATCAATTGTAAAGTATGCCACAGAGGCTGCTTTTTTTTCTCATTTCTCTTGCTGACTGGAGTCTGAGTGCATTCATAAATTCACTGCTGTCATTTGAAAATGAAAGCATTATTGTGATAAAGGTTTGTAAATTTAAAATCCTCATTGCACTTATTTCCTGTCTAGAAAGTTGTCCAAGTGCTACAGTTTTTAAAGCTGGGCATTATAACAGTCCGCATGAGAAACCAAAGATTTTTAGGACAGTAACACTTTTCACCCTCAGAACCAGGCATTTTTGTGTGTTTGTCATTCTATCTGTCAAATTAAGTCATTTGTTATCTACTCATTCAAATTGTTTGGCATTTGAGGAACGCTGCTGAATTTATGAATGTACTTGTGATTTGCTTAGTATTGTGGGGCAGCTATCAAGATTCCCTGACTGTCAAACGCTAGTCCTGCTTCTACTTAATCTCTGCCTCACTAAATTCTGGGTACTGATTAAACACCCTGTCTTCATGCTTACACAAATATCCTGTATTATTAATCACTGAGATGCTGTGCGATTGTCATCAACTTGCTGAGCATTTTTAAGCCATTGTTTTTTTTTGTTTTTTTTTTCAAAACTGGATCCTGTTCTTCCAATTTTACAATTTCATTTGTATGACTGTAGCTTTTCTTCAGTCATACAAAAACAGCTGATCTTTGAATGTCTTTGTACAACTCTATAAATGTCTCTTTCTGAACCCTAACTGTTTCATGTGTTGATTCAAAACTCCTCATCTTGCTAGCTACATCATACCTGTTAATGAGACCATTAAAATATTAAGCAGGTAAAATTCTGTTAAAATGGTATTTTGTTGTATGTCTTTAAATTGTAAAGCATGTCTCCACTGTACAAGATTAAAATAAATCATTACACTTAATTTCAATAAAATACATAAACTGCATTTTTTTCCCAAACAATGTTGTTGATTTCCATATGAATTCAAATACATAGTTAGAATTTCTAGTAAGAGTAAGTACATCCCTCTGTTTTGATTACAGCAGCAGTTCCAAGGTCCGTACTTTAACATTTGCCGTGTTGCATGCCTGAACACTTATGCAAGCCACACAGGGGGGAAATAAATAGAGTAATAAATATTCATGCAGGAGGCTTGGGAATCAGAACATTTGTTGATGAAATGAAGAAGAGTCATGTGTCTACATGGCATGGTTTGAGATTAGATAAATAATGCACAAACAGAAAGCTATTTGAATGTCAAATACACCTATTGGTTGAGCTGGATGCAGTCTACGAGGCTGCAGTTGGGTGAACTGTAGGATCTGTCTTTACTGTAACAGCACCTAATGATGTGAATTTAGGGAGGTGCAAACCAAACTTGCTTTCTACACCTGCAAACGTAGCAGCAGCTAATCGATAACCTCCGATGTGATCCGCACTCACAGGAGGAAGCTCGGAGATGCGTGACTTCGGTGTCGGCTCTGATCCTGCAGGACGGCTGCTCGGAAAACAAGTACAATGGAATTATTAAATACAAAATGTAAAATAAAACATTATTATTAAATAAGGGTGAACGTGGTACATACTGTCCGCCAAAGTCAATGTAGAACCATCTCTGTAGGAGCTCATAAGTGACCAGTGTAACACCAAACTGAGGGGAGGACCTGCACACACGCGCTGAGAAGAGAATGGAAAAGCTGCATGACCACACACACAGGTATCTGACTTAAAAAGGGCATTTACAGGAGTCAGGGTGTTCTTCATTGCACAGTCATGAAACCTCTCATTTCGTTACTTCATGCATCGGCCATGTGTGTTATGTACCTCCTGCTCCCTTCCAAAATGCTTTGAAGCCCTCTTCTCTGAGAATTTTCTTCGAGCAGTCGATCACGCCGTTGTATGTGGTCTGTCCTGCGCGGGCTGCCACCTGCAGACGCGTTTTGATCACATCAGCAGGAGTCACCAGAGAGGCAGCAGGAACGCCTACACAAGACATCTTCAGTTATCCACAATACATTCACAATGAACCATAATGCAAAGGTGTGGAGACCTGATCTGAATTTCTTACCCTGCATCCTACCCAGAAACAACACAACATTTCAAATGGATCTGTAAGTAACCTCAGCTGTTTGAGCATTTCTATCAGTTTTACCAGCTCACTGGAACAAATTATTTATGATGAAGGTGAGGGCTGTTATCCACCTGCAATAGCTCCAGCAATGAGAAGCTGTATTGCTCCCAGTCTGCCTTCCTCATCAGCTAGCGCTGTCTTGGCATGAGCATACACAGGGAAGTAGATGGCAGAGAAAGGAATGTCTCTCAGGAAACAGGCCTTTGCTCCCTGCAACCAGACATACAGAAGAGTTATTTTTTTATGACCAACACAATGTTCTGAGGAAGGCTCTACTACAGGCTGGGTTCACACTATGCTATTTTATAGCTGATTTTAATATCAGACAAATAATACACACATCATAAACTATGATATTTTTTTATTTGTGCAGAATAACTGAACATCGTTATGACAGGAAAAACTCTAAAAACTTTATTTCTCTATATAATCCCCTGCTAATGCACACAAATGCACTTATCCCAGTGTTTCTCTAGTGCAAGATAAAAAGGTTTTCAGTACGTCGGAGCCATGATTGTACTATCTGCTTCACGTCTGAAACGCTGGCCTCCCATGAAACTTCTTTAATGGCCCAGGCATGTGGCGTGAGGATGGGGATGTGCGGGGGAGCATCTGTAATGTGCAAGTGGTGTTGTTGAATAATTGTGTGTACGGTTCCCACAGACATACGTGTCCCTTCCCTTCTTTAAAATATTAACACCATTCAAATGTTTACTGCAGCTCTGAGTCTTGGCATCTTAATATGCTTTAATTCGTCTGTAAATGCCAAATCAGTTTCTTGCCGTCATTCACAAGAAGTTTCAAGTCCCAGTTTGACTTAAACACCCCTTGTAACTTTTGATCATGAGTTGAGATCGGTGGTCCCTGGCACCTGATTTAGTGACTAAGGAAAAAAATCTCTTGCAGTGTCATGAACTTTTTGTTAAAATATCTGTATGTGACTGCTGCTCCAATGCTCTTCTTAAAGCCATGACGTGAAACTTGAAGAAACATGCAAAATAAAACATGCTAATGAATAGAACTTATTGAACTCCAAGTGGTGACTTTTGCCAGGGAGTGTCTATATTAGAACAAGTGCATTTATATAAGATGAAATTATAACATATGTACATTTTAGTCTTCGTTTTTGTCTATTTTGTTTCCTACAATAAAAGAACTTGCTGCAAAAACTGCAAAAGAACTTGATCACGAACATGGCTGAAGCAGACATGTCTGATTTTGCTGATATCTGTTCAATCTTTAAGAGCTCACTGAGCCCAGTTTTACGGCATGTGACATTTGGACTTTGGCGCATGGACAAGCTTAGTATCTGAGAATTAATTTGCTCCCTTTTAATGTAATCTCTTCAGCTAAAAACAAACAAATACTGAAAATTTCATATAATCATTTAAAATCTGAAAATAACCCCCTTTTTTATCAGCGTTATGGATGTGACATTATATGGACAAACCTTTATCACAAACTACAGAAAGTATTATTTTACACTTTTTGTGTTCATTTAAGTGTCTTTCATGGTACACATGAAAGACACTTAAATGAACACAAAAAGTGTAAAATAATGTTTTGGAATAAATCATTTCAGATAAACTGGATGGGACAGTCCTCTACAAACTATATAAAAACATATTGTAAAGTAAATTTCAACATGAATCATTTGAAATAAAAATACTGTATAATAATTATGAATGAACTATGAAATTACTAAACCATCAATAAGTTACTTTTTTCTTGTCCTTTTCTTTCTCTTTCCACTTCCTTTCTATTTCTTTGTAAATTTCATCATTTTTGTGCCTCTTTGTGGTTTTTGATGCTTACCATTGGCCTGTACGTACTTAATTTTAAAAAGTTTATTCAAAAAAAGTAGATGTAGTATTTTTAGGGTATGTGTATGTTTACGTAGGAACCTTATGAATTTACTTTCTTTTCCTATCGTAAGGCTGAATCATTTTATTTTGAATTGACTGTAGTGTCACTTTGATAATTGAATAAGCGAGATGCAGAGCAAACCAAAAAACAAGCTGCTGATTAAAAATAAAATAAAAACACAGTGGCATGATATAAATGCAACAAAAAAAAACCTTCAACGCAGGTAAACACAGTCTCACTCTCCAACACTCCCACATAAAGCACAATAGACATCTCTCATTCGCCACCACATCCACAAGCTGGAGGCACTCTGACTCAGGCACGGTTTGAGCACAAATAGCTTGTGTTTGCGTCTTTTCATGCAGAGAAGAAGAAGTAGGCGTGTTCACATTTTAACAAGCTGCACATTGTCTGCTCCTCATTAGAATATGGCATATGAGAACGCTCCTGGAGATCTAAGGCAAAAGCCACAGGAACTTGGAGAGCACCAGCAGCACAATCTTTCCAGCTGCTTTAGTGTTGAATACTGACTACAGGAAAAACCTGTATGTGTGTTCTTGTCTACATCCATGTGCCTCTGTGTGCGTGAGTGACAAAGACACTGTAGTACTCGTACATTTTAATAGGAATAATATGATTGGCAAAGCAAACAGCCCTAGCATGTTTTCAGCTGTTCATCGTTAGGCCACTGATTATGCAAACACACAACATCTCCATTCCTGTGGTGTGTGTCCAGATCAACCACACCAATCAGTGCAAACACTCCGCTGTGTCTGGTAAATCAGGGCTTGGAGCATTATTTATGAATGTTTGTGTAAAATTTGATTTTCATTTCGAGGGATATTATTTTATGTTAAAAATTAAAACATTACTGATGATTTGTAAACCCTGAAACTGAACATGAAAATGTTCGTAAACAAACAAATTTAAAATGTAGATCTTATCCAGACCAACTTATCCAGGAAAATCATCCAATCCAATGTTGATATTAAATGTTTAAGTAAAACAAACAACAGATTTTGAAAATGCAGTACATGAGAGGATGAGTGTTAAAAATATATAGTTAAAGAACAAAAAAAATTATTAAAAAATGAGAAACCAGGTTAAAAAGCAATCAATGAATGAGTAAGGTATGGATGTAGAGCACCTGGCTATGTAGAGCACCTCAGTAACTGATGATTACACACAGAGCATGATTTTCAAAATCAGTGAGATCTTTACAGTCATGATGAGTGACTTGCAAGTAACTGCTTACTGAGAACTGGAAAGTACTGAAACAGTCATTTTGAACCATTTTAACAGGAAGTCACCACAAAAACTGGTGACTGGTACGATGAAGTAGAGTGAATGTGCTTGTTTATGGCACAGGTACAAAGTTCTTGGGGACAATAATAATTGTATAATACCATTAGGGAGTAGCAAACAGTTATATGTGTGTGTGTGTGTATTGATTTTATTTGTGTATTGAACTGTCATGACTACAAATTATATAACTATGTAGTGAAACCAGAAAAAAACACAAATATACATATTTTGTCAGGAAATGCCATTTTTGACACTTTAAGTTTTTTTTATTATTATTTAATTATTATTATTATTATTTTTTTTTTTTTCAAAACAGAGAGGGTAAAATCATTTCTTTGTGGTTACGGATGTCTGGCTAGGGTTAGGTTTAGGTCTAAAAAATATAATTATTACTTATAGCTAGTTAGATTCATACAATATAATACATTATACATTTCACAGACACACACACACACACACACACATACACACACAGACGAACAGAAGTTGGTGAGCCAAAAACAGCACCCATCAGCCCCTGCATGTCCCTAATTCCTACCACCTGAGTCACATTTCTAGGTAAATGAACACCACTGTACTGTACTGTATATGGCACCCTTTGTACAGTGAACTTATCTAACACTTGTCCTACTAGAGCCTCAGTCTCGTTCATTTCCTAGATGTTTCTTGCTTTTCTTGCTTTCATGGGCTTAATGCTATGTTTTTAGATTATTTTAATTAGTCCGATTAATTATAATCCCATAACCTCTTACATTGTTTCATTTTTATGCCATGTTCTGTCATATGATGAGTGTCAAAGCTTTCAAAAATTGTCTTAATGTTACTATACATCTATTAACAACATGATTTATCTCACTCAGCTCACCTTATAGAGTCCAAAGAATCCGAGATCTCGCATCACAGTAAGTGCACTGACACGTGGTCCGGTTGTGATCTCACCTGCCACCTGCAGACGGATCTTCACTATCTCCAAAGGGTTGGTGAAGATCACCTGAGAGCCTCCAGCCTGTAAAACACGTAGGCCTAAACGTCATTCATGTTTTAAAAGTTCAAGAGCTCCACTTATGAATGTGATATATACCAGCTGTGTGGCTAATAATTGAGATTATACTAAGGCACGACATGATAAGTTCATAACGACATGCTTAGAGTTGCAACTAGGTTTGTTGTAAGTTGAGGAATCTCAGGTCCTATGAGGTGATCAGATATGACGCCACTTAAGATTGACAGTCTGCCCTCCAATTTTTGTCACATCAGCATTCTCCTCCCAGTAAGCACTTCTAAATTAGCTACATAAACTCTAAAACAAGGCTCTCTTTAAAGGAGGGTAGTCTCCATGTCAGCACAACTACACTGGTGTCCATTCACAATAGAAATTTGGGGTCATGTCAGAGCAGCATTGGTGCTAGACAGAGCCTAGCAGCTCTGACCCTAGCACCAGGGCTGTCTCCCCTCTCTGGCCTAGCCTCAAGGCCTCCCAATCCTCTGCATCCTTGTCTCCATCACACTCCACACACACGCACACACTCATCAGGCTCCCCTTCTCCTCCCGGGGGACGATTCGCTCTGAGTGGGGACAGCCTCAGGCTTTAAGCCCTCTGACTCTGAAGCATCTATCACCTCTCTGGAGCCTAATCAGGGCCGGGGGTGACACCCGGGGTCGAAGCTGATTCTGTAAACATCCGAAATGCTTCATTTAAAAGCACAGAGATGGTTCATCATGATCAAAACATTAAAGATATCTGATTCTCGCTCTCTCTAACTTTTCCTAACATTATATAGGTATAAACCCAGGTAATAGAAGTTAGGGCAAAAAATTAAACGAGTCATTTTATAGAGAAACCTGTCCTGAGGACCCAATATTATAAAACTTACTGACTTACTGAAGTGCTGACACTTGAGGCTCCTTCCATAAATATTACATTAAAATCTTTCTTCGTTAACAAATTTTTCTTTGTTAAACTACATTTTATGTATTAGAATAATATAAACTAATCATTTGAATTCTAGCTGAAAATACTGTCATTGCTGCTATAATGGAAAAATTTAATCAACACCTTCAGCTTTCAGAATGTTATAAAATATCTTTTTAAAAAACTTTCAAATATTATAGGTATTACATTTTTGAGATCGTACTAAAACTTTTTATAATTCAGGGTTTAAAATTTTATTGTTCCATTGGAAGATAATGTTGTGTACATTAAGTATGTATGTTATATACATATATAATTCCTAGGATAATGAAAAATTATCAACAGAATATCATGCTTGAAAGTGTGCTTCAAAGATATTTTCAAAGATATGCTTCAAAGATATTTTCATTACCACATTAACATGAAGAGGTAGTACTGTACATTTTTGCTATTGAAGACGTGACATAAATGGACGGCATATCCTCACATGTTAAATTGTGAAATATAAAAGTTGTGAGTAAAAGTTACATTTTAGGTCTCAAGTGTTAAATGTAGACAGTAAGCCAATATAATGACTAATCAGACAATGATATTCTGACAAGGCCTGATTCTACACTATAAGATTTCTAAACTTGTGCCCAAAACATGCAGTCGCCCAAAGCAAAAGTCTCCTATTTACTTGGAAAGATGTCATAAACGCGTGCTCGTCTGCATGTTGTCTGTTCTCCATGCCCAAGGCTGAGGAGGCCACAGGTATGCATGCTGCTGTCAAACTCAATAAGATCGAGCTCCACACAGTTTTAGCCACAGTCCTCCAGGGCATCTTCACCAATTAGGGCCTGACAGGGGTCACAACCTTTGAGGCCTGACCCTCTTTGTCCAGCTACAGTCTTCACTTCTCTCCTCTATCCGGCCAGCCTGGTCTCTGTCACCAGGACTCATTACACTGATCAGACATCGCCCTATCTACATCCTCTAAAGCCCACTGGCCAGGCGATGCCAGTGTGTGCTAAATTATAGCACCGGTTAAAAATAGTGCGCTTACACTCGAGCATCATTTTTCAGATTGTGGTCAATTAGTGGGTTCAGGGTTCAGAGGAAGAGTGGAACAGGCCAGAGGCCCTGTACAAGCCCTGATGATGGTTCAATAACAGCCACAAGTCACTCACTCCCCAAGAGGAAAATTATGGAGAAAAAAAATCACTTATGACATTATCATTTCTAAGCATATAATTGTAGCTTTACATCTGTCAGAAAGTTTCCTTGAAGGAGAAAGAAATCACAATCCCCTAGAGTTTTCAATTAGCTCTCTGGTGTTTTTTTTTTCTCTTTTCATCCTTGTTTGAAGCTCACCATTTTTTCATTTGCAAGCATAAATATTCAGTAAAATGGAACAGGAAAATCAGGCATAACGCTTGAGTTGAAGAAACAGCGCTTTTGACGTCCACCACATCAGAACCAATTATAAGCCGAGTGCAGAGAGGAGAGCAGCTGCCTCACTCAGACCTGCTTAACGTGAGGGACAAGAGCTCTTTCAGCTGAGTACTGGCACCACACACACACACACACACACACACACAAAGCCAGGCAGCATCATCATCAGGAACACACTCATAAACCCTATACTTACATTCCTCATACAGACACGCTCTCTCAGTAAACTACACACATACCCATGTACAACATGAAGTGTGTGCAGACACTCGCATACTCACACAGCCTCCTGCCAGCACTTCTGCAACCAGTGGAATGGTGTCATCTTTATCGGTGAATTTATCCCTTACAAAGTCATTGACCTGCAAAACAGTCAGTCACGTGACAGCCAGAACAAGAGACAAGTCGATCTTTCTGCTGTCATTCTATCATACAAAACTATTCATCATCCCTGTGATAAAAAAAAAAAAAAACAGGATGTGTGCTTCATTTACATGTTATAAAACAAAACCTTGGGTATAACAAGAACAGATAAGGCTTAAGAAAGATTAAATGTGGATGCAATAATAACTTGCAGTGAGTTTGATAGCCTTTTCAGGAGCCACTCCGATCAGCTGTGGTAACAGACCTGCAGGGGCGAGAACACACACATAATACGTTATGCTGAACTTAAACACAGCTGACAGAAATGCATTACATCATTCACAACCTTCTGAAAGGGTAAGTATGGAATAAAATAGGACAGGGCATGCTGTTAAGTGAAAGTAATGCCTTTGTAGTCCTGTTTCACCACAGCAATTTGTTAACGCTAACAAGCTTTTATTTATTAATGAACAAAATGTCATACTTTTGATCTGGATATAGCTACATCCAGAATTATGGAACATCTGTGAAACAAGTTAATTCCTTATAACTTACATTATATCAGCTTTAAACAGTCAGTTCATCACTAACATCTCCATTACAGTAAAAAAAAAAAAAGTTGTATTACCAAGAAAGAGACTGGAAAGCCTTCTGTCCTGAAGATTTCTAAGTTTGTGTCTTTTATGCTGGTTATGTTGTATTGCTTTCCAAACTGGTATTAGTTTGCGATCTCTATTTATAAATGAGACAACATTGAAATTAAAGAACAACTAGCAAAGTCTCAATGGTTCTCCGAAAAGGAGCTGTTGAGTACAAACAGAAACAATGAAAAAAACAAATGACGAGCCGCAACAATTCAATGCTTTGTATAAGTTGTGACTAT
>JAQMYJ010000036.1:18407069-18427434 GCA_030014305.1 Clarias laeviceps | reverse complement strand
TATATATATATAAAAGACTTGGTAAAAACCTGTGATTTTCAGACATCACTATTGAACGAGCTGCTGTTACAGTAAATGAATCAACGTTTTCTGCCTATTTAGATTTGAGAATTTAACACCATTGTGGAACAAATCATCATCAAAACCAAGCTCGTAATTAAACATTATGAATATCAAGAATAAAAATATCTTTATTCCCATAACTGAACATCTTTTCATAGATCTGCTCTGAATAAAACCGTTAACAAGTGACCATTCAAACAAACAAGATAAAATGTGAGGAAACATTTTGAAGCATTTGACAGCTGTTGGCTGATGGCGGTGTGCGGAACGGAGAACAGAAGCAAACTGTCTGTGTGCGTGCAAAAAAGGCAGACGGGCTTAAGAGAGCCATTTCAGTGGATCTCAGTCAGCTGCTTTGATAAAGCACTGCTGACTTTGTGTGTGTGTGAGTGCGTGTGTGTGTTTATATGCCTGTGCGTATGTGTGCGTCTGCTGAGGTCCTTCAGTGTGTGTGTGTAACCCTCTGTCAGCCAGTATGATACAGTCTGAGGGCAATGCTGAGTGAGTGGACAAAATGGCAATCTGCCAGGATATAGACCAGTCAGTCTAGCTATCCCACATAACAATAGACAGAGAGAGAGAGAGAGAGAGAGGAAAGCAGGAGGCATTAGGGAAAAAGACTAAATGAGTGAGGGAACAGATAGAATGTGTGAACAGAGAAGAGGAAGTAGAAAAGCAGGATGGAATAAATAAAGGTTGCAATGTCAAAAGCAGCAGCAGATGGCAGTCTTGGACTCCCTCGCTGTCTATGATGCCTTTTTTTTTTGCTTAAGGTGTGGACAAGCAACATCTACATTGGATTAGTCGACTGTGGGAAGCTGCTGCACTAGTTCTGGCAAATCTCTTTTGCTGTCTGAGTTCTCCAGACACACAGGCCTCAGGGGTTTAATTCCATTACAAGGCAGTCACTACAGGACAGAACTTCATTCCACAACCCAGTGGCACCCATTTTCTGTGTTCGAACTGCACATTTAGCTAGCTAAAATGAATCGCCAGGGTGCAATTCAGGCAGCTTTTTAGCTGGAACAGACACCGTTCTAAAAATCTGATATTTCTACTGCTCATGTTCACAGAGTCACCTCAACCTAGATGTCAACATTTGACAGAAAGCTGTTCTTAAAAAAAATTTATCTGTTATGGCAATCCTGGTGCATTATTTAAGTTGTTTGGTGAGTCTTTTCTTTATTTAGTAACCATTCTGTGTTGTATCAACCACTAAAGCACTACAACTATGTGCTTTAGTATTAACTTTTGTAGGACCAAACATGTCAGTGACGCAGTACACAGTGAATAATAATCCTGGATAAGCAGAAATATCTTCACTCGAGGTTCTCCTCTGGTGCACTGGGTTTATCGGATAACACTCTAAATCAGGTGAACAGAAACAAGCAGATCATTTATTCTCTCTTTAGAAGCTGTTTTGTCATGGTGGAAAGTTGTACCTCTGTAGAAACCAAAGAGTCCTTCATATCGGAGCACTTTCTTGGCACAGTCGAAGCTGTTCTTATACATGAGCTCTCCCACAAAGGAGCCGGTGGATCTCTGGTTCTGCATTCGTGTCTTTACCAGATCGATGGGGTATACCGCTGTGGCTCCCGTGGCTGGAAGAGAGCACATGACTTTATGAGCCTAATTTCTCACACATGAAATATAATACACACACACACTGCATGTGCATTTACAGTATGTGTACATGTCATTCACAATCAAACTGTATAACTGTATGAACGACACAAACACACACAATGTACAAAATCCTTGGCTTTGTCTGCTAAACCACACAGACCAAGTACAAATAAATTAATCTACCTGCATTGACCTTTCAGTTCCTGATTTACCCACCATGTTTTGGTGTTTCCTTTCTCCATGCTAAAGATGCCTGAATAAACTGTACATGCAGAAAACAGTCATTAGGCTCAGACTGAGTCCTTACTTTGTGCTGTGTGCCTGTGGGAACTTCCAATTCTCACACAGAGTTTTTGTACCTGTGTGTTTATTCAAGCTTGAGCATGAGAAGGCATGTGCAGGGGGAATGATCTGTATGTGTACGAATGTCAATGTATTCATGAATTTCGTTGTTTAGGAAATGTATATGCACACATATGTGCATGTGTGAGAGTTTGGAGGCTGTGAAAATGTGTGTGCATGTATTATGTTGTGTGTGTGTGTGTGTGTGGTGTCAGCTCAGCAGCAGGTTGCCATAAATGCGTCTCTCAGCCTCAAAAGCTTGTCATGTCTTGTCTCGACTTCAAAGCATGTGTAACAACTGTGCCTCTGAAACATGCAGGGAGTGTGAGAGAGAGCGAGAGAGAGGGAGAAAAAACGAGAAAAGGTTTTCTAACACTTCCTATCTGTACACAGGTCTTGTGGAAATCTGTCTTTTTGCTGTTACCCCCCCAATACTCGTAAAACTCTGATCTCAGACTGATCTCTAGCTACCATATTTGTAACCTTTGTATGATTCATCAAGCTCACTTGGAACCCTTTGGGCATTTCATTCATTTGGTTGTAAAGCAGAAACCTCTGAACTACAGTATTAACTAATATTAAAGAATGTTGCAAACCTTTGGTTGCAGCTCTTTCCACACTCTGAAAGAAGTAATGTGACATACATTTAAAGCTTAACTTACAAGTAGTTTTGGTAAACAATTCATTAAAGCATCTTTTAAGTAACTTTTTAAAGACACTTCATATAAATAATTCAATTAAACTACCTTTTACGGACTTTTAACATAAAAAAATGTTTTAGAAATGTTTTGATTATTCAGTCTTATGGTGCAGATCTGTTAAACAGAAAACACTTTTTATATTCCATTGATTACACCTGAACTACCATGTGTGCAGTGTAAAAATGACATTTAAAAAAAATTTATATAAGTTTCGCCTAAAAATATATATTTTTTATTATTTCGATAATAACTCTTAAACAATCATGGATGTTGGTTGAGGTTTAAAAAGCAGGTGAAACCCAGAATTGTACAAAATGTGCAGAAACCCTTCATAAAACTGCTCAACACTTGACAGCGTTCAAGTAGGCAAATAACATCCACACCAGATACTGCTTTTATTTTACACTCACACTGTTTTTTTCACCACATTGTATTTCGTTAAAGTAACTTCACTACATAATTTCCTACTGCCGAGTTACTGAGATACAATATTGTATTTAGATGCTGACATAACACACTATCACCTTAAGAGACAAAATTGCCGTTTTAAATGTTAAATAAATATTGCTCACTTTGTTGGTGACGAATATGACAGAGTTTTGGAAGTGGCATTTCAGGCAAGGAGTTATGATCACTTATTCTAATTGGTGTCACAGTTTAACAGTTGTCTTCATCATAATGTTAACTTCAGAAGATGCTGATCTAAAGCATTATCAGCATAAGCCCAACCGAATGATTGTGTTTCTACCCAGAGATAATGCGTTTCTTTCAAAACCCTTACAATCCTGCATGTGAAGTCCATTGTGTGCATGTGAATGAGTGTGTGTATGCATTTCTGCACGTGTGTATGTGTGTGTCATTTTGTCAGTGGTCTCCTTGTATCAGTTCCTTCTTGGTAATTATTCTGAGATTCCACCACAATACCGGAAGATTTGTGTCATTCCGGAACTGCGGCCTCCAAAGACAGCCTGGAGCCATGGATCAGTCTCTCTCTCTCTCTCTCTCTCTCTATCCATGGGACAATAACAAGCCCTGGGGCCTCCCTATATGTCAGTCTGGCCAGCTCAGGTTACTCCTCAGCCAGCGGAGCTCGGACGTCACTCACCTCCCGCGATGGAGCCCAGAGTGAAGCGGTACGCAGACTCAGCAGCCTGGAGCCAGACCGGCCTCGAGATGTCTGCATGCTACAGCAAAAAAGACAGAAGGAGAGTAGGAGACAGAGAATAAAACACTGAGCAAGACTGGAGGGAGGGGATGAATGAATTGAGCTTTATAAAACTATCGCCAACCAGATACTGTGCGGACAGAGTGCTATAGAGCAGTTGACAGGAGAGGAAAGATGTGGAATGTGCTGTAGGCGCCTTGCATCTTACCCTCCTATTTTCCCACTCTTATTTATGTGAAGATGAAGTCCTGTCTGTAGATGGTTAAGATTACTTCCGAAAATTCCGAAGTAATAAAATTGCTTACAGTATGGCAATTATCCGATTTTTACCTTATCACCCGATGCAAAACCTTCTAGTTATCGAGCTGTCTCGCTTTCTCCACAACGATGCAAAGGAGATGATTATTCCTGTGAAATGTTTAGGGATTTGATAAGCATCTACATGAGTTACAAAAGTGTGTTCGCATACTTATGAGTAGTCTATGTCTCTCTGTCATTCGCACTCTCTCTCTTTGTGCGTCTCTGCACAGCTGTTTTTACTGTAGGGCAGAATGCTAATGAGGCTGCACTCTGATCAAAGGGGTTTGTGCAATTACCCCAACTTCCACCCAAGGAGGCATGAGAACGCCACAAATGTCTGTGTGTGTGTGTGTGTGTGCGCGCCTGCGTGTTCCCAGTATGCTGTTCCAGACCTCCAGCAGTGAAGGCAGAGACCACAGCCCTGACTAGATTAGGCCAACAGACACACCCTCAGGTAAACTCCCACCATGTCACTAATGCTCTCCGTCTCACTCCTTCTTTTTCTTGTCTTTTTACTGATTCTCTGATTATGTTTTGTCTGCCTCGTTTGATTTCTCCATCACTCTCTCTCTCCCTGTGACTTTTAGACAAAACAGACCTTGCTTCGGGATCTTCACACAATGAGGCTTCAGAAAGCCCTGCCCGGAGAAAAGCACCTATTAAAGACTCTCAGATGTCAGTGTGCATGTATCTATGTGTGTGTGTGTGTGTGTGTGTGTGTTGAGGGCTATGTTTGTGATGTATGTATCTGTGCAGAGGTGACAAGCTTTTACTGAGGGAAATTGTGGATAATGTTCTGTCCAATTAGTTTTACATAATGCAGGATCACAAAGAAGAAACCATCGCTCTACTAATTCTATTATGGAGAGAGCATGTGTAATTTCAGTGTAATAAGAGCGTGGTTATGTTATTACCCAGAAAAAAGGAGATTAAAGCATGTACTCAGGCTGCATCCAGAAAGAGAAAAGAGAGAAATCTGTGGAGGTGCGAGGGACCTTACCTGCTTCTGCACTTCAGCTAGGTGATAAGGCAGAGCGCCTTCTTCCAGAGGAGCTATCCTCTCAATATCAGTCAGGTTCAGCCATCTACACACACCACAGCACAGACAGACAACGTGCATTCATGTGTGTGAGAGGCCGTAAAGATCGAGTGGGCAGTAAAGACAGATGTGCACTGAGAAACAGACAGGGAAAGAGAAAGATAACAGAAGACACTAAAGAGAGGAAGAGAGACACACAGCAGCGAGGGTTAGAATGAGATGCCAGGAAAGCTTCACTTTATTGAAGTTAGAACACCAAACGCGCTGTATCCCTCCCAGCAGCATGAAGTCACATTTTCCATAAGCTTTTTTACAGTGCCGTAACACCAAGTTACTGTGTGCTTATACACACAGACAGGTAAACAAAGCTGGATACGAGCCTGCAACACACACACAGATACACACACGCAGAGTGAGACTCCCTCAGAGAGCCAAAGAGACTCACACAGTGCTCTATACTACATGCCGCAGGCATTCTTATGGCTCCCTCATGCTCTCTTTCCCTATAAATCAACTGGCTGGAGCCACTGTTGTTACAGAAAACAGGCAATAACACTAAATTTACAAGCTACAAACCATGCTGTAATGTTTTAATGGCATTTATAGATTCATTCAACAGAGGCTGTTTGTGAGAAATGCGTAGAAGTAGGTAAGAGCATGAGGTCGAACTATAATGCCAATGTTCATGTGAAACACAATATCAATTGAACAAGTTGCATTCAGGGCAAATCAAGAATAAAATCAGTGGTTAAGAAAATCTGATAGTACAAAATGAACTGAAATCACTTTTCCTACACTGATTAAGCCTAAAAACACATCATGGGGATATGATTAGTGTTAAAAAAACAGGACTTTTGGTTAAATGGTAAATAAATACAGGTATAACAATAAAAGACACCGTACTTTGAATATGTGACAGCTTAAGAAATGTTCTTTCAATTTGCACAGAGAAAGATCTTAGTTTATATGGTGTTTACCCTGAATGAGTGTGAAGGCCGGAGAGCTGGTACAGGATGTCTACCTCCATCGGGGTGATCTGACCAAATTTATTGGCATTAACAAACTCCTCTGGGAAAAGAGTGATGGAAAATCATGTTAACGACACTAATACCACTACTACCGCTAATACTGGTTCTGCTAATAATACTGGTACAAAAAGTAAGGTAGGTAACATTTATTACTTTGACATTTAAAGAATATAATCAGCTAAAAAACACTCTTTTGATGTAGGACGCTCAAAATATTTGGGAATAAGCCTAAGTACAGTATGTGTATAGTAGAAGGGAAGCTGTGCTTGGTAAGAGCAAATCCGTACAAACAAACTGAAATGTCAGACAGAATGTGCAATAAAAAAGCTATACAGATCTTGTAATATGACAAGAGAAGAACATCATCATCAATCAGGCACATTTTAACTGTTGTGTCTATTGAAACTCTCTACAGTCAAGTGTAGTGTCTTTTGACATTTTGGATTTTTTTTTTTGTTCTGTTCCTAGTAAGATGCAGTATAAAAACCTGGCATAATATAACAACATTACCTAACATAACCTAGCATTTTCATGTAGGCCATGAAAGCAGCTTTGCCCTGGCGAGACATGCACCAAACAAGACCTCTGAGGGCATGATGTGGTCTCTGGCACCAAGATGTTAGCAGCAGATCATTTAAGACCTGTAAATTGTGAGGTGAGGTCCAAATTGATTGGACTTGTTTGTCCAGCACATTCCACAGATGATTGATCAGATTGCGATCTGGGGAATTTGTAGACCATGTCAATATCCATTATATTTTATGTTCCTTAAACCATTCTGTGACATTTTTTGCACTCTGGAAGGACACATTATTGAAAGAGGTTACTGCCATTAGGGGATACCATCACCATGAATACTTGGTCTGCAAAAATATTTAGGTGGTGTGTGTTAAAATAACACCCACATGGATGGACCCAAACTTTCCCAGCTAAACACTTCCTCTTGTTGTTTGCGTTCTTTCCATTGTGTGCCATGTCTTCACCAAGGAAGCAAGGCACATGTACCCAACCATCCCCTGATGTAAAAAAAATGTGACACACTAGTCTGCTTTCTTCCATTGCTCTCTTGTCTGATTCTGATCCTCACATACCCATTGTAGACTCTTTCAGCAGTGGACAGGGGTCGGGTGGTGTGTTCTGACACCTTTCAGAAATTTGTGCTACAGTACAGTAACTTTTAGCCAGGAGATGTGTGTTTAATTGAGATACAATATTCAAAATCATAACCCACCAATTAAAAAAAAATTTGAAAATTCTTATAATTATTAGTCTGTTTCACTGTGGCTTGCTTAACTGGAAGCTCAAATCAAAACATGAAAAACTCATAATGAAATCATAGGCCTACCAATAATGTTCTGGCAGGGGAAAGTTCAGAAATCAAAAGCTATATGGGGCCAATAAATAGACGTATACAATTAGAAATTTAAACAATAGTATAAAATTAAGAAGAAATAATCAAATATACAGTATCTATTCAGAGAGAGGAATTTATTTCATTTAATAGGGGTCACTGCTTACAAGAATATTGAGAACGATGTACAGTATAGAACCTTACAGTGACATTGAAAGCTATTGTATGGTGTTTATTACTTGGCGATAACATTGCATTACTGTTTTGAGGTTTGAGGCTTGCCTTGTGACCAGCAGCAACTAAGTATTCTACCAAATTCAGCAGGAAATGGTTACTTAGAGTTACGTAATCTGTAATCTTACTCATTCTGAGCTTCCTGAGCAATAAAAAAGTGAGCAAGACACAGTGTGGTAGGTACCTTTAGTGACAAGTGTGTCCTTGCGTGTGCCGGCTAATGTGCTGTAGATTTTCCGAATGATCTCCATATTGTTCAGGAGAGAGTTGAACGCATTAAAGAAGGAGAAGCTAACCATGTGAGTAGTGCCTCCTCCCACGACCTGCAAACCAGCGAGCCAACAGAGAATTCATTAAATATAGTAATACTAATTAATATATCATTAATTAATCAAATGAATCATCCAGATCTTCCCATATAAACTTTTTTAAAAAAAAAAGTATTTTTAATTATGGCTTTTCTTTCTTTCTCAGAGAAATCTACTTAGAATATCAAATGGTTTTCTGAACACAAAATCTTCCACTCTTTGGTCACACACTAAGGTTAATCTGATTTTCCAGGGGCTTCATTCCCAGACACAGATTAAAAAAGAACCAAATTAGTAAACAATAAATTTAGTTCTTTAAAGTAATGCTTTCTTCATTTAAGACCAGAACTTGTATCATACACATGACAGGTCACACTGATTACTCACCGAGACAAGGTTCTCCTCGACAAATGGGGTAAGCATGTGATGTCGGATGGTGGACATGATGTCACTGAAGTCTAAGGCTGAAATCATCCCACTCTTCCCCCTGTCCTTCATAGCAAAGGCCTGCCGGGCATGTTCCAACTGTAGCTCCTACCATTTGAACAGGAGGAGCAAATATGTGAGGGCCATATGTCAGTATGTTTCAACAGACAAAAAAAGACAATATTTTTTATTTGACATTGGAGATAATCACATCAGTGACAATCCTGTTTCGTTTCTGATAGATGTTTCATCTAAACTTAGTTAACTACTCAATAAACCTCATGTTGCTATCTTTTAATAAATAGCTTATATCCTTCAATCTAACATTTCCAGAGAAATCGAAAGCTTGTGTTGTAACGTCAGAATGAGTCAGAGTTTGTCTCAGTCATTTTGTGAACAACAGAACCTGTAGTTTGCCTGATGACTACAACAACTTTGTGCTTTATGTGTAAGTCTATGTTTTTCTGTGTGTCCACATCTTGCGTGTATATGTGTGTGTGTGTGTGTGTGCATGTGCATGAGCTTAATGAAAAACACATCAGGTGTAGTCTGATCCTGTGCTGCATGCCCTGGAGAGGAGGCAGGTGTTTCCGGAGCAGGGAGCTGTGATTTAGCCGGACAGGCCTGCAATCAGACACATGAGCTGGACGAGAGAGAGAGGGAGGAGGGGGTCGCACTAGGAGTCAACGCTGCTGTCAAAACTGATCAGATACTACCAGCCCCTCTGATCTCCATAACTCAACATGCCATCAACTAAAACGGCAGCCATCTCTCCCACTCTCATCTCTTTAGAAAGCAGCATATCTGATGGACAGAGAGATCACCTGCGTCCTAATTTGAATTTTCACACAAAGTGTAGTTTGACTTTTTTATTTTTGGCTTGACTCCTTACATTCTTATTAATGTAAGTATTAATTAAAGTAAAAGTACAACAAAGGTCCTATACACTACACGAATGCTATACTAGCTTATTTCACGTGTTTTAAACCAAGAAAAAAATATAAGTAAATGCAGTGCTCCAGAAGCATGCCTATTTGTTTTCATTGCTGCATCGGTGTGAGACATTTCCTTTTAAAAAACAAGTATATGTTAAAAAGGTTTTGTGCTCTTGTCTTCACAAATTACACGTGGAGATATTTCAGCCACAAGATGGCAGAGTGAAAACAAACTCCTAGGACCAGGTTAGTGAGGGCTGGAAGGTGGGGGTTTCCCACCTGTAGAAACTGGGTGAACTCTAAGTAGCTGAGGTGCTTTTTGAGGTCCTGTCCGAAGTGCAGGTGGATAAATTCACAGTCCCATTTAAAGGGGATATGATGGTGAACAGTCGTCTGGCTGAAGATGTCTCGTACGTTTTCTACAGAACATATAAAACACACACAGCTTAGATTAACAAATCTAATTACTAATAAAAATTAGCATAATTATCTTTTATTGTTGTAATATAAAACTCATTTTATTTATAATTCGTATTCACGCATAATACATTTTAAGATGAAATAGTACACAGATCAGTAAGAACAGCAATACAAACAGAAATTTAAGAGTGATTAAAATCAATTGTATATGAAGTTTATATAACTTCAACAAACACGTTCAAAGGTTCCTGGCACCAACATACCAAAAGATATATCGCCAGTTCCGGTCTTGTCAAATAACTGAAAGGCAACAAGGAAGAGAGCATCGGGCACACAGAGTGCTGACTCAAAGGCAAGAAACTCTTGGAAAGAGATCAATCTGTTGGGACAAAAAAAAAACTTGAATGTTAACTGAAACACAAATATACAACCTATAAATCTTTATTTACTTTATATCTATATTGTGCAAAAGTTTTAGCAGGTGTGGGAAAAATGGTGTAAAGTAAGAATACTTTTAAAAAATAGAAGCATTAATATATTTTTTTTATCAATTAACAAAATTTAAAGTAAATGAACAGTAGAAAAATGCAGATCAAATCAGTATTTGAAGTGACCACCCTTAGCCTGCAAAACAGCATAATTCTTTCTAGGTACACTTGCACACCATTTTTAAAGGAACTTGGCAGGTGGTTTGAGAACTAAGCACATATCTTCCGAGGATGTAGGCTACCTCAAATGCTTCTGTCTCTTCATGTAATCCCAGACAGACTTGATGATGTTGAGATCAGAGCTCTGTAGAGGCCAAACCATCACTTCCAGGACATCTTGTTGATCTCGAAAGACAGTTCTTAATGACATTGGCTGTATTGGGGTAATTTTCCTGCTTCAGAATAAATTTGGGACCAACCAGACGCCTCCCTGATGGTATTGCATGATAGATAAGTATCTGCCTATATTTCTCAGCATTAAGGACACAAATCTCCAACTCCATTTGCAGGAATGCAGCTCCGAACATGCTAGAAACCTCCTCCATGCTTCACAGTTGCAGACACTCATCACTGTACTGCTCTACAGCCCTTCAGAAAACAACCTGCCTCCTGCTACAGCCAAATATTTCACATGTTGACTCATCAGTCCAGAGTACCTGTCATTTTTCTGCACCACAGTTCCTATGTTTTCGTACATAGTTGAGTTGCTTAGCCATGTTTCCACATTGAATGTATGGCTTTTGAGCCGCAATTTCCTCCATGAAGACCACATCTGGATAGACTTCTCTGGACAGTAGATGTGTGTACCTGTGTCCCACTGGTTTCTGACAGTTCTTTGCTGATGGCACTGCTGGACAGCTTCCGATGTTGAAGGGAAATAAGCATGAGGTGTCTTTCATCTGCTGCATTAAGACTCCTGGGCAGATCACTGTGTGTACAGTCCTTAACATTGCCCGTTTCTTTGTGCTTCTTCAAAATAGCTTGAACAGCACATCTTGCAACTCCAGTCTGCTTTGAAATCACTGTCTGCTAGTGACCTTGCTGATGCAGTATAACTACCTTGTATCTTTTTACTGTGCTCAGTCCTGCCATGGCGCATGACCTGTGACATGAAATTGTCTTCCACAATCTCACCATAGTAGCAGAGTTTGGCTGTTACTCACCCAGTTTTAAACCCCCTCCACAGCTGTTTCTGTTTCAGTTAATGACTGTGTTTCAACCTACATATGAAATTGATCATCATTAGCACCTGCTTGGTGTAATTGTTTAATCATACACCTGACTCTGATCCTACAAAATCCCTGACTTTGTGCAAGTGTTTAAGTGTAAGTGTATTTATACACACACACAAACACACACACACGCACACACACAGAGGTCAGCCATAATATTAAAGTCACCTGTCTAATAATGAGTAGGTTTCCTATATGCCACCAGTATTGACCCATCAATGCCCAAACTACATAAGCTGTATTAACTGGCACAATGACTTAGACAATACAGTAGATGCTTTTTAAATCTTATAAGTTGTGAGAAGGAGACTCCACGGTTATGACGTAATTGTCTAGTACATCCCACAGATGCTTGATCATACCAACATCTGCGGAACATTGAGCTCAGGTCGACACCTTGAATCTTATTTTCCTCAAAACCTTCCTGAACAGTGTTTGCGCCGTGGCAGGGCTGGTTATTATACTGCTAAAAGAGGCCACTGTTATTAGGCAATACTGCTGTCGTGAAGGTATTCGGTCTGCAACAATGTTTAAGTAGGTGACACATGTTAAATTAATATTTGCATGAACCACAGGTTTTACAGCAGAACATTTCCCAGAGCATCACATTGCTGCTGCTGGCGTGCCTTTTTGACATAGTGCCTCCTGGTCCCACCTCTTCTGCAGGTAAAAATGAACACTCGCCTGGTGGTCCACATCATGTAATAGAAAATGTGATTCATCAAACAAAACCATCAGCATACATGCTCTGACCAGTCTACAGATTAAAGCCTGCAGAGCAAGCTGTGAGGAAGTGTGTGTTCTCACACCTTTCTATTGTAGTCAGAACTAACTTTTTCATTTTTACCAATTTGTGTTACATTAGTTGCTAGCTAGCCTTTGCTTACTAACTGCTGGAATACCAGTTGTCCTTCCTTAAATGAGTTTTGGTAATTATTAACCACTGCATAGTGAGAACATCCCACAAGACCTGTTATTTTGGAGATACTCTGGAGATGTTTGCATGCTGCTTAATATACATTTCTAAACAGGTTCAAATATAAGGAAAAAATAGGCCCAACTTTTATTATTTTCACCTGTCAGTGGTTTTTATCTTATGGTTGATCAGTTAGTATATCAATCTCACACCCCCCAAGAAAGGTTTTGTTTGAACATTTGTCAAAACTTTTAAGGATATTTATCTTTTACGACAAAATCCTCAGATGGATATTGAAACTGAATTTTTGACGACGAAAGAACTACAACTAAGCACAAACAAGGCGAAAGGTACTCAACCCTACAAAAGACAGGCAGACATGTATGTAAGCTTTAACCTGAAATAATAATATCACTGATTATGTTAAAGCTGACCGGCTTATTTTTAGCTTTAACCTTTAAAGATTGACACAGATTATACATGGTTCTCAAAATTTATGTTTAAAAATGTATTTTAAAAGGAAGAGAAAAAAATAAAGTCACTATAGCAAATACAATGTGTTGTATTAACATTGAAATAATTGAACACAGACAAATCTGTTCCTGTGAACACGCCCATCTTTCACAGGTACTAATGAATATTAATGAGTATGCAAATAAAACAGTCACATGACAAGGTGAAAAAAAAAAGATTTTGGAAACCCAAGCAAGTGAAGATTTTTCTTGTCACTATCCATAAAAAGCTTGCATTTCTTTTTTTTCTGACTCTGTGTCTGCCATAATGGTTGTTTTGGACAAAATTATAATGAGGTCTCAGGTCATGGGATCTCTGCGCCATGGAAGAGAGGTTGGGCCTAATTAGCATACTAAAAGTACAGGCTGCACAAAACAATTTTCAAAATATTTTTTTATAGATAGATGTGCAAGGCCAAGACAACGGTATTACTTAGCAGTTTTTTGAATCTTCTTTTATACTGTATATCTTAAATGTTCCATTCCATTCATGTGGAATTTCATTGCACACTCATAACCGCATTTAAAAAAACAATTTCTACAACGCCATCTGTTGAATTTTGGAATAAACTAAAATTTTTATGTTACTGTGAAGTGCGCGGAATGAAGGTGTGAGATTGCGTTTATTAAGTAGATTTCAATTGGACACTCATAAGCGCATATTTAAAAATGTACAGCACCATCTGTTTAATTTTGGGATTAACTAATGATTATTTCAAAGTCAATTGTTTATTATATAAGGGCGTTTTCTATTTAAATTTCAAAGTAGTATATCTTCTATTATCCCATGGGCCGATTATGATGAATCAAAGCCTATATGTTACCTCAAGCTTGGCCAAATACACCTGTAAAGACTGCATTAAAATTTGTTCAGTAGTTTTTAATTGATGCATGCACAAACAAACAGACTTCAGAAAAACCATCCTGATGTGTTCTATTACTCATTTTGTGTCCCCCCAATTTATTTTTCATCTTCAATGTACAGACAAACCAACTTTACAGTTTTATTATAAGTATAGATTATATATGTATATTTATATTACTTATTTGTTATGTACTTGTAAAGCCTGAATTTATGTTTAACTATTTCTAAAAACTCTTTTCCCATCAACTATGGGGACTTATGCTAGTGAATAATATTCTACAATCTAATACAGCTGATAAAAAAATCTTTACATACTGCATGACAGCTATTCACTAAAACTGTACATTATAGCTCACATTCACTTTTTACAGTTATTAACACATCAGCTTTAGACTTCAACATATATGATTGAGCCGTCAGGTAGCCCTAACTCATATTTCAATTTATTTTAGCTTTCAGAATTACAATATAAAGTAGTGTTCACACAGAGTAGACACTTTCGCTGAGGATTTATGACTAGGAAAATAACTGACTGCTATAGGTCCAATAAGCTCTTAAAATGTTGTAAAGTATTAAGCCCAGACAGGACAGTTGGAACCTCAAAACTGAAAATGATTTAAAAAATAGAGACATGAATCATTATAAATCTTACTCTTAAAGTATTTCTAACATAAGACATATTTTCAAAATTTCACTTGCTAATATTCTTCACTGTGAAACAATTAAACAAGTCAAACATAGTAGTTCTGAATCTCATTTTTATATCATTACTATCAGTCTTATAATAGCATTACTTTGTTAACTCTTACCCATCTTTAGTGGTGTCTGCAACCCCAGCAAGGAGCTGTACAGTTTTTTCATTGTGGTTAGGTTGAGTGTGGAGTCCCAGGTAATTCTGCACAAAGTCTTTAGGAGTCATGTAATGCTCCCCATCCTTATCCACCACACTTGCATACTGTGGGAAAATACATTTAAAAAAGAGGGATAGAGAGAGAGAGAGATACATAATTACATTTAGATATACCGTAGCTACAAATACAGCTTATTTAGTTATATTACATTTTTTTAAACAATACCATTCCATTAAGCAGATTCTTGCTTTCTACATAAAACGTCGCTTAGTGAAAATGATTATTGCTCAACATTAAAAGATACCTACAGAAATACATAAGTATTTTTTCATCCCCTAAAATAATAATACATCCTGTGCACTGACAGTAGTAGGAAATTAAATGATCTACAGACATTTGTTTACTCTCTTTATAAATGCTTCAGAGAAAGATGATGTAAAATCAGCAGCAATCTGTCCTTTGTATCACTGTTCTCACTCCTATTATATGACCACTTTATTCCTCATTACAACAGTAATTGCTCCAAGCTGAAACTGCTTTTCAACAGTGTTTCTCTCTCTGTGAGAACATCAATGTCATTGATTGATGGTTCTCTTTGCAAACCGAGTGTACACTCTGTCTGAAATACATCAATAATTTCACCTTATTCATAGATTCCATTGACAGCTGATGAGTTCAAAGTACACAGCCATAAAGTAAGAAAGCAAGAAAGAAAGCAAGAAAGAAAGGAAGAAAGAAAAAAAGAAAGAAAGAAAGAAAGAAAGAAAGAAAAGGGGTCTTACAACTGTTAAATGTGCAAAGGGTTGGCGACTTCTGTGATAATATAATGAGAAATCCCAGAAAACTTGTTGGACTTGGTGTAAAGCTCAAGTAAAACACTTGAAAAGAGATCAGATTAACAACATATATTTTATGTCGTTTTCATTTCTTCCTATCATTTTCATAGTCTTTCTACTATTTACATTTTTGTTGTAAAGTTTTACAGTTTTTATTATTGGTGCAAATTAAAGAGCAATAGTAAAAAAAAAGATCCAGTTTTGATGCAATACATACCCTTTCTCTTTTTCTGTCTCTCGCTCCCTCCCTCTCTCTTTCTCTCAAACACACACACATGCACACAAACACACTCTACAGCTAATGCTTGTGGGGAAAGCATTAATTCCAATCAATTTATTAACAGCTTCACCATATAATTGAGCGCAAGTTCAGCCATGGTAAGCCTAGAGTACTTCATCATCAAATCAAGCACGTAGTCAGCACTGAGTGAAATAGTACTCTTGCTTTCAGTGGCTCCTTTACACATTATAGCAGACTTCATTTCTGAGAGCTACTTAATTATTTCATGCAACGAGGGTGGTATTAAAATCATAGCTCCGTCAATTATAGATTTGATCACTGTCGGGCAAGGTTAACTGTGCAGTGATGTGTGGTGAGAGAGTGAGCAGCTTTTAAAATGTTGCTAGGTTAAAACGCGAGCCACTCTTTTTGAGAGTTGTCGAAGTGCTTTCAATAACTAGCAACTGACAGTGTAATACAACATCAGCTGCTGTGACTGCTCCACTGTGCTGTCACAGATTCACCAACAAGCCTGTCATGGGATCACGAGAAACTTAGCGCCCAAGATCCAAAAAACAGCAAACAATTTCCTGTGTTGCAGTTTGCATGCATGTTGACTAACTGCATTGCTGAGACTACATGAGACTGAAATAAATGTCAGAGGTTGGGAGGAGTCCAGAAAGGGCAGATACCAGGGTGAAGGAAAGAGACAGAATTAGTCCAAGCATGTGTGTGACCTTTTCTGTAAAGGCTTGGACCTCCGCCAACTCTTGACACACATTCTAAAAGACCAGTTAACCCACACATAGGTATAGATCAGTGTGCAACACTAGACAGGAAGTTTCTGTTTTTAAAACAAGATTTTTAATAACTATTGTAATCAAACAGAGATGCTAGGGCTATCATATTTTCATATCGTAAAATTGTCCTGTGGATATTTGTGGTTCTCTACGTTCCTTCTTAAATGCTTTACTTGTGTCTAGTCAATTTTTGGAAGCTTACATTATTGAAAATTATTTTATTTTATAGCACTTTAACACACTTTAAATAAAAGAATTTGCTAATAAATCCGCATCAATTTAACAACTTTGCCCTGTTTGAACACTCGTGTTCCATGCAGTGGGTATTGCCACCTCAGTGGGATATGCATTTTGCTGCCATGCTTGGGATTTCCACTTCGAGGGTGTTATTCTTAAATATCACCTTACCTTACCTAATGAAGAAACATTTATCTCCTGATAGGAGTGGTATCTTTCAGGATTATAATACCTCTAACCACAGAGCATAAAAAATTAATGAAAGTTCTGGTGTCTGGATCTCAGCCCAAGTGAACACCACTGAGAGATTTTGAACTGGTGCGGTCTCCACCACTAAAATCAACACACCATTAATTAAATATCTTTCGAAAGAATGGTGTGCCCCCCTCCCCTCCACACCCCTCCCCAAGTACATATCCAGGGATTTGTAGATTCTATGCCATGGTACTATGAAGCTTTTGTGACAGCTTGTTTTGGCCCAACACCTTACAAAAACACTTTATGCTACTTATTAATTCATCTTAACTGGTTTATTCTGGACAGAGTCAAGGCTATCCTGGGAAGACTTACCAAGAAGCAGGACTACACCCTGGATGGGACACCAGTCTATTACAAAGCACCATACACACACAGACACACAGACACACACACTTTCACAGTTAAAGGCAATTTAGCATTCCTAGTTTGTTTTTGTGAAATGTGGGGAAACCAGAGAACCTAGATGAAACCCACACAGACAATGGGAAAACCCCTGGAGCTGTGAGAAAGTACTTCTACCTGCTGCATGACCATGCCACCTATCTGATGATTTTTTTTTCCTTTTATTTGGCACCCATCTGTAGTCTGTTTTAATTGTCTGGCGGTGGTTAATTTGCTAGGAATGGTACGCAGAGCTGCTCAGATGAAAATGTGGATTGTGAATACTTTTACCGACAAATCAGGAGATGATCAGGAGAAAATACACTGTGAGACTTCTCAATTGACAGTAATCTCATTTATGGAGAGCTCACACAATTACGTTTATAGAACTTGACATATGCCCTTAGCAAAGTGATTTAAAATAGCTGTTCCGGAATCCCAGATTTACCAGCTTAAACTCTGCTCTATAACGTCACTCAGCCTCCTTTTCACCAGACGACGTTCAACCAGCTTGGATGATAGGAACCCCAAGGTAATCTTGGCATAGTTGGAAAGTTCGTTTCATGCACTTTTTATTGATTTAATGGGAAATGAGCAGTTTGAATCTTATATGATATGATAGTAATAACATAGCTACTTACAGAAGTGCTTTGAAATCACTAGCAATAACTAAACCTGATACTGGTTTAGTAAATCATGGATAAATGTCTAAAAGTCTAAAAGAAAAAATCTGCACAGAAGGTAATATAATATAGAATCTATGTAAATTCTTACCTTCAGGAATATATCTTTAAGTTCATTTGGGTTGGCTCGTTTAGTGGACTGCACCTGCAGACAGTGAAATCACTGAGTGAAATCACTCAAGACTTTCACTTTTACATAAGGTTATGCTGACATGATCATGTTAGTAATGTTTTGCCATACCAAGTGTTATAGTTCACCTCATAGGACAAGAAAACAACAAGAAAAAAAGCCAAACTGTGCTGCAATAATAATAATAATAATAATAAATAATAATAACAAGAGTGCATAAGCATTTTGTGTATCTTTATGAGTAAGATATAATATTAACCGAATGACCGACTAGGTGAACGCCAGCCTGAACATCTTTTAACATGCAACTTCTCAAATGAGACACTGAACGACATGGACGACTGAAAAAGATAAGAAATTACACTTCACAACCAGCGTTTGTTATATATATATATATATATATATATTTAAGGACAAAATAAAGGATAGACTCTTTCTTAGGACACTCTGGAAGAGGCTTAACCACAGAAGTCACTCGACAAGCGGCGCAGAGTCCAGTCACAGGCGTGTGTATTAATATAACAGGTTATAAAGTCACAAACAGAACAAACAATGGTTAGAAGTTAGTATTTTGACAAGCATAAATATTGACAGAGTCACCTTGACCGCCATGCTGAGTGTGACGTCACGTTTCCTCGCGCACGCTTCTGTGAGCGCTGCACCTCTCCGGCTGTGTGCTGAAGTGAGGGATTCCTCCTCCACCAGGGTGGCATTTGTGTCCAGCTGACACACCATGTATAACAATGTGTGCATATAAAGGGGAAAAGATATTTTAAACATATGTAAAATTAAATCCCTGCATGCATGTCTCAGATAATGTAAAACTATTTTTTAAAGTTCACAGTAGCTACAATACACATGGGAATATAAACATTAAAATACTTTAATATATGTTTTTTAATTATTACATTTTTACGACTATATAGTATAGGGCATATGGCGGCATGGTGTAGTGGTTAGTACTGTAGCCTCACACCTCCAGGGTCACGGGTTTGAGTTCTGCTTTTGGGTCTGCGTACATGGATTTGCTATTTTCTGGTCGAGTTTCTTCCGAGTACTCCGGTTTCCTCCCATAGTCAAAAGACATGCAGGTTAAGCTAATTGGTGTGTCTACATTGTGTGTGTGTGTGTGTGTGTGTGTGTGCGTTCTTGTGCCATGAGATGGACTGGCACCTCGTCCACGGTGTACCCCACCTAGTGGACTGGGATAGGCGCCAGGCTTCCCAAGACCCAGCACAAGATAAGTGGTATAGAAAATGCGTGAGTAAGTAATTGTATGGGGCATGATGGCTCAGCAGTTAACAATTTTGTTTCGAATTTTGTGGCTGGGGGTTTGAATATGACCTTCCTGTGTCTGTGAGGTTTGCGTCTTGTTCCCATGCAGTGGAGTTTGTCTGGGTTCTCCAGTTTTCCCTCCACAGACAGGCACTGTATGCTAATTGGTGTTTGCCTATTGCCTGTAGTATATGATTGGGCATAGTGGTTTTACTATGGAAATACAGCTTTTAAGTAAGCATAGTATTGCTTACTATTCAAATAATACAAAAACATAGTTATATGACTATAGCCATGCTTATACTTTTTTACTTTATTTTTTTACCATTTTTATGGTACAGTTTTATCCACTAACCTAACTGTAGTTAGGTTCATAGTCCTTGTTGTCCAATTAATAATTACACTCTTAACTAAATACAAAACAGACAATTATGAAAAACGCTTAAAAGAAATCTAAAACTAAAATAATTAATTCAAATGTAACTGTTAGGATGATTACCATTTCTCCCTTTCTTAAATTGGCTCTTTTATTTTGCATTTTTTGTATGAACACTTTATGCCATACCAAGCAACACGATGGTTGCAAGATGAAACTTTCGCAAGATTGTAGGCTATACACTACGTTCCAAATTATTACGCAAATGATATCTTTCTCTGATTTTCATGATTAGTCAATGCAAATGACAGTCAGTATAATTTTCTAGTTATCAACCATTAGTGTATAATTTGAATTTTATTGAACA
>JAQMYJ010000036.1:18383866-18395977 GCA_030014305.1 Clarias laeviceps | reverse complement strand
GTCTGTGTTTAAATTTTAAACGGTTAAAAAGATTTGTGGTGTTACCAACCGGTGCCGACACAACCGCGTAGCAAATCTTGCACCTAATATGTTTTTGATCCACGTCCGCTTCTTCGAATCCAAACAGAATTGCTTCTACCTCTTTTGTTGACCAAAGACTTCTGTGGCTGCTCTTTTTCTGGCATCTTCACTCGCGCTGATTTTTAAATGTGATCAGATACCACATACGCAACTTCTTCGCTGACAGTTCGGGCTTCTGGAAGGGCGAAAGTGCGGATGCGCGCGTCCATCAAATCGCAGGTCAAAATAACTTGAATAATCTTGAAAAAAGTGAATAATCGTTTTTTTTTTCCCGATTACACCATTTTTGTGATCGTTGAGACCCGAAATTGAAATCGAAATTGAAATTCGATTAATTGCACAGCTCTACTTTAGACCCAGGCCCTCTTAGATCTGTTGTTTCATTAGTTATTAGCTCTGAATGTCCATTCTCAGTTTGATCTCTGGGTTTCATCTGTGAAGACTGCATTTGTTTTTTAAAAGGATAAACCAATAATCAGACATGGAAAGGGATGGCCAAGGAAAACAACAGTAGTTGACATTGTGAGATCTTTGATGAAACTGCAGTCAGGTTCATCACCATGTTCTGTACAGGGCAATTGTGAATGTTTCACATGTTTAAATAAGCGGAAATATAGAGGGCTTACCACAAGATCCAAGCCAGCAGCAAGAACTGGAAGGCCAGAGTAAAATTTGAAAAGAAATACGGAGGTGAGCCTCACAAGTTTTGAAACTAAGATTAACCTCAATCAGAGTGTGGAGAAAGAAATGACCTGCCTCCTAACAATCTAAGACGTACAAGCTCGTCAGTTAAGCATGGTGTCATGATGTCAAAACGGCATGGGTTCTTCTGGAACAGGCTCAATAATATTTGCTGTAGCTCATTATGGTATCATCAGAATTAAACATTCTGTGCGCATGTGTAATGGGGAGTAACTTCATGCAGGCAGACAACACACTGCCAACACAACAAAGGACTTAATCAGGGGAAAAGGTACAAGGTTTCAGGCTGGCCAGGTTGTTCCGCTTAAAACCAACTGAACTGTTATGCTTAGCGCAAACCAACTGAATGCATTTTACCTGAGATTGAAGGGAGATAAAGGCTAACAATTGAAACGTGTTACAAGCCTGGAAAAGCATCATAAAAGAAGAATTGCAACAGTTTGGTGTTGCAAACTGTCAGTGGGTTGCAAGCAAGGGATATGCAACCATTTATTAAGTTATTAAGTTAAATTGACCTTATCTGCACAAACATTGACCAATAGCGATTTCATAAGCATTGGACATAACCAGTACCACAGTTTATAATAAAGTGGTGTACAAACACCCAGACATAAAATAGGTTGGCAGAGGAAAACAGCAGCAGTTGATGACACAAACATTGTCGTCATTACAGCATAATTAATCACAATATTGATGAAAAACCATGTAGCCCAGACTTATTTCCACAGTCATCCAGATTACATCGCAGCTGTTGTGTGTAGTGCATCAGGTGGTAGGATTTGGAATAATTATTATCTGCTCTTGTTATAGCTTCAAAGGGTGTCACACCACTGTGAATTTGTCCACCACTGTATAAGCAACTAATCAAAACAGCTTGGCTCTTTAGATATGTTTTTGAATTTGTATGATTTTCCTCAGGTTGCACCTCTGCCAGTTTGCTCTCTTCTTATTCTGTTTCTTTATAACTGTAACTAAAATTTAGGTAAGGTGCATTATCAGGTCAGGCTACATACAGTTTAGACCATATAGTATTAATTCTCTGCAGTAAATATGTACACAATTCTTCAATCAGATTAAATTGCTGTGCATATTAAGGTACTTTATTCCTTCTTTTTAGATACAGAACAAGATGCTCTTTAATTAAAATGAAACCTTTTATGTAAGAATTAGATCCTACACTGGCATTTACCTTTGTTGAGCTTTCATCTAAAAAGATGATGTATTCCCGAATAGACTAAAAGCTTTGAAGAAGCACAGTTAGTTAATATAGTGACCTAACAATGCACTCTTTATACAGAAGATTGTGCAATTTGTAAATGTTGTATAGAAGAGAGCAGGGACAATCTGACTTGTTTGTCCTTTGCCTTTTATGTGCATTCCCTGATTCTCTTATTCGTCAGAAATGCAGTTGAGCGGTAACAATAGTGAAGTGTTTCTCAGACGCAGGTGCATTGCTTCCTGGCTGATATTAGCTGATGTCTGAAAGAGCAGGAATTAGCGCCATGTTGCATTAGCCTTTTGTTGCGCATTTTGTCCTTGTCCTTCTTCATTTCCCTGTTTTGAATGTGGAGCAGCGAGAGGCCTGCTACAGAACTAATGCCTATCACGCGTCTAAATGGTGCCAAAGGCCCTGCTTAGCAACTTAATACAAAGTGTTCTCATGTCAATCCGCATGGAAATGGATACAATGCAAACATCGCAGCTGAAGCCACTGCGCATTCTGCTGAGTAAAAAAATCCCAAAGAGGGCAAAGGGGGGTCTTTTGTCTGCCCGGGAGCCACTGAATGGCAGGGGCAAACTTGTTTGATTGAGTTCACTCGCCAGGCTTAGAGGAGAGGAGCCTATTATAGATGCCTGTTTTTTTTCTTTTTTTCTTTTTTGTGTTAAGGTTGAGATCAATTCATTAAATTTTATTGCCCTGTGAGAAGCAGAGATGCATTATTGTGGGGGGACTTCATCAAATATTCATGGTTTAAGATAAGTAGTAAATGTATTCAATTAAGTGGTCTTTCAGAGAGGATTGGGGAGAGGGGGGCCGAAGGCCTACTCAGCTGACAGGACTAATTGCCTAATGGTTCTCTTTTTTTGTTCGACAAAAATATGTATTCTTTCTTTTTTCGTTTCACGTGTTCTGTGTCAATCAAGGCTGAAGTATAGCCTAATGACAGAACAATAGGGGTTTATTCTGTTGTGGCTCCAGCAGGGTTGCATGTAAGGTCGGAGAGCACTGGGAATAACGTGATGTGCATCAGTGTGCTTTTAACTTGCTGTATGCAATCTTAAGAAAAATAAATCAGTCTTTTAGGCAGTAGGTTCAGTCTCTTAGCAATCATATACAGTACTGTATAAAATACACATAATATAAATATGTCAAAATTTTACTAATGTTTCTGCCTCTCCTGTTTGCCTTCAGCCTGATGATGTGGAAGGGAAGATCAGAGAGATCATTCCTCAAGGCTTTATCTCCAACACAGATGACTTTATCTCTCTTTTGGAAAAGGAGGCTAACTTCAAGCCATTTGGCAGCCTCTTGCACACCTACAAAGTTCACAATGAGGAAGAAGGAGCAGACCTTACTTATCTGATCCACAAGGTATTGCCAGATGTTGTTTGGGGATTGTAGCAGGCGTTGTCTGTAAAACAGTTTAATCCAATGGTGATTTATTTATTGTATGTTTCTTTTAAAGCCATGTTATTTCCACTACATATTCACCAGTAGACACCGGCTCAGTTTTGTTATCAACATGTGATTATTGTTTACTTGCTTTTACTTTCCTGTAAATACTGTGTATACAGTGTGTCTGAGACTTGTAGTACTCCAGTGCACTCCTTTCGTAAGAATAATCATTGTACAAATAACTGTCTTGATGTTGATTCTAATCTCTCTTTGGTTTGATGGTTATGACATCATATCAATCAATCTCTTCCATTTTGTGTTTTTGCGCTGTAGGCAGATGTCACATGTCCTGGATTCAGAGAATATCACGAGCGCCTTCAGACATTCCTTATGTGGTTCATCGAAACAGCCAGCTTTATTGATATAGACGATGATCGCTGGGACTTCTTCCTTGTGTATGTCTTTAGCTGTAATTTCCTTCACACACCTAGCTACCCCAGGACCTGGGTCCACGTGTGTTACTACATACATGGGTTACCAAACAGTTTTTTGATATTATAAGAGTTAGAGTTACATGTGATGGGGCTATTGTTTCTGTATAGGGCAGAAAGCAAGAAAGTTTGACCAAGGTGAGAAATTAGAGCAAATGTGACTGCATGATCCATTTTTGAGCCTCTGTTTTGAAGCATTAACCTTTTGTGTCAAGTTTGAATTTGGAAGAGAACTGTAAAGAACACACTTAGGATTACTATGTGTACAGACCATGACCATGCTTTTGGGAAAATGTTCTTTCCTCTCATAGTCAGGTGCATGTGTGTACACACACATTTGCAAGGACACAACTACCACTCATTGTAGTGCTTGCAACCAATTACCAAGCCTGTTTAATTATATTTCTCCCTTGTATAGAGGTGAACTGTTCATCTCATAAGAGTTTCCTTTTGTGTTGTTTGTCTCTTTTCTTTGCTGTCCTTATTTTTTGGCAGAGCAAGAACTGAATGCTGTTGTCTTTTGAAACAGTGAATGGAATCTCTAGCAGCCGAAAAGGAGACTCCGCTAGTGTTTTCTTTAGTTTTGCACCTATTAAAGCTGACAATAGGCAAATGGACTGGAGAGATTTGAAGAGGCTAGATGCCTCCCTCTCTCCGCTCCTCTGTTCTCTAAGTTGCAGTGCACCAATTAAGTGCATAATGCATTCACTCTCTACAGCAGGTGCACAGACTGCAACTGCTCCACTCTCTGCTCCAGCATGCTCACACTGACAGGCGGCCAGATCGAGAAAACAAGCAACATGAGAGTGTGTGTGTCTTGGGAGGTGGCGGGGGAGGTGGATGGTCAAAGTCGAGAAAGAGAGAAGAGTTGAAAGAGTGCTAGAAGGACCGGTGCATGGGAGCGTGCCTATGATTGACCTGCTTGCCTTTGTGTTCTCTTTTTCTGTACAGATTTGAGAAATACAATAAGGACGGGGAGACTCTCTACGCTACGGTTGGCTACATGACAGTGTATAATTACTACGTATACCCAGACAAAACCAGACCACGTGTTAGGTAATTACCAGGGAAGCACGTGCCTTCTCTCTTTTATTCTTTGAAAAAAGGGAAAAGAAAATTATACATCTCTGGCTCTCTTGTCCCAAAGTGCCCCAAATTACTGGCTTATATATCCTATAAGCCAATCCCCATTTGCTTATTATAAGGATGGCAAAATCAGCAGCCCCCATCAGAAAGCCCATTTTGAAAATCAGTGTAATATATTGATTGGCACAACATAGTAACATTTCATTATGTTGGCCAAGTGAATGAACAAAAATAATCTTTTGGTAGAGATTATATCAAGTTGTTATACTGGAGAAAAGAACGCTGTCTGGACATGAAGAGTGTGTATTGAATAAAACATATTGTCATATCTGTATCAGGTCATCATCATGATCATAATGTCCATTGTATTAAGGAAAGCTGAATAGGACAAGGAGATATAGGGAGGGCATCGTGTATTAGCTGGCACTACCAGATGCGCAAGGAACAATATTTTAAAAAATGGCCTGTACGTTAATACGCTTAGAACTAAGATCTTCTTCCAATGATCTTGTGTGTTTGTGTGTTGCAGCCTTTTGTGCTGTTGTCTCATTTTTTAATTAATTAATTTATCTTTGTCTCCTTCCATCTCAGTCAGATGCTGATCCTGCCACCATTTCAGGGTGAAGGTCATGGAGCCCAGTTGTTAGAGACAGTTCACCGGTTCTACTGCAATTTACCCAAAGTTCAGGATATCACAGGTATACTGGGATGAAAAGTGTGTATCAGAATCCGTACATTGTGTCTAAGACATGAGTAATATTAATATAAAATGCTTGTATTAGCACTTAATTTAAACAAAATGTATTGGGTATGTGCTTTTCTTACTAAAAATAAAAAAGAGGAGTTTTTAGATGTTATTAGTTCATAAGCTAGTGAAGAAGTATCAGGATGTAGTTATTGATAGAGACTTAAAAGCACTTCTGTAAGTCATTCTGGATAATGGCACCTGCCAGATGACATAAATGTCAATGTTAATAATGCACACTGGTGGCTGGATTGTGTCATTGGTTTGCAGGTTTTACTTCAATAACAGGTGCTCAGATGAGCCAAGGCCTTTTACAAAAGTGCATGTACACTGTTAAGATTGCCGAATGCATGTCACATTTTTCTTTTTTCCTTTTGAAAATGGAATAAAGTACTTTTTGGGTAGTTCCTTAAAACTTTAAGTGTGTGAGTGAAGAATGAACAGAGCCTCCTTATCAAGGGTAGCTGTTGGCTGAATTTAAATACCTCTCTGCCACGGCTGTGTATGGAGCTCTCTGGTCCAACGTGTGGCAAGGTGGGAGGGATGTATGTAAATTGCAGGCAGTTTGCAGCTGAAATGTGCTGGCCACATGCTGCTGCTCAGGCTCTCTCACACAATGGCATAATTATTGAGCTGTGTGGGGAGAGAGAGATTAGCTTTCATTCAAACTGAATACGCAGCTCCACTCTACTACGACAGACCTGCAGCCACCATTCGTACAGCTTTTGTTTGTTCTTTTTTCTATTTTTGTCACTTTTCCCTTTTTGTAGTGTTTCTCTCTGTCTCCGTCTACTCGTAATGTTATGCCACATGTTCGAAAGTGAAAGTTGTCTCTTACCTGCCTCTGTAGTATCTCTGTTTCTTTTGATCATTTAATCTATAGGGGACACCCACACTACAGCATTGCTATTTTTGTTGTTTAGGCATTGTACTCCAGAGACTCCATTTGAATAGAAATCTTGAAAAAGAGGTTGTTTCTAGATGTGGCTTTGTTTATAGACTATTTATGTATAGGCTATATAGGAATGTTTGTTTCGTTTCAGGCCCAGTAGTCAAAAAGGCATGCGCAGAGTAATGACACCATAACATTATTATTAACATTTAAGAAAACATTTTATTGTTCTTGTTCGAAAAGACATTTGCTGCTGCCAGATTCCAGTTTATTGCTTAGTTGCTCAGTCTTTTGTGTGTTGAATTTTCCTAGCGGAAGACCCATCTGACAATTATGTGAAATTGAGGGACTTTGTGCTGGTCAAGCTGTGCATGAATCTGCCTTCTTTCTCCACTGAAAAACTGGCCCTGGGCTTCAGTGAAGAAATGGCCACTGAAGCTTGCGAGAAACTTAAAATCAACAAGGTTTGTGCTACATACTTAATACAACATATGATGCTTCGTGTTCAGTAGAAGCTGATTCTGTGCCTTACATTTTTGATACTTAATCTGCAGCTGTTTTTTTCTTTATATGTATTTTTTCCTTTCAAAATGACAAATATGAATTATGAAGATTGAATAATATAATTAACTCTCCATCTCAGTTCTGAGCTACATGAAAGTATTTTTTTTCCCTGTTTGTAATTCCTAATGGCCTTTCTCTACACCCACGTCCACACACCCCACTGGAAGCTGGCCATTAGTGAATGGGTGGGAGTTCACCTCAGTGTGCCCCCTGTATGACTTCTTTCTCTCTGCACTTAGGCCACTATTTAACTGTGCTGATTACATCCCACTATCTTTTATTTCCTTTCTGGCCATGTTGTTTGTGAGTGATTATCACAGTCTGGTGCCTGTGCCATGACGACGGCCTTCTAGTAAAGTCTGTCCACTCAGCGGCCGGTTTGGCAATGCTTCCGGGCAATTATTTTCAGTCGTACAAGATGACACACATATATACCACAAATAGATTGACACTGTGACTTCAAACAAGGAATTGAAATGGCTTTTAAAATCTGACAAAAATTGGGTAAATAATGGGTGATCTTTGGCACAAATAGCATGGGGGGGCATAATTGTTTTGTTTGTTTCAGCTCCTACTCATGCATGATTCTCCATTACTGCAGTGGAAGGCACCCTCTATGTGCTCATGTGTCAGTAAAGGAATCTAATAAGTTAAGTGTGTTTGTGCCTTGACCACCTCTGAAGTGAATGAATTACAGTGTGTTTACAATAGGCATATGACCTGATTTCACTCGCACTCAGCATTGTCCACTTGTGAGCCGTTTTTTTTCTCAAGATGTGTGTTAATACTAGGTTTAAATATGGTCTGTATACATCTCCGAACTGTAGTTCTTTGACATCAACTTGTTGCAGCCCTTGAAATTCTTCATGTCTGTTCATGGGGGGGGGCATATTTGCCCCCTCCACACATACTGTTGAGTCCATAAGGCTCATGATACCACCACAATGGATTTGAAATGAAGCAGTCAAAATGAGATTGATTGCAAAGATTTTTTGCCTTAAAGAAAAATATAGGGAGAGGAAAGGAAGAGCTTATATGATCCAAAGCATGCAGCGTTATCTTCCAAACATGATGGAACTAAAGGCAGCTTAAGGGAGGAAACTCAGCATTTTTGATGATGTCCATGGGTTCTAAGCTTTAGGCAGACAATTACCTCTAATATTGGGTCCAGATATTTAAAAATTATCCCAATATTTTTGATAAAGTCTACTGTTCAATGAATTCTTGATTATTTTATTCCAAATCCATTGTGGTGGAAAATATACAAAACAATGTGTCCTTGCCCTAATACTTCCTTCCCTGACCATTTGTTGGAAATCAATGGAATACGACAACCACTACCTTTGATTACCGTGATTACCATGATTTTTAGGCATATCTTGCCATTTTGCTTTCAGAAGCATGCCAGGCGGGTGTACGAGATTCTCCGTCTCAGAAACACAGACATGAGTGATGAACAAAAGGCCAAAGACTTTCGGCTAGAGGTGAAGAAGAGACTCTTTGGGCCTTACAGAGTAAGTGATTTCATTTTTTTGAACTTTCTATAAATTGTTTTATTATTTTAATTTCTATAAATTATTTGATTATAACATTTAGTCAAACATTCACTCTGACACCCTCTGCTATGACAATTGTATTTATGCAACTAGATATTCTGTGATGAATCATAAAATGCATATGCCTTTCATTAACATGAAGTTAATAGAAATCCTAAAAGGGAATTCTGCTTACATAAAGATGTGTATCTAGTACAGATGTAGGTTGAATTGTTACATATTGCCAGTTCTTTGTGTGCCAATTCATGTATTGACACACTGACTCCAAAATCAAAATACATTTTTATCTTACATATTTGTGCATTTGTAAAAGCAAAATATTGCTGTTCCTCTATAATGCTGTTCCTGTTGGCAGGCCCCATAGCATGATGTGTGGTCGGAGCAAATTATTTGCTAAAATTATTTAGAATTGAAAGACATTCTGAGATAAAATTATATTAAGTTGAGGAAATTTATAAATTCATGCTATTTACAGAATTGCAACTCAAATCAGACACAAGTACTATGACAACATGTGGACAATGGTGATTTGTATCCCTACTATTTAGAGTTATTATTAAAATAAAATGGCATATTTAATAAGAAACAACTTTGCATGCATGTTTTTTTTATTCTACTCCTAGTTTCTTATCAAATGTAAATAATGCATATTCTCATAGCAACATTTTCAAACCAACTATTGCCTAGGGGTTGCAGTTGTTCATAGGAGGAAATCTTAAGCATAACATATGACAAGGACACAACAATAAAGAAAAATCCATATCCATAAATCCAAATACCATAGTGTGAGCCAACAAAAATGCGCAATAATTTACTAGTGTTGAATTGTTTCTTCCTCCTCTTACCAATAATGATACGAAGATAGATAGATACCTTATTGATCCCCAAGGGAATTTTCAACATCCAGTAGCTAGGATATTAACATCATTAACATGTATTAGCATTTACAGATCATCCATGTATGAAAAAAAGAGCATTATAATATTAGAACAGAAATCATAACCCCATGAAGCTGCCATTCTTAGGTGTAAAAGTATAGAATATAATTATTTAGAATAATAGAACAATTAAGTGTAGAAGCACATTTTCTTATTTCTAAGAATTTTGCTCATTAAATGTAACCCTGAAAGGCTCTTATGTGGAACCTTTTTATGGCAAGCATTGAGGATTTGTGTCCTATTAAAGTCTTATTCAACAAACAAAACAAGAGTAGTATATAGTGGTGGTGTGCAGTGTCAGATATTTTGTCATATGATACTGAAGACCTTTTTATAATACATAATCTGAATCGCAATATATAGATCTACTAGTGGTATGTTGCATTTTTCAGCATACCTGTTTAGGATTTTGTAAATGAAAAGACTACAATAAAAAGTTATGTAATACGGAAAGAAGAGAAAATAAAATTAGCCTTAGTACACAGTGTTTGAATTCATTTGTCTCCACTCTCACACACACTTTCCTTTATTCATGACGCCATTTACTTGCTCGCCTGCCCTCTCACTCTTTGTAGACTGCAATTTCAGAATTGCAGCAGTTCTTTTTAAATTTTAATGAGCCTACTGTGTAACCCTTCAAACATTTAATTATGATACATAGTCAATATTTTCATGAACACTGATACATTTATATCCCAGTTGCAGTTCTAATTTAACAGTCTGTTAACAGCGGTGATTAATCGCTAAATATCAGTTTTTATTTATGCTATTTTTTCTTAGTACATGTTAGGGTTTTATTTTAAGAAAGGTGGTGTACTTGATGTGACATTAGGTTGGGTGCCCTGTTTCTTGTAAGATAAAGGTTTCAGTTCCATGTTTACATTTAGGAGCAAAACTAGATTATTCGTTTAAATCATGCATCACTCATACCCATCAGTATACAGGTTCCCACTCAGTATGAATGCTTTCAGCTCTTCAAATGTAAAGATCTGTAAAAGTGTAAAGAAAGTAAAATGTTTTTGGCTTTTTTAAATTCTTATATACAGTATATATAATAAGACTGGACCTATTTTGTGGCTATCATTAATGTCAAACCCTGTAACATTAATCTATGTAGTATACAGGTTGTACAGTGAGACAGGTGTCAGGTAGTGGACTTTGGAACAGTGCACTGTGGTGACATAATTAAAGTGCATTACAACCCCATAGAATGCTTTATATCTAAACATATAAAACTTTTTTGTTGATGTCAGAAGGAAGGAGTGTTTCTGGCTATAGGTAGAAAGGTACTACCATCTAGTTGGGAATCTTGTCTTTCATTCATAGATGTCCATTAAAAAAAATAAGATCGAGAGGGGCTTGTTGTTTATAGCGAATAGAATATTCATTTGACTGGTCAACGTTTGCTACACTGAGAAAAAGTTCTCCAAACAATACAATGCAAAGGTCCTCAGAAACTGGATCATCTAAATTCAAAAGCATATTACTAGTGTAAACGTGATTATCTGTGTTCCCCAGTCATACCAGAGGTGTTTATTCTAGATCAGATCCATTCAGCTAGCAGTTGTATAACTACTGTGAACAGCAATAGAGAATGGTTGACAGCTTTGTCTACAGACTGCACTCTGAGGTAACATTTGCCAGAAATATAGGATCAGTGGAGACTGCTGGATCATGGTTCCCTATCCTCTCACTGTGATGTTATCCAGGATAGCGACTCCTGACAGAAAAAAAAACAAGGGACATAGAAGAGAGTGAAAAAAAACATAAGATTGAAAAGGAAATTTGAATTCCTTACTACAAGAGAATTGAGGAATCTGGAGACCAGATGCTCTCTCTCCTGATCCCCTGTTCTCCCTCCCTTTCCCTCACACACGCACGCACGCACACACTCAGCTTCCCTCAGGGGGAGAAGGGGAGTGTTAGGGTGTATATGTTTTTTTCACACAGGTGGGAATGGTGTTTATAGTTATGCATGTGCTACAATGCATGGTACTGTGTTCATGTGCATATAAGTCTGGGGGGTGTTTGAGTATGTGCATGCTAAAGAGAAAGTACATGCTTTTGAACATTCTTTTATTTTTGTGTGCTTCGAATTAGTGAAAAAATTTCTTGGTTTAATCATGTTAATCTCACAATGGAAATATAAGTGAAAGCTAATCTTTAACCAAATTGAATCGATTATATGGCATTAAAACTAACAAAAATGAATAAAAGCAAACAAGTATGGGCATCCAGGTATTTAGTACTTGGTACTTTAGGCGTTAGCTGGTCAGCAGCTTTGCTATGGCCAGTGGCTCCATATGGATCATCACTGGGTCTTCAATTAGATGCTTTTGAAAATACAGTGGGGGAAATACTGTAAGTATTTTATCCCCTACAGATTTTCTAAGTTTGCCCACTTACAAAGAAAGGAAGGGTCTATCATTTTTATCATAG